>VZTZ01017964.1:266174-481602 GCA_013400955.1 Drymodes brunneopygia
GGTCGCAGGGGTCCCCCGCAGCCCCTCTGCCACGCGTGACCTCCGGTCGGGCCCCTGCCGCTGCTGGAGTATTTAAAGCGAATTTTAAAAACAAAACGAACCAGCCACAAAGCAACAGCAAATGCATCCATCTACTGGTTTTAATACAAAATAGTTTTTAAAAATGCTACAGCAAACTGCACGGGAACGGTGAACTCTGGGTTGGAAATCGCGGCACTGAGGGCTGAGACCAGGCACGGTGCCTCCCGCCCCGCCCCGTGCGGAGCAGGGCAAGGGTAGCACTGGGGACATTCTGCCGGGGGCAGGGACTCTCCCTGGGGGCTTTCTCACTGGGGTGGTTTGCATCTTCCCTAAGAGCATCGCTCGGCTTGCTTTCCTTCAGGCCAGCGGAGGCAGAACACAAGGGCACAGCAGTCACTCCTCCCTTCCCGGTCTCTGCTGAGCATTACGTGTCCTAAGGGAGGGAGAACAGGCACTCCTCATGTTTCCTTCAGCACGGAGATTGCTGCTCCAGACAGCTATTATGGCAAATCTTTACACAGCTGTGCAAAGCAAAGCCTCTGCCCCACTGCCTCACGGATTTCCCACGATCTGCTCCCAAACACTGCTTCAGTTGGCCTTTAAGAGTGAAGCTTGTATGCTTACAAATTTAATCTCTCACTGAGGTGTCTTAAACTTTCAGGATTTATTTGTAAATCTATTTTTAAATAAAATCTTCCAATAAAAATGTGATGCGCTATAGATTGATTTTTAGAAAGCAGTACAGTTGTTTATTTTTCATTTCAGTATTTGACCAGAGTAGCTACATCATAAGCTACAGGTTGTTTCTATTATGAATTGTATGAAATTCTGGTACCCCAGAAGTGTTAGAAATGATTTAACAGATCATGTTAGAGACACTCCAAATGATTACAATATATTTCACTTTGGGTTTGCTGTTTTCAAATTCATTTTCTGAGAGTTGATAATTACTGTGTAGACACTGCAACTTTATCCTTTTATCCTGAGAATTTGGAGGATCTCTTTGTAAAGTTCAGTCCCATAAGAAAACTAAGTACAAAAAGGCTATTCACAGAGAAGAATAAATGAACAAATACAGATCATGTGATCGTACTCCTGCTTGTCATAAACAAAGATTTCAATATTGTAAACTCATGGCATGTCTTAACTGTGAGGCAACTTGTTCCTAAAGAAAGGAGGTTGGCCATGTGGCAAATAATATTGCTTTTTTTTTTTTTTTTGAGATCCCACTTCCCTTTCTCTGGATGTTCATGAACTTAAATTAGCATACATAGGATGAGCCCAGAGCTAGGAACTTATTTCTGTCCATAAGGAAAGGTAGAGCAATTTGTTACAAAGAAATTTTCCTGAATATAATTCTATTATTTTCACAAAAAACCAAACAGATACAACCATTCTTGCAACATCAGTAGATAACACATAACGACTAAGGCTGGAAAGAAATGAGATATTGCACTGAGAAATCACAGAATCATCAAATGGTTTGGGCTGGAAGGGATCTTAAAGATCACCTAGTTTCAATTCCCCTGCATAAGCAGGGACACTTTCCACTAGACCAGGTTGTTTAAAGTCTCATCCAATCTGGCTTTGAACACTTCCAGGGATGGGGCATCCACAACTTCCCTGGGCAAGCTGTTCCAGTGTCCCACCATGCTCACAGTAAACAATTTCCTCCTGCTATCTCATCTAAACCTGTCATCTTTCCATTTAAAGCCATTCTCCCTTGTCTTATCACTACATCCCCTTGTAAAGAGTTATTCTCCAGCTCTTTCTTCCAGCTCCCTTTAGGTACTGGAAGGTGCTATATGGTTCCCCAGAGCTTTCTCTTCTCCAGCTGAACCACCTCAGCTCTCTCAGCCTGTCTTTATAGGAGAGGTGTTCCAGTCCTGTGATAACCTTCATACCCCTCTTCTGGACTCCTTATTTGGGGGCCCCAGGGCTGTTCACAGTACTCCAGGCAGGGTCCTGTGAGAGCAGAGGGCAGAATCTGCCCCCTCACTCAACCTTCTGGTCACTTCCTGTGATGCAGCCCATGGTACAGCTGGACCTCTGAGCTCCAGGTTTTGAAAACACAAGCTGTGTATAGTACCACACATTCCCTGCATTCCTCTTTATTTTAGCCCAGATATCCTTACAGACTACACTAGGCACACAGGGCTTGTCTCTTACCTGAATAAGCTAAATTTATCTATATAATTACATGGTGACACTCTCATAAATGCTGCTATTCATGTAATGAAACCGAGCTATTCCTTGAAATAGCTTCTCTTGAAATGATCTTTTCTTTGTTGCTTCAGTGAGCACTGAAGTATTTAACACTGACATACTGGTAATGCCATTGATTCCTGGATGAAAACTCACTGTGACACAAGGGATAGTTGGTATCTTATAGCTCAGTTCAAATCCTCTTCAAACTTAAGCAAATATCAGTTTTACCCCAGTCACGTTTCCATGCCTTGTTTGCTGACACCCATTGGTTAGACACCCTTAAGGAAAAAAAGAAGACAATTTACTGCAGCCTGAGTAAACACTACAGGAGCTGTGTCAATAAATAACATTAATACAATAAAATGACCTAAGTCAGACTGTAATGAGAGATCAGTTCTAATTTGGGTCATGCATGAGCCAGCAGAGTGCTCTTAGAGCAAAGAAGGTAAATGGTATCCCAAACCTCGTTATTCAGAGCATTGTCAGCAGATCGAGACAGATGATCCCTCTCCTCTACTCAGCACTGGTGAGGCCACACCTGGAGTGCTGTGTCGAGTTCTGCACTGCTGAGTCCAGGAGAGACATGGACACACCAGGGAGAGTCCAGTGAAGGGTCATGAAGATGATAAAGGAACTGGAGCATCTCTCCTATGAGGAAAGGCTGGGAGAGCTGGAACTGGTCAGCCTGGAGAAGAAAAGGCTCAGAGGGAATCTGATTGATGTATAGAAATACCTGAAGGGAGGGTGCAAAGAAGATGGAGCCAGGCTTTCATCGGTTGTACCCAGTGACAAGACCAGAGGCAATGGGCACAAACAGGAACAAAAGAGGTTCCCTCTGACCATCAGGAACCACTTTTATTGTGAATGTGACTGAGAACTGACACAGGTTGCCCAGAGAGGTTGTGGAGTCTCCCTCCATGGATATATTCAAAAGCCATATGGACACAATCCTGGGCAACTGGCTCCGTGAGGCCCTGCCTAAGCAGGCAGGTTGAACCAGATGACTTCCAGAAGCTCCTTCCAACCTCAACCATTCTGTGATTTCTATTCAGAAAGAATACTTGAGCCCTAGCACTGGAGGTGCAGTGGGAACTAGCTGGCTAGGGCTATTCCTAACCTGACGTGGGAAATTTTTCCTTTCTGCAGCATCTCCTATTTGTCCAGTTCATGCTGATGCTACACACAGTACATTTTTACATTGTACAAACAAAGTAAATTATATTTTAAATTGTACAAACACATTTTCAAATATTTGACTATTCAAGTAATGAATACTAATATACCTAGAACATGAGTACCTATTACTGCTCTCTGTACCAATCATTAGTAGACAGACACATTCAATGAGTGCCTTGGAGACTATATGGATTAGTTTGCAGGTAGGCTTACAGTTAAAATTTCCAATTTTTAATTCTACAATATTCAGACATACTTGAAAGGTATGCTGAATATGCTTAAGCAAGAAGTTGGGCTCATTAGTTATTTTCTGTTCTTTCTCACAATATCTACTACCGTATTTCTTGTGATACTATTTCCACACAAATACAAGTTATGAAAGATGGCCAATGACAAGTCTATAATGGAGGATTAACAGTTAAATATTTCATATATAGCAAGTGAATTCAGTGAAGCAAAAGGTGCAAATATTTATCATAAAGACACAGCTCTAGCAGGCTGTTATCTAGCCTTTCTGGTTGGCAGTAAAATCGTGTGCATTTGAAAATTGCTTTGAAGTACTTCTATAATTTCTAGAAGAGTCCTTGTTTACCAATGCACAAGTTACTTTACATATGGAAGATCACACAAACCTAAATCTAAAACAACAACAAAAAAAAGAGTGAATGTCAGATATAAAGCTCTGAAGATTATTTTGCAGTGCTCATGGTAAGCTGAGCCAGCTACAGATGATGTGGCATTAAACATTTTACATGAAAATTATAGGAACTATTTAGTCCTGGATCTTTCAAAGAGAAAAGAAAAGTTTTATGACCAGGACAACAATTATTTCATATCCTTTTTAGAAATCTAGCAGTGATTGAGTACTACTGTTGTTTTAGTTGTAGCTATGCTGAGCATGGGTACTAAAACATAATGCTGTCTTTGGCATAAATACCTTTCACCCTGAAGATCTCAGATAATTTCAAGATTGACATACACATGCTGTGCTATTAATAAGAGAGTCAACTAGTGCCTATATGTGCTCATAAGGTAAAGAAATGTTCGGCTTAGCAAGACCTAAATACTTGTTTACATAAGGAAGTCAGTGTGAAACAGTTATGTGTGAAATACATCCCCATACCTGACTGCACACTAAATCTCTGTAACTAGATGTGGACCAGCTTGAGACTTCAATAAATATTAGAGCCAAAAGTAGCTTTTATTGACCTATTTCTATTATTAAATAAAATTATATTTGTCTTATGGGAGCTGCCAGAATAGGACTAGGCTGAGATTAAAAAACAAATCTGTAAGCATTGCATAAAGGTTGCAGAGGAAAAGTTAGTAGGGAGTCTTGAAGTCAATATGAGGGTTTTAGGAGGCCAGGCTCAGCAGCTGAGAAGGGACTGGGAGATCTGAAGCAGGGATGAAAGGATGATCAGGGAGTCAGTGGGTTTGGGGACAGGGGAAGGAAGGATGAAAGAAGGGTTGTGTGGGGCCTCTGGAGCTTTTGGAAGCTATGGGAGATATCAGAACATCTTGTGACAAGCAAGGATATTTTTTAAGCTCTAAGGCAGTTCTGTTTCCCAGATTTTTCTGCATTTCTGAAAGGTGAATTTAAAACAAACAAAAATATCTGAGAGTCCCAGATGAAACCCTGACTCTGAGAGTTAAGGATTTAGTAAGAACACCAACATAACAAAATTTTGAATAAAATACGAAAAGGTGAAAATATTCATGCTAAGGATTATTATAAGGTTAAATTAGACTATAATTAAGAGGAAGTTCTTATTCAGCATTAAAATTATTCTTTGCCCTTTTCTGTTATTTATGGCTCCATTCAGCTGAAAGGATGTCTGTCATTTGGACATCATCTAGGTGAACCTGAAACTTTTTCTGAAAAAGGTTTGATTTAAACTCTGCTGGATATTATTTACATGATTGTCTGAGCTGCCACAAAACTCTGATGATACAACAAAAAAAAAGGTCAGATTAAAACAAACCGAACTTTCTTTATGCTACAGCAAATGATGACAAAAGTATAGCAGTAAAATAGAAGCTTTCCAAAGTGTATTTTGGTATAATGCCTTACTAAAACCACTGTTTTCCCTAAAGCTCTTAAAAACTAAATCTAAGAGCCTTCCCTCTCTATTTAATCACTTTGATGAAATACACTTAAAGCAGTTTAGATCTGAGTTCCTCACCACTCCGTTGCTCTCAGCTCTCTCCCGGAGGCCACCGCAGCAGGACAGCTCTTGTAGAATAGTGACACAAACACCCAGCCAGTCACAGCTCTCTTTGTGGAGTTTGTGAGTGTTTGTGCTTCCTTGTGCCTCCTGATGACAGTTCGTTTCAGTCAGCAAGAATAAAAGGCAAGAGAATCTTGTTTAATGGCCTTGAGTTGTCATTACAAGTCCTGTACAGATTTTAGTCTTTGGGGAAAAAAAACAACCCACTTTATAAATCAATACAAAACTGGCAAATATTGTTCTCAGAAGCCACAATATTATTAAGGTTTTTAAAACAGATTTTCTCTGAAGTTCTAAAGTCAATTATGTCTTTCTGTGGCTCCTCTTCCTCTTCTCTGCCTGTTATCTCTGTTCTCACATCTCCTGTCATCCAGGACACTTCACTTATTCTCCTGGTTTTGGCTACTGCCTGTATTTAGCAAAATAAAATTTATCTTTCTGCTCCAAATTTTATTTACTTCAAACTTTAGTTTCAAGGATATCAGTTTTACAATTGGAAATTATAACATTCTACTCAAAACCTTTGTCATTTTCTTTACCATTTAAAACCTGCTTATTGATTCTTCTCACCCAAACTTCTAAACAGCACTTGCTTTTTTTTTCTTTGTCTTTTTTTGCCATTTGTTTTATCTCATGCATTTATGCCAGTTTATATTTCTAAACTTTGCCATACCAACTGCCATAGTGTTGTTCAAGCAGTTTTATGTAATCTCTGTTACTACAGGTACTCCCACCTTCCTACTTCAACCTCTTTCCTCCCTTAATCTAAATTGAGGAATGGGGATTATTTTACTGATCAGAACCCATCCCTTATCTTTGGTCGATGTCAATACACCTGCTGAGTCACACAGACAATGCTGCATCAGTATGAATCATTGTTTCTTCATAAAAGGTGGAGACTTGCCGTTTTTAAAGCTCAGGGGTTTTTTTTTCAAATGCCATTATGCAGCAGCTTTAAAATAGCTCACAGTTATTGGTAATTTGCAAATACAGAGAACTGTATTGTAATCCTGGAACCTCTGTTCCAGAATAGAATAGAATACGATATCCTGAGTTGGAAAGGGCCCACAAGGATCATCAAGCCCAACTCTATCTAAGCTTGACTTATAAAATATTTCAGGCATTCACTTCACCATATTATGCCACCAGTTCTTACTGGAAATAATTTTGGGAATATTTTAACTGCCTAGTTAAAAACCCCAAAACATTGTGGCACTCAGTAATATAATGTTTCTCAGGTGACTGTTCTGCTGCATCTGACTGCCATGCACATCCCATCACGCCTTAGTAATCCCTTCGACAGCTACAGCTGTGCCAGCAAATACAAGTAGTTTCTTAGCTCCCAAGGGCCCAGCTTTGAATTAGTGAGTGCTAAACACTGTCCCTCCCACAACAATTTATGTGATGCATTTTGTGATGGTTTTTGTTTTCCTTCTGTCACTAAACTCAAGGTCAGAGTTTGCTACCAAGCTGTTTCATGTGACATATAAATACTAAATTTTACAATATCTGTTTGTGGAAAATTGCTTGGGTTTTCACATGTGTTTATGCTTATAAATGGTTCTGATGGTTTACTTGCTACTATTCTGTGTCTTATGGGTCCCAGAATGTCTCAGTGTTTCAAGTAACTAAATCTTGGCATACTTGTGCTTTTTTTCCTTGTCCTGCCATCTCCCAGTATTTTGGAAATAACCAAAAGCCTAATCCAACATCCTTAAGATTTTTGTCATTCCCTGCAACCTTTATGGCTAAAAGTAAAGATAATCATAGTCCTGCTGTTTTCAGGTTGGTCCTGAAGACCTGGAATGAAGACCTTGTTCTCTGTCCATAGCACAGAGGGGGGAAGCAACAGAAATGAGTTTCTGTATGAAGCAAAGGGTCAAAGGAGCATCTGGCAGGGAAGGAAGGAAGACAGTGTCAGAAAACTGTTGGAGGAAGGTGACCAAAGGACTGATGAACAATACAAATGCTTTTGTCAGCTGGGGGAAGAAGAGATGACTGTATTCTCTATGCCAGAGTTTAGGAGAAAATTAACTTAGTCCCTGCTTTAATGAAAAGGAGCTAGCAGATCTTTCTCTTTGTATTTAAAATGCAAATGATAGGATTAAAAATAAAGGGGATTCACCTGCAGATTAAAAGACAATTTAAATGCTCTTCTCTCTCTCTCTCTCTCTCTCTCTTTTTTTTTTTTTTTTTTTTTTTTGGTGGCCCATGGCTTTTCTTTTCGGAGTGCACTGAGACAGAACATTTGATATAATGTAGATTTAGCCAAGAAGTTAATTATTATACTGGAAAATATTTATACACTTGTGCCAGAACTTCTCCAGGTCAGGGTTTGCATGTCTTCCCTTGTATTTCCCTGCATACCTGTTAGAAATGCAAAGAACGCTGTCTGCACTGTTCTCTCCTTTTCATTTTTCCCCTTGTTTGTCCAGAGCATGGTGTAGGCACATGGTGTGATTCTTGGTCCTGTGCAGTGACAGAAGTTGGACTTGGTGATCCTTGTTGGTCCTTTCCAACTCAGGATATTCTATTCTATTCTATTCTATTCTATTCTATTCTATTCTATTCTATTCTATTCTATTCTATTCCTATTCCATGGCTGAATAGTCTGTTTGTTTTAACTGTGATACTTTTCACAGTAAGTTTGTATTATTCTTGATATAAAATAGATCATAGTGACTGAAGACATACTAATAGAACCCATCCCTGACTTCTAATTAAACCTGACATCTGTGTTGTCAATTAAAAATGTATTAGAATTGAACATTTGTTGAAATTTTTATTAAATGGCTTCAAAAAGATAGGAGGGCAGTTATTGTCTCAGTTGCTATCTGAGAATCATCTCTTTCCAACTTTTTGGAGGACTGTGTATCTGAAATAGATTCATATTTCCAAGGGAGGGGAGCAGGAATGAGTGAAGGAGCATCTGCAGATGGTCTTGCATAAATTAATCATCATCTGGAAAAGACAGAGCTTAACTAGTGTGCGAGGTAAACGCAGTGAAATGTGAAATACTGACATTATAGGCAGCACTGTATTATTTGTCTCATGAGTGAATAAGACCAGGCATTTTAATTCATCAGAAATAGAGCTGGCTGTGAAGGACTTGTCTCATGACTACATAGGAAAAAACAGAGGCTTCCTCAAGAGGCACCAGCCTCAGGAGATGGGGGCTGAAGTCTTGTGAAATGCTTTTGTCCTTGGCATTCCAAACCCTTTGAACACTCATGTCAGCAGGCCTGGCTCTAGGAAAGGCAAAGTGGGAAGTTGTTTATTGGAGCAAACTCCTGTGAGCAACAAGCTGCTGCTGATCACTGAAGCAGAGATCAGCTGCTTCTAGGTAAGGCAGCAAACCTCTGGCTTTCCCAGGCCCTTCCACTTAGCTTGGCTCATAGGCTTTGCTTGATCTGTTGGTGTTTCCCACTGTCCTGACACACACCATTATGCCTGCTCTGATTATGGATTACCCACTTTAATTTTACACCAAACCCTGTGCTGCTTCTGAGGAATATTCACTGAGCACTCCTACACCTTAGGATGCTCCAAGAACAGTCCTTCAGCTGAATGTATGCCTTCTATAAATTAAAAATAAATTTAAAAAAAAAGAAAAAGAAAAAAGAAGTTATTATCAGCTCCTGCATCCAGCACAGAGAAAATTAAGGCAAGAGAGTTTGTGGCCATATGTTGGGTAGACAGGGTAGAGACTGATAAGAAATCCAAAACTGTGGTGGGGTTTTCTTTTTCCCCAGGATGTAAGAAACTTAAAGGTCTGCTGAGTGTGGAATTGTGGAATAATGTCCAGGGATAAAAGCCAGGCTATCCCTGTAATGCAAGGCTCAAGGACACAAGGACTTACACATTGAAAAGGAATATGGGAGACAGGAACTGGGAAAATATATTGAGATTATTTATTGACAAAGGTGATATGGCCATCAAATAGAGGACAGAAGTACTGTGCCACAAAAACTGAGATGATGGCAGATTCTGCTTTCAACTGAAAAAAAATGCAAATAAAGGCATTCATGACCACAATGAACATAGCTTTTCTGCGGAAACCCAGAAAATGAGAGGTGAGCTCATTACATGTATCTTATGGTGCTGTGATTTTCTGAAGCTTGGGAAAATGAAGACACAAATGAATGTGTTTGACCCAAGAAAAACAATCAGGCCCCTAAGTGGATCATACGCTTGCAGAGAGAGGTGCGCAGGAAGCCCTGCATTTGGCCTGGTTGTAGGGACATTATTTCAGCATAAGAGTGACTCAGACTAGTCCCAGAAATTAATCTGTCCAAATGTACACTGAATTTGTCTGCGCCTGCTTCAGACTGGCCAAACACATGCCAGCCTGCTTTTGAGATGTGCTTGCTTTGTGTTGAAGAACTTCAGTACCTCCATTAGGCACAGTGTTCACAGGAATGTTTAGACACAATTCCTATTAAAATGAAGGACTCAGGTTAATGAACACTAATGAAATGTTCACTGAATGAACACTAATGAAATGTTCACTGAAGGAAACTGAAACTCTTCAAATGTTAGGCTTAAGCATGTATGCATGTATACGCATGTGGATACAGACAAGCTATTGAAAATGGAAATCCAGTAGGACCAAGACAGAAGTTGTAAAATTTAGGCATGCTTTTCTAGGATTTCCTTTCCATGAAAAGCATTTCTTTATGTGTTTGTAATGCCACCATGAAAAACAGTCCTTTTTCAATCTTTCTCTACATATTGTAAAATTATATGTAAATATATATTAAGACATAAATACATCCATGTACGCATACAAGTGTATCTGTGCACGGTAGGCAAATATATATATAAACATACAAGGAAAGTATTAACTGAGTAAAAGACTTTTATTCTTTGTTTAGTTTAAAGTCTCTGGAGTTAGTATAATTATTTTAAAATTACTATACTGTATAAAGGCACACAAATACTACACATTCAGCAAAAACACCTTGACAAAAGAAAAGCGCATTGGTACATTCTTACAGCTCATGTTCTTACTTTCCAGTCACTAAGGTGTGCTTCAGAATAATGACATTAGAGGATAAGCATGGCAGTGACTGGAGTCCAGGCTAGTAAACCCTGCTGGGATAATTAGCATGACCTCCCTGCTATTGCCATTAAGAGACATTAAAATGAGGGAATGCACAAGGAGTACAACAGAAGTGGAAAAGACCAGACAAAGATGAAATCTAGGGACTGGGAAAGTGAAGAAGGTGATTGCAGGGAGTTTCAGCTACGAAAATGTTGGGGAAAATGGTTTTATATTCTGTAGTAGGATCTAATGGTCCCAGCTGGTCTTAACCCTGATGGAAAGGCTTTGTTTAAGAACTATAAAAAACTTCATTTTTCATAAACTCTGAGTAATCTGGGAAAAGAGAGACTTTGTCTGATCTGAATTATGTGGTCTTTGTTCACACTGTATTCCTTACTGAATCTAGGGAACAATATGAGAGCCCTCCTGCGGCCAGCTGAACACCTGTAAATTCCCTTGATTGCTGTAAAAGACAAGACAGCCCACTAGATCATTACCTAGTGTCTGATTTCTTGTTCAATGGGAGTAAGTTGTTATCATCACAGTTTATTGTGTAAAGGTGTGCATGGCATTCTCAACAATAAATCAGAGGTGCCTGTCCTCAAACACTAATGTTAGAGCATCTAAGTTAGAGCACAGACAGAGTGAAGTGAAACAGAGAGGTAACACTAGTACAGAACATAATGACATTATCTATTGCTGCAAGTCAGCACAACTCCAACAACACAGACAAAAGAAGATAAGTGGATTGAAGAAGTGGCCATATGGAACATTTTAACAAAACGGTGTGGACTTGAAGTGGAGAGGATGGCTCTGAGTGCCAGTCTGGGTCTTCATACACAATGCACTGACATTTACACCAAGACAGAACAGATGTGAAATCCTGTGCTTTGACTGGGTATTTCTGATACAACCCTTTGCAGAATGTAGATACTGCATATACCCAGCAGGATTTTTGTTAATAGTCTCCCACTTCTAGACAACTTGGACTCTACCAGGCTAATCCTCATTCACATCGACTTGATTTACAAAAGTATCAGAACAAAAGGATTCAGTAGCATAAGAAAGGCTGAGAGATCACACTTTCAATATCCATAACTTTTCCCATAAAAAAAATCCTTTTGCTAAAGGGGAAGAAAAAGATTCTGTGCAGCCCCTTAAAAAAAGTGAGTAGCTGGTCTAAGTACATAGAGACCTTGAAAGGTTAGGAAAAGAACAACTTCTATTATAAAGAATATGAACCAAAAGAATCCCTTTAAAGCTAAGAAATTTGATATCAATTTATCCCCTTTATAACTATAAAAATGAAATAATTTTTATTTTATACAGTCAAATTAAAGAGGACATACTGAGAAGTGACAGCTTAGCTCCTCTGAACAAATATGCTAGAAGGTTAGCCTGCAGAACCAAGTGTGTGCCCTATGCAGTGCAATGCATTCCATTACTGAGCTCTTTAAATGGACATAGGCAGCTGAACACCTTGGGAGAGTTGTCCAAGATAATTTACACAATATTGCTGATGATTTTCATTAACATGAGTGAAAATGCAGGAAGAAAAAGCAGTATTTGATCTTTTTAGTGTAACATTAATCAGTGTTACCTACCGCAAGGTTACCAGTTTTACATGTTTTGTAAGTCAGAGCAAAATGCTGTTCAAATAATCTGTACCTGCAGTTTTCCCAGCACCAGATCAGCATTACCCAAAACCCCTAAATAGTTGCTCCCTGAAATTTTTGAGTTTCATGATCCTTCTGGACTTCTAAATTTAGCTGTCTTTGTTCTCCTTATCAGGCATGTGCAACATGTGACAAACTCTGGTTCAGTACAAGAATTTTAACTTGTGAATTAAAATGTGCAAATCCAAATTGGTCCAAGTGGAGGCCTTTCTCTCTAAGTAGTACAGCAAATTGATCAGTAGATGGTGGTGGTGCACTGTCACCTGATGCAGTTGGCTGACAACAGTAACTAGCTGTTAAACCACTTCTATTATAGAGCAGACCAGTAACAATCTTGGACATGACTGAGTTTTTAATATATTAGAACATTAAGAAATGAGAAATACTAAATATATGTGTCTTATAAATGAGGAACTGGTGTATTTTCTTTTTTGTTTGAGTTTTTTTTCCCTCCCTAGTGTTTCAGCAAACTTCTAAACTTCCTTTTCCTCGTGCTGTATTTTAATTCAGTGGGGAAAAGTCCTTTAGCTTTTGTTATTTTCATATACCAATTAAAATGATAGAAACAAGGAGAAATAAAATAAAGAGTGGGAAGATGCCTAATGGAATTGTCAAACTCCAGAAGTCTTTTCAACATGGTCATTTGCCACTTCCCCTCCCACACTGACTTTGTCACAGCAGCAGCTCTCTGGAGGTGAAGAAGGGAGAGAAGCAGCTGGTTTTCAGCCTCCTTTTCCCAGGCAGGTGGGATGGAGAGGACGAACACTGGGGACATCCTTCACCTGTTCATGTACAGGATTCTGGCATATCTTTATCTCTGAGTCTTGATCTGTTTGCACTGCTGTGGGTATTTTAGAGCTTCTTTCTAGAGATACATATGCCATTATGCACCTGAAGCCATAGTGCTTGTCATGGGCATGGGCTGTAATGATCTTGGGGCTTCTACAGAGAAAGGAAGAAGTAAAGCTTTGGAGCAGGACCACAAATGAGTGAATTAGAACTGCCTTTCTGAGCAGTACAAGTGCTGAAGCTTTAGAGCAGGACCTCTGATGGGAGCGACATGCTAAAAGCAGTTGGGAAATACTGTAGGCTAGGAGCCACATAGCAGGGGCAGATCAGATTTACAGTTAAACGCGTTTGCCACCCACTGGCCAGGCTGCAGATTTGCCTGCTGCTGCAGTGGGAATTAGCAGCTTGTAGTTATACGTATTTTACATATGATAGATGATTAGGATGTAGAAAGCAAGTAACAGTAGAGTATCTTTGAATATTTATAGGCTTTTGTTTACAATTTTAGGTGTAATAACTCCAGAACTGGGCAGTGACAGGGCTGTATTAACGCTTTTAATATGCAAGTCACTTCTGCCATCAAAAGCAAGACTTTCTCAGTTCCTAGGCCATACTTCCTAGGCTAACTGACAGATTATGTGCGTGAACAATCAGAGCTAAAGGAGCAATTTCATTTGGGCTGTGCATAAAACCTATTATGAAAGGTAAAACCAGACATTAGTTCAAAATTGAACTAGTACTTGAGAAGAGGGTGAGAAAGCTGATCCAAACTGTTTCTTTTCCTCGACCATCTGGTGCCAGAAGAATCTGGTGTCAGAAAAGAGAACTGAGGGAAGGGGGGGGGTCCAGAAGACTTGCTTGAAAGTGTCTTCCAGCAGTATTTGTTGCTATTCAGTTTTGGTCCTATCTTCACCTAAAACCGGAACTGCACTGTGAGGGTGGATGAGTCTTTACCTCATCTCAAAAGCACCAGCACAAGTTGGGCAGAGAAACACAGAAAAATGTGCCTCGAAGCTAGCAGGCCAGAAACAAGAAATTACCTTTTCAGATTTACCCAACATGAGCTAGATTATTTTGCTCCTTTCCTCCCTCTCTACTTCATTGTAATTTTTCTATCACCTAGAAAGAAAAGCATGTTTAAAGATGTAATATAAAGAGTAATTCCCATGCTGCCCCTTTTGGATTTGAAAGCTGGTAAGAATTTATTGCTCAGTGAGTTAAACCTGATACTGTGACATTTCTAAGGGCAATGGTTATGTAAATACATCCTTATACTGTCTCTGGGGTGCCACTGCAAGCAAGAAACACAGTCCCTACAGGGTAATGATATCACCTTTACATGGTTGAATACGGAAAATGGAATACCATAAAAATAATCTTTTGTGAACAGTTTCTCTTTTATTAGGTTCTGGAAAAATATGTATTATTTTAAAAGGAAACAAAGTAGTGAAGGAGTGAGAAATTTAAATAATTTTTTATGTTACTTCAAATATTGAAAAGGGAATACAATAAAATACAAAGAAATTCATAAATGCTGATTGCCCAGACATAGTTAATTTTGCATTATGAAGGTGTCAGTGCAGAAACATTATCCATGTCAGGAAAAAATTCAAGTCTCAGGATAAAATTAATATCTTAAAGAAAAATCATACCACAGCTTGTACTGTAAGGCTTAGTCATTAGTGAAGTTATTTAATATAGCTGTTTCATACAGTATCATTAAAATGATAAGTTAACCATAGTCATGACAGTTCTTCTTTAATTAGTGTATATTACTCTTCTGTCAATCTTAGAGTCATGAACTTTTGGTAAATTTGGTCTAGAACCTCCATATGGAGCCATGAGGTTTTGCATGCAAATGGAACTTCTTACCCTACAAAGACTGAAGAAAATTTACCTAAAGTTAAGTATCTCCAGTAGCCAGATGGAGCAAATAGTCCTTTAAAGCATATGAAAATCATGAATGTTGCAGGAGAATAAATATATATTTGCTCTCTCTCTCTCACTCTCGGTCTCTCTCTCTCTCTATATATATATTTGATGTAGTGTTAATGTTAGTCATCACACCAATCCATTTAATGTGAAATCTCTATTTTTCTTGCATAGATGCATGGCAAAAGGTTCAGGGACAAGGTACTACCTAAAGAAAAATATCACTGTCACTACTACAATAAAAAATAACCAGGTCCCTCTGCTCCTTACCATGTTATAGGGCACAGTACTGCACTCCCTGGTTCTGTAGATGATGCCTATATATAAAGAAAGGCAGACAATTGAAGTCAAAATTTGATCTTTAACTTTGACTCGAATGCACTGATTTATTTTGTGCTGTTACCTCATTCAGAATGTTTCCAAGAAAGCAACATTTAATATTAAAGGTGAATTTCATGCTTTCCAAGGCATGCTGTGGGAACTTTCTGTTGCCTGAAGAGCTAATGAATTTTTCAAGATGATACTTTAAAAAAATTGTCATTCAGCTGATTACCTCTTTCTACTGCTGTTGATAGAGTTACGAGCAGTACTGGAAAGACTTCCAGCACTGGGAAGAACTCTGTAAGGTTGCTCTTGCCATTCTTCTGCCTTAGGCTATGCTCAGTCTCTGCAGTTCAGCCCAGTGTTCCAGACTGTATGTCCCAAGTCACTCCCCAGGGAAGATGATTTGTATGCTTCACTGCTCTGCTTGTTCAGAAACACTTTCTAACATCTAACCTAAACCTCCCTCAGTGACATATAAAGCTTTTAGATTTTTATTCTATACATGAACATGGCAAAGAGATTACTTCCTTCCTTTTGCAGGAGCAACTTTTTCGTGTCAGAAGCTTATGTCTGTTTCCCTCCTTGTTCTTCCTGTCTTTTGGCTGTCAATCTTTGCAGACAGTTAATTATTCTTATGTGCCCTCCTTTGGTCCCCTTCCAGATCACTCACATATTTTTAAAAAATAACTGCAGTTGCCAAACATCCCTTATAATGTGGGATTTCCCATGTTTAAGCCTCAAAACTCACATGCCATATTAAAAACATGTGAAATATTGCCTGCTTGAATATTTCGTCTTTATTTGAATAGGTGACATGGATTTTGAGGTTGAAACATGGAAACTTGCAGCTGCTTTCCTGCCCATTCTTCAGAGCTGCCTTTGGCAGCACAGAGCTGTGACTTGGATGTGTCTGTGACAGAAGTAAAAAACAAAGTGTCCCTAAAGGAGCTGGGGAGGTCTGAAAAACTGCACACCCTGAAGCATCAGGAAGGCGTATCAGTGTTTTAAGATTCAAAACCCACAAATTCTGAGATGCTGCCCTGCATCAGATGTAATCCTTCTCCCAAGGACTCACTGACGTGATAAGAAAAGAAATACTCCTATGTTTTGTAGAAAATGCTTTTGTTTATACAGTTCAGGAGATGACATTTTAGGTCCCTGACTTCTGTTTTGCCTGGGATTCTCCATGCTCTCTTCTCTGCAAAATGCTATCCAGCAAGTCATGCTCCATCCTGCATTTGCTCAGTTGCTTATACCTGATTACCTAAGGACCTTGTCTTCACTGTACTTCCTCTTTTTCTCATCAGAACACTTTTTAAATTTGCCAAGGTCATTCTGAGTTTTGGTCCTGTCCTCCATTACTCTTGCTGTTTCTCTCAGCCTGGTGTCATCTGTGAATTTAATGCCTGCTCTCCTTTCAAGTATACAAATTGTTAAAAAAACCTACCCAAACTAAAACTATACCCAGACCTTAAATAAACCTTTGAACTTTATCTGATGTATCTTTAATTTCAACAGAGAATAATCTGCTATGTTATTTGGTGCAAGTCAGAAGCAGAACAGACTCTGCTCCTCTGACACAATTTCCATGGATAAGGTGTGACACACAGGTATGAGTTTGCTTCTTCTGCTTCCAGATGTATGGAAGGACTTGCTTGTAGAAGCCAGTATCAGCTCTTGTCTCTGGAAGGAAAGACTGGAGAGTCATTGTGAGTGTCCTTAGCCCTGCCACTGTGGGAGAAGCCCTGTTTCAGAGGTGAGTGCACATTTAGCTGGGGCAGAATATGAGATCAACCCAAAGAATAACCATCTCCTCTCAGAGCTAAGAATACTCCAGCTCTAAGAATGTCCTCTGCAAAGTATTTACTACAGGAAATTGGAATGCTTTTTCTTGGAGTCTCTAGGTAATTGATAATACAAGAGAGAAACTACAGCCTTTTTCAGCCTCAAAGACCTGTGATATTCAACTACAGCAGTGTCCATCACTTCTAAAAATATAAACTGTAGCAGACCCCAGTCTCATGAGAAGACTTTCCTTCAACATCATCAAAAGGTCTGGGATCTCTCACTTTGTAAAGAGTTTTAAAGGAATCTTCTAATAATTTTCTATGAATATGTATGAATCTTTCCAGTCTGGGGCCTATCAGTGAAGTGAAGCTTGGCATTTAAGAAATACTTGAACCTAACTCACTTCATTTTTTCCCTAGCACTCTGATTGATGACATTTCAGTGTAAAAGAAGGCTTTGCAGCTGACCTTTCTATTCCTGCCAGAGAGACCTTACAGGCAGTGGCAAATTCTATCATTACACAAGGTGAAAAAGATATTATTCATCCCTATCCAGTCTGGACATCTTGACAGGATCAGAAATATATTTCTAGTTAATTTGGTCCCAATGCAAGCTTTCAGTGATCAAAGTGGGTGAAAGGGAGTGAAGAAAAGCAATTTGAACTATGTTTTAAAATTAATTTCATTCACTTATGCTATTTCCAACTGAATTTCTAATTTTTAAACCAATTGTATTATTTTCCAGACCATTGAAAAAGAAATTCCTGTTGAAAATGAAGATGGTGGTTTATACCATCCACTTGCCAGCAGTGAGAGTAGAGGTGGCTGGAAAGATATGAAATGTATAGCCTGTGCTGATAGAACTTGGGCTCACAGGATTTATATGCACTCAGGGACCACTTACAGGACTGCTTTGTGCCTGTGTGGCCAGACATGAGAATGTCGTGGGCTAGTTTTTCTTTGCAATGGTGCAAAGAGTAATAATTCCTACATTTTTCTCTCAGTGACAGGGGAAGGTAGCTTTAAGAGCTGGAAGGCTGAGGATTGGGACCTCTAGTTTCTCTAAGGTGATTTTAAAAGATTTTTTAACTCCAGACACTTCATATTACTAAGCTCCTTAAAAATTTATGATGTTTATGACAATAATTTTTCCCTGTGAAATTTCCTTTCTGCTCAAGTATTTACAGGAAAAAAAGTTTTCTTTTTTCCCCCATGAAGTCAGCAATGCTTACCCTGTGAGAATTTCTGAATGAAAAGGGGAGATTAGTGTTTCAGGAACATACCTTAACTCACTTTAGAAGCATTTACTGGACTTCCTGCCATGCCTCCTGTCCAGCTGGCTGGGCAGTCACTGCCCTGCCTCCCTCTGGGCTTCAGCTTTATTTTATTGGAAGGAATTGGGAAAAAGAAATCCACAAACAAGCTTAGAGATGCTTTATATCATAAAATCCCACTTGGGATGATTGTTTTTGACTAAAGCAGGAAGCTTCACTTAATGGGATTAAGGAAATTTCCAGCTGCTTAGAGATCCTCTTTTCTCTGCCTCTCATTGACGGGGAAAAAAGTTCAATTGTAATTGTATTGCAGGATAATTCACCCAGTGGCTTTTGACTCAGTGCCCACAGCTATCACTGCCTCAGCTGTACAGAAGGTAGCCAATTGCCATCAGGAGTTTTACCAAAACCTATTTCTCACCAAGACAGAGAGTATTTTGGTCCTTAGATGCACTTTGACATTTACAGAATCATAGAATCATAGAATCATAGAACATACTGAGTTAGAAGGGACCCAACAGGATCATCAAATCCAACTCCTGGCCCTGCACAGGATCCCCCAAGAACCACACAATCTGCCTGAAATTAACAGTTCATTCTTTATGTCCTGCTCAAGATGTTTGGGAAAAAATGCAAAACATCTTATTTTTTTTTAACATTAGCCTTTCACAGAAAATCACTTCAAACTGATTTCCTTTCCTACATCTTTCAGTTCTGGAGTATATTTCACTGTGATAGTGACAGATCTTCACAGTAAGATCACACAACTATTTTGTAAGGACAAAGTCAGATGTAGAAAGACAGCGAAATACAGCAATCCATCTTAAAAGTAACAACCCCCACATCACTGTACAAATTACTTACACTATCTTTTTTGAGATTAGCACAGTGTGCTTCAGAAAGTCAGTTACCCTTTCACCCTACGATACAAATTTATCTACCTTCATTGAGCTTTGTTTCCCCAAAATATTTAGAGAGGGTATTAAAAAGAGGCTTTTTTGAGATTGAGAACTACATGATCAATATTTTGTTATTGGCCTTTTTCTTTTAAAGCATAAGTAATCTTCAGTTGTACTTTTGGGATGTATGTTTGGTTAGTATAATTGTATCTGGCAGTAAATTCATAGTTAGAAAAATAGCCCTATCCGTAATGGTTTCTAAAATCAAACCGGTCATAGAGGATGGTGTAATTTTAAAAAGCAGATCAGTACTTAATTATCTGCCCAAACATGTGTCATTATTTAAGGTTACTTGGTATTTAACACTCTCAGTGACGTTTTGCAAGGGGAAATTAAAATTCTGTGCCCTAAGGAGCTTATGAAAGGTATGATCAAAAGAAAAAGGTGCAAGTGTTCATTAGTATGCCTTGTTCCAGTCTGAGGCAGAGAAAATATGTGTGACACTCTATGCACTTTGAAATTTTCTACTTTATCTTCTACTATCCAAAATCTGTTTTACCTTTTCATTTCTCTATCAAAGTCTGTTATGTCAAAGACAACCTCTCCTCGTGAAGGAGTAGAACCAGCAGTGCTGGTGCCAAATGCACGTGGTGCAGGGTGTGTGGACACTGGGATTCTCATGGAGCAGCCCACTCTGCATCTGAACCATCCCCACCAAGGAGTGCCCTGTGTCCTCTCCCCACTCCTTCATCTATGGGCCTCTATACAAATATGCTTGCTTCCTGTATCTGTACTTAATCTTTGTTGTTTAATTCAATATATAAAACTATTAAACAAGTACAGTTGTTTTAATGAATATACCAGCATTTTTTCCTAGGTGGACTTGAAGAGAACTGCATAAATTTTGCTTTTACTTCAAATATTTTCAATGGAAACTTGTATTTTCCAAGGAACTATAAAGCCTGCAAAAACTGTTCAACAAGGTGAGGCATTATCTTCTAAATAAGTATTCATTTTTTCCTAAGGAATCCAAAATATTTGGAATCCAAAAGATCAAGAAAGTTGAAATTAATATTCTTGGATTTTGCTGCAAGACTTACAGGAAGCCTTGGGAATTTTTATTAGGAGCTCTGTCACCTTAACTTTATCCTTTCTTTATGTAAATGAAGCTCTTGTTAAATGCTAAGTAAGGTTAAATCATGCTCTGTGGAGATTGTTAAGCAGTTTGACTTAAATTTGTGCTCTCCTCTCGATTACCCTATTTTCTTAGGAATTCATAATTTCACTACTTCTCCAATTGCCATAGAACCTAAACAACTCATTGAAATGAGCCAGGATTTCAAAAAAAATCAAAAACTGCAGAAAAATAGAACAGTAGCAGGAAAAGAAAAGGTTCTGATCAGTACATAGGAACAAAAATTTAATAGTGTATTCTTCAAAGTGTGTTCCACTTGCACATCATTCTTCCAATTAATCAGTGCTGTAAGAATACCAAGAAAAAATAGCCAACCTCGATATTTCTTAAAAAAGAAATATATAATAGTACATTACTTTTCATTAATATGTTACTTTTAAGCACTGTCTCTTCACTTGTTTTTTTCACCACATTCTCCAGCTTTCACCCACAAGCTGGCTAGAGGGGCCTCAGGGCTCTGAAGTACAGCTTGAATGACACATTAATCACTACTGGAAACTTAGAGATTTCATGCTCACCTGGTTCCTTGGTACCTACATCACTTAAGCACATTTTTAATCCAAGCATCTCCCAAATGAAGCCCTCCACAGATTACATGCTTCCCAGAGGAGGCGTTTTGCTATTACTAAGTCCTTGCTAAGGACTATTGGCCAACAGGAAAATGTGTATCTGAAAAACTTAAGTTATGTCCATATGGACAGGTTGAAAATTTGATTAAATGTTGGACAATAGCATATGCAAAGTGTTAAGTTTCCATAATGCAGCTGGCTCATGCCCAGTCTCTCCAAAACATCAGGAGAGAAAAGATGCAACAGCAAAGTCTTTTATGTAGAAAAAGACTTAGCAAACATACAAGCCTGCTGAAAGATCCCCTGAGAGGCTAAACAAATTTTTACTTGTAATTCTTTTATAGCTCCTTTAAGATGGTATTTTCTCCCCTAAATACAATGTTGAAATTCTACTTTTAGCATGTTTAAAAAATGAAAGTTACATTTTCAAAACTGAAAAAGAAGTCTCTGTTAATAACTAAATCTCAAGAACTATAGCTGCAGAGCTACAGATACAGGCATTACACCACTCAAAAGTTTCAAAAAATACAGTGTTTGAGCTTAATAAAGCCAGCATCACCTGCAAGCCAGATTAGTAAAAGTGTATGGTCTCCTGCCAAACTTCAGGGAAAGCTCATATTTCCAAGAGTTCATAACTCAGTTGTAAAATGTTAACAACTGTTTTCCATACATCTCTTTGGTACACAAGTTTCAGTCTAGAAATCTTTCCATTTATTCATATATAGTTCACGTTAAGGGACAAAGAAACCAACCTTGAATCTATTTACAGTGTTTTGTTTATAACACTAAAGTTTTACCACTGGGAACCAATGTAAGACATAGAATACAAATAGTTATGTTGATTTGTACAAATTGAAGAAGCAGTGTTAATTATATAAGCACCTAGCTTTGCATACTACTTTTCACCAGTAGATTTAATGAAGTCAGATGTCACACTCCATGTTAATTAGACGAACACCTAGTTCTGTGCAGTGCTTTTTATCACCAGTTGCCAAGAAGTCAGGTTTGTGGCCTTTGATCTACCAGTCAAAGAAACAAGTTGAGTGACATATAAGCTGGTCTACCAGACTGGGAACTGAGGCAGGAAAATCATCTGGGGATCTTTACTCCTAACTGGGCCTGCTTAGCACAAAGCAAGTTACATGTGCAGTAAAAAGTACAATGCACTATCTTCACACACGAATGTGCATTACACAGTCAGGTCTATTCACCTACACAGCCCCAGTCATGGGTGTAGCCATGGCTTGCTCTGCAGAGAGAGTTTAAAAGCCCTACATGGCTCCAGGGAGGGATTCATTGGCCCCTCAGGGGCATCAGGAGCCTGTCATCCATGAGCTTTGGGGCATGCCATGCTAGTACATTTCTTTAACAGTAACATGAGATAATTATTGTACTGTTATAGTATCCTAAGAAAGAGGTTTTAGATAGAGATTCTGCAATTGTCCTAAACACCTAGGTATCTAGATATTAAACCTATGGTTTTTAGTGGTACAGAAATTCAGTTCCCACTCATCCCCCTGTTAAACAAAGCAGGGAACAAAGTCACCCAGTATTATCCTTCACCTGAACACCTCTAATGGCAATAGTTTTATAGAACTTTCTTTTACAGTATTTATTGAATAAATAAGCATTGTAGACTTTATACAGCAATACGTCATGTGTGAAATTGTCTTCTGTTGCAATTTGTGTTCCTTAGTCTATGAAAACCTTACAAAAATAATAAAGTTCCTAAAAAAATTAAATAAAAAGTAGTGGTTTGATTCCTTGCTGCAATATAAAGCTTAATCTTCAGTCTTCAGTCACCTCTGTGAGCTTATTTATATCCCAGGCCAGGCACGCCTGTGACAGTACAAAAGGAACATCTGTTTATGCAGAGCAAACAATTATTACCCATTATGAGGACAGCACTGGAACAGAGATATAATTAATTACAGTAAATTTAGCACCATGAATTGAAGGACTCAACTCCCATTAGCAAACAGGGAAGAGAAGCTCAGCGGGCAGATAACATCTTTTACAGACAGGGATCGTATAAATGCCCGTTTCACACTTACTTAATCTTGCAAAAACACTGTTGGGGAAAAAAATTGTTCCTGAAAAGCAAATGAGCTATTCTAAGACATTCAGGCACCCCCCCCACAGAGTTTGTGTCCAAGAGAGCCCTGAGCAGTCAGGACAGCCCATGATCCAAGCTGGCAGACCTGCTGGGACACAATGGAACCCTGAGTGCCCCCGTGGTCAAATGCAGAGCGGTGCTGCCAGGTGTCTGCCTCATCCCTTTGGATGTGTGCCAAGGTAGGGATGCACCAGCACCCATGCTCTGCACCACAACCCACATGGGGTGCACACAGGGGGCTACCTGGGGTGAAGGATGCCAGAGGGGGCAAGGAAAAGGGTGCAGGGCCATGCAGGCAACCTGCCCAGGGTGTAAAACCTTCAATAAGGCTCTGCAGTGAAAAACAGTGTGTAATTGTTGGCATACTGCCATTCTCTGGAGGTAAGAGCAGCCACCAGAGTGGGCTATGTTCTTGTGAAGATTCCTGAAAATGAGACCACAGTATCTGGGACCAAAGTGTACCTTTCTCTTTATTTCCTAAGTATGTAGCAATACAAAGCAGAAAACAAGTTATTGGGAAAACAGCAATGACTTTGAGATGGGAATGTAATAAAAAAATCAGAAAAACCAACTCACTCTACCATATCTAAAAACCCAACCAGGCAAAATTTCACCTGTGAAAAGATCTAAGAATCAGTATATGGACTGACCATGAACTGGGTTCAGTTAGGTTGGAGGCTAGATGTTGAAGTCTCAACACGACTCCCTCTGAACCACAGACTGTGTCAGAGAAAGTAGAGCAGGAAATACTTTCAGAGATGGAAAGGTCTGTTACATTCCTTAAAATATTGGCATCTAGTGCTGGAACCTTTTTCCCCTAATAAGGTACAGGTGATGAGAACAGCACAACAATGAGGAAGGTCCCTTGCACTCTCTCTGTAACACTATTGTCAGGGAAGAACTAAGAAATGTGTAACTGCTTTGGTCGTTTTGTAGCCTTTGGTCCACGATAGAGTAATTGGTGCTGAGGATTCTGGAGTAGGCAGCAGTACCCTGTTTTTGTATAGTCACTTTTTTCATAGCTTGCAGGTAAGAAGACTTTAATTTAAATCCTACTGATAACATAAAATAAAAATAGCTATTGACTTTATTGATATTTTAGCATGCAAGGTATTTTTTTAAATTATTTGGAACCTATTCTTTATCTTCACAGATGGCTATATTCCTGTTGCTTGTGAAAGAATATAATTTAGGTGCAAAATGTTTGAGTTAATTCCTCTCTGATACTACAAACTTTTTCTTACATAAATCTTACTTAACTGATGATAAACATCATCAGTTGCAAAATTCTGTAATATAATCTTTAGTTACTAGAAACATACCAACATGTCTTCAAATTATTGCAAGTCATTTAAGTGCCCAAGTTGCTGCTAACCCTGTGTGAAACTGAAACGTGGGCATCAGGAATTTTGTCACAGGGTCTAACTGTTCATTAAAAATGGCAGAAGGAAAAAAGACATGGAAAAAAGGATAAATTCAGAAAACTAAAATCTAAACCCAACACTTGGTTGAGACTTGAAAACCATAGTTTCACTTGTAGTTTTCTCAGGATATCAGTTAAAAGTCAGCATGAGTGTGCACAAACAAAGCACAGATCTGGAAATACTGCTGTGTCAGTCTCAGCTTTCATGCCAGACAGTGCCAGGGTGTATATATTAAACTGTTGTGGCTTTAGAGATGACACTGTCTTCCTCATCATTCATCCATGACCTCCTTGCACAACTAGAAGGAATGCCAGCAATACCAGTTCCTGGCCTGGCAAGTGTATTGTCCAGACCAAAACAGTGAAAAAAGTTATATTAGTGATCAGAGGGAAACTACTGTCCCATGGCAGCACCCACAGAACTGTTGTTCATGTTCTTTTATCATCAAAAGGCTAAACAGTGATGAGTCTATGACTCTATAACTGTTTTCATGGATATTTTATAATTCAGACATGATGCCCACCAAAACTTGTCATATGTAAATGACAAGATGCATTTAAAAGCCTGTTTCTTTATGAAGCACTCAAAATCATGTCCTGTGCCCTGCAGCTGTGTTCAAATACTTCCAGGTCAAGTGAAATGTGTAGCAAAATCAAACTAGATATACACAATCACCTGTGGTTTCTTTAAGCAAGGTCACCTCACAGAAGCAAGAACAATAGTCTAGGAAATGTTGAAGAGTCTTTTTTTCCTGCCAACATACACAAATCTACAGGTACTTTGTTCCCAGAGGCCAATTTTCCTGTATCACATAATGAAAATGGTTGCTTAATTTGGCCTGAATTTTTGTGTATGTTTAACAGTGCTTCCCTAATGTCACTGTTCATCTGCTTTTAAGAAAACAATACTCCTAGCTTGTTTACACTTCTAGCTGATTACATTCACATGTTCCTCATAGCACAGTTTTCTACAATTCAGGAGCCACTACCCCAATAAACCAGAATGATAATCCAGTACAATCCTTCCCATCCTAACAGTCGGAATTTATTTCTATGCAATTTCTGAATCAGTTGGAGCCTTTGCAAATCTTATCTAACACTGTCTCATCTAGAGAATGTTCTAAAATCAGATTCGTGGACAATACAATTGAGCTTTTTCCTTGGCTTTGCTGCAATTTCTATTCTGTTGCAAAGATAGCATTTATAGTTCTGACCACTCTCAGAGTTTGTACCTTATTTGAAAGTCATGTATTTGCAGATGGATTACACGTATCTCTGTATTTTAGTTACAGTATGTGCAATATTTGTCCCTTGTGATGATGGCAACAGTCAATTTCATCTAGTGATATTTTCTGTAAGGACATTACATTTTTATAGCCATAGACCAACCTCTACTTATTTAATTTCTGATAGCACCTCTGGCATACATCCTCTAAATGTCCAGTTTTCACCCTACTGCTCCAGGAGATCTGTATTAATGCAGTTTATTGAAGTCTAATTTAGACAATCTGGGTTTGCCCTTACCACTGCTGGTGAATCCCAACAATTTTGTCAAGCACCAGGCCCAGATTTTCCAGTTACAGTCACCTTGCCACTTCATATCATTCCTCTCTTTTTAAGGGATCTACCTTGAGTTCTCTAATTCATTGGAAAAGCTCTTTCTGCCTTCAAGAGCTTTGTGTTAGGACCTAAATGGTTCAACTAATCAGGCAGCTAACACCAAGCAAGTCTCAAGATACAGATAAACAGATGGGAACCCAAGGGAACAGGAAAGACTACAGCAGAGGCCACAGTGGGCTGGAGAAAGAGCTTCTGGTTGTAGGCAGTCTGCAGCTTTTCGTGCATGTGAAGAATTGCAGCTGCTGATATTCTCAATATGCCAGGAAAAGGAGCAGCTGCAAGTGAGGGAGGAAGGGAGGACTGTGTAGGACCTCCTGACTTGACCCCACACTTCTGTAGTGGAAATTTTTCCTCCCTCTCCCCTGCCATACTCAACCCATAAAAACTTGATTACTATGATTTCATGAAGGTGAAGTGAATTTCACTTTTAAGGCTTGAAGGTTGTTTCATTTTCAAACCCTAAGGGTTTACAGTGAGAGAGTGGGAAGCGAGCTCTGAGAGATCACGGGTATGATTTTATGTGTGGGGTTTTTGGGCACTCAGTTTCAGGAGCTGGCTTTTTAATACTGCTGAAAGAGCTCCACACTGAGGACTGTAAGCTATCAGGTGAATGCCATAAAATGAAATACCAGAAAATGAAATACCATCTCTGCAGGATGTGGTTTGTCTGTGTTAAATTTCACATCTGCCAGTCATAATAGCATCCTTGTAAACCTAAAAAATTCAATGTTAATGTTATTCTGTATTTAAATAAAAACATTAATTAAAAACCTATTTTAAAGCCTGTCATTTATTGATTCATGTCTTACAGAATAAGCTATGACTTTTCAGCATATAGAGTGACTATAAAAGAGAAACTTATTTCCTATGTAGTTAAAATTTTTCCTGAGTCCTTATTGCTTATCTAATATATTTCGGTCAGATAATTATTACATGTCCAAGGGAATGTGTTGTTTCCATAACTGAGCTCTTTATTAGGTATTTCTCTTGCAAAAAATTTCAGAACTTTCCAACTTTCCATTCTAATTTTTTCCATACAATGCACAACTGCAGAGATTGCACATTTAGTCAAACATATTCATGTTGTAACAGATTTCAGTTTTTTCCTCAAAAATTAGTGACAAATTTACAGCTGATTTAGACAGGTCTGTAAAAAGAACCATAGACCTTCATGGTAGCATTATGACCTGTGGGAATCTGGGGAACAAGACCATGGGCTACTGGGACCACAGGGCTGTTCAGACAGACCTTGCTCCTACCTGGGCTAAAGCCCTGCCAAGTTTGGGAAAGGTTCTTTGACAAAGGAAGCCTGTTGACTGTATGAGAAGAGCTGTGGTTTGGTACCTACAGTGGGATCCAAAGATAGGCCAAGAGAGATGGATGTGTATAGGATATTGATCCTGACTGTGGGATTGGCTGGATGCTCCAACACAGACTTCAGTTTTCCTTCCTGTAAAAACCATGGTGTGTGGTAGGAAGAAGAGGGCTGGTAGAACATATATCCACAGCTCACACTGGTGAAAGACTTACCAGTCTGGGTGCAGGAACTTTTTCAAATCTGACTGTTCATATGTTACCTATGGACTATAGAACCCTGCTCTTTCTTCCAAATTACTCATTTCCCTTGTATCAACAAATTTTAGTCCTTGAAAATATATGGTGGAGTCTTTCACCCCAAGCCCTCCTTCCTGCAGCTCACAAGGGATGGTCACTGCTCTCTGGCTTACTAATTCCTTATCTAATGGGAAACTGTCCTGCAAGCGCTGCTAAATAAAAACATGCCGTCTATCACACGTAATAAAAATGAAACACAGCGACGTCAGACAGCAAATATAAACACTCCCACAGACCTCCTGCCACCGTAAAATAATTCATGGGGTTGGAGCTGGAGTGGCATTCTGTCCCTGATAATGTTCCCAGCTGGCTTACCAGCACCTATAGTTTCCCTGGCTGTTTGCAGAACAGTCCCAGCTCTGGTTTCAGTTCAATAACTTACTTTATTTGTGACCAGCTGTTTAGGAAGTCTCAGATGTGGTCAGATCTCACTCACTGAGCAGAAAATTGTGTCAGGTATATCAGAACAGCCATTATTAAATACACTTTAAGCATTATGGATTTTTATAGAATAGTCCCAAAAGTCCCAAAGTCTAACTGCCATCAACTCGTTTTATTCCTTTCTGAAATGTCTCTCACAAATCACTACAAAAGGTCTAGGCAACAAAAATCTTTCTTAGAAAAATATTCCCAAGCAGAGCAAATAAAAATAGGCTATGCACAACATTTAACATAAAAATACAATACTCTTCTACCTTCAAACCTGTAATTTTGTGAGATCATGTGGGAAACTACCAAAATTTCCACCTTTTCTCCCACAGGTGCTATCTAATAGCACAGTGTTCAGTGAGGGACACATTTTTCTCACCTTATGAGATTTTAATAACATTCTTATCACTCTTCCATTCAGAAAAATCTTTTTTTTAAGACTGCTAAAAATTGTTCCCATAGAAAGTTGAGTCTATTAGAGAAAACCTGAAAGGAAAGTGCAAAAAGAGGGTTTTGATTACTGTAAAAGCCTTTTCTGAGAAGCTCTGAGTCCAAATGAGAAAGACTGAGGCAATAAGTAGAAGAGTGAGTTTGCATATGCTAAGTCCTTTAAAAGATACAGTTAGATGTGGTGCCAAAGAAATATCTATTATTTTCTACTAGGCATGGAAAAATCGATGAGAAAGATAAAAATCGATGAAAAAAAGAATGAAATAGAAAGAAGGTGCCAGTGGCAACATGGGGCCCCAGCAGAATACTGCTATTGCAGTCAGGGATTCAGAGGCACACAGCAGCATAATAACATTAACTCAGATGTTTTTGTCAAATTTCTTCTCTTCTGTTTTTTGACACCATCATTGCAATAGCCCTTTTACTCCCACATGGACAAAAAAATCCATCAAAATGTGAGAGCAACAGCTGAACTCAAAACATTTCTACACTTGAGTGATAAGTGGCTTACGCTAAGACAAAACTGAAAGGTAGTTCTCATGTATAACATAACATTGGGCTTTTATGAATATGAATTTATGGATACACAATGCAAAATTCATTGCAAAATACGCATAACATGAACGAGCTACTTTTAGTTGAAGGCCCTTTCCTTTCTCCTGTTATTTCTCTATTAAAACAAAGGGTGCGGCTGCTCTGAGAATCTGTACTGCTGGAATAAGTTGCAGTGTGCAGGACACTCTGATGTATCATTGATGATACTGCTGTATCATTGCACATTTTTCCGGCACTAACTAAAGAACCAGAATAAGAGTCTGAAAAGAATTTTGTTCCATTATAAACTCAGAAACTTAGAAGCTTGATTAGTTCTTCACTCATTGAACTCCGTTGCAAAAATAGGGCTGGATCCAGTGTACTTTGGATAGAGGGGAAAAGCATTGGCACTAAATCATCATAGAGAGTGTTTACTGCACCAGAATAGCCTGAGCTGAGAGGTGAAAGCTACACTAGGAAAAGGATTTAGGGAAAGGGAAGTATTTTATAGAAGTAATGGAAGTTACAATCAACAATCTAGATCCAAATCATAAAGGAGCTATCTCCTCTGTAAAATCTCCTGTAATTAAAATTGCCTAAGTCCAAAATGGGAAAAGAATGTCTTACTACATTCTTAGAGAAAGCCAGGTTATTGGAGTGTCATTACCTGAAAAATAGTAGGCTGAAGTTTTGAAAGTCTCTGATGATAAATATAAAAGTCAGCTTCAAGTGGGCCAAGACCAGACTTTCTTGCTGATAATAAAATTAAACAAAGTAATGCTTATTTGATTAAGTGTGGCCTGGAACTTTTTCTGTTTTAATCCCTTGAGTCACATAAAAATACACTGTAAGTTAAAAATCAGAATAATTAAAGTAATGGCTATATTTGTAAATGCTGCTACTTTTTTTGCCAGGTCATTTGGAGTGTTCTGCAGCAAAATAAACAGATGTTGAAAATATAAACACACTAATATGAAAACAGCCTCTTAACATTTAAACAAGGACCATTTGAGAAAAACGCAAAAAATAAAATAAACAATCAGGAGGAGGGAAGAGAGTGGACAGAGGCAAAAAATAAAAATCATGGATGAAATGTGACATAACCAAATTCCCTCTGATGCAGAATGCAAGGACAGCCAGAAATGCCCCCTGCGATGCTGTCTTATGATAACGTGTAGGAGAAGGGTAAAGCCCTGGCACCAATACGGACACCCTCCAGTGCTAAAACTTGTAAAAAACACCACAGTCCTAGGGGCGTTCCCACTCTGCCACTGCAAAAAGAAGGAAATGAGAAAAGATGAATATTCTGTCCCTTGCAAAGTAATCATTGACACACTGCTCTCCAGGAACATGCTGCTGCCAAAGCTCACGGGGAAGCAAACTTCACAGGACAAACCAGCCCCATCCATGCCCTATCTCCAAAGGGAAGAGACACCTCAGGAAAGGTTCCACTGCCTGGAGGGGACTGTCTGTGCCTTAGCCCTCTCTGTCCCCTTCGCTGCCTTAACCAGTAAGCTGCAAAGCTGGAAGAGGGATAGTCTGATCTAGAAAATGTCCATTAAGAATTCAGGACTTCAAGGGATTTGGAGCAGGTGGCAACAGATCATAGTACCCTTGGCACATAGGAAATTTCCACAACTCATCAGGCTGCTGAGGCCCCTAAGATCAGGTGAGCTACCAACCTGTTTAGCTTTGTAAACAGCTACAGAAAACCTCCTCCAATGGAGAGAGCTCCCAGCATCATGGGTCAGTCACCAGCCGTGACAGTGCACAGGAGTGACCTCTGAACCACCCCACAAACTGCTTGACATTTCCAGCTTCAGATGCTGGACTTAAGGACAGAAGAAAACTCCCCTCAAATCCAAACTAAACATGTACTTTCTCCACTTACAAAAGCCTTTGCTTTTTCCTCCCTAACTTTAGGGCTTCAAAATTAACCACAGAAATTTCCTGTCCAAGAATAAATAAGCCCTAAGCAATTTCATAACACTAAACACCCTCAGCATCACTCATTTACCTTTCTTTAAAAGAGAAACAACCCTCTTATATGTCTCTTCAATAGTTCTGGGAGGCCTGAGGCTCCCACCTCACAAAATATTTAAGCAGTTGCCTAACTTTAAGCACTTAAACTCACGCAGGGCCCAGAGCAGTAACATAAAAATAAGAGTGCAGAGTCAAATGTAACACTTTGTGCAACAGATAAAAACACTGTATTGTTTTGGTACAAACTCTGGCAAAGAATAAAATTTTTAAAGGAAAAACCAATATTTTGAAATGAAATTAAATCTAATTCTGAGCTTAGTTCTGTGTTCTGATACACACACAAAACTCTAATGAAGTGAATAAATGTCCTTAATGTGTGTGTAACACTGAAATTAAAAGACTGTGTGGAGATATTTAACTGCCTCAGAAGAGAAATTGAGGAAATGCTTTCTGGTTTTGCTGCTCAATTTGAGCATTGACTAAACTATAAAGTTATTCTCATCACTTGTAACACCTAAGCACAATAGAGTGTTGAAAAGCATGCCTGAGTTATTGGACAGAAAAACTTTATCAGTGGTATTTTTATAGAAGCCATTCAGACTTTCATTAGGAGGAGTGCTGGGTACTGAGTGCACTGAGGCCTGTACAGAGTGCAGACTTCCTGGCTTCAGAAATTTAACTCTTCATAAAAAGTTAGTAATACTTTTCATTGGCAAGTATCTGAATGAAACCTTGGGTAGCCTGGGGATACTGAGACTAGCATGCAGTGTCAGAGACAGCACTGTTCTTGTAAAAAGTCTTGCTAGTCTGAGCACACAAATTAGGTTTCCTTCCATTTATACAATGCCTGAAAGATATGCTATTAAAATTTAACACAGTAAATTATCAATCAGGAGAGTTCTGGGAACATTTAGTTCTTCATATTCTTGACTGCCTTCATGACAGTTCTGTTTTCTATGTCTTAATCCATCTTCCTGTCTTAGGAAGATCTATTTGATCTCTCTACCCCTAGAACAACTATGGTAACCACATCTGAAATGGTTGAAGTGAATTGTCACACAATCTGCCTGTGCTTTAGCTATGCTTTAGTCCTGGGGGAATACAGTATGGGGCTGGACATCCTCTCAGCTACATGCTCCCTTCTTCTGTCCCTGGGTCATGCTGTACCAGAAAAAAACACTCAGCTTTAGAGCTCCTGGTCTGGAGAGGTACCTGACTCTGAGTTGTTTTATTTTAAATAGTCTTTGCTGAAGAACAGTTAGGGAAGAACTGTTAGGTAGCTCCAAGAGATTGGCTTTTTAATGGTTTGGCACAGGGACATGGACTGGAGTCCCTGCACACAGAGATCCTAAAATCATGGGGCCAAATTTATTCTCAGGGTGGTTGTACTGGCACTAAGGAAGTTACATCTGGGATGAATTTGGCCCTTAGCTTGAGAAAATGGAAACCTCATTAAAATCTGTTGCTGAGTTAATGACAATGCTGAGCAGTAAGCAATTTTCCAGTAGGTTCCAATCCACAATAATGAATTGTTTTCCTTCTTTATTGGCAGCCAGCCCTGTTTAATCAGGTTGCTAGAAGGTGGGAAGTGTCCAGAAATCCTATTTGCTCTTTGCTCCTCAAACACAGTATCTTCTAGGGCTAGAAAATCTGACTGTATGTGCACCTGTGGTGCACCAGCAGAGCAGCTTCTCTGGACAGCTCTGCTTTGCCCAGCAGCATCCAGACACAACCTCCACTGTTTCCAAAGGGCTGGGGTTGGTGGAGAAGGCAAAACTGATGTCCTGTCAGAATGGTGGAATGGGACAATCCCTAATGCAGTAAGTATTAACTTGAATGAGATACAGCTGGAGAGCAGCTCTCAGGAGAGAAGGGGGAAAGTCTGTAAGAATAGAATCCCACTGAAACATGGTCTCTGCCTGAGATGGTAAAGCCTGGAAGAAAACCTCACCTCAGCAAGCAGGAGAGATGAAGAAATGCCTGTTCCCAGTGCAGCAGTTTCACCCTGCACTCTTGAGAACAACACCAAATGTACACCTGGCTTTGCAGAAGGCCTGCATGGGATGCAGGAATGTTCACTGTGAATACATCTCCCTGCCCTAAATACTCAGTTCTCGTTGGAAGGGAATGTGTTGCCATCTCAGCAGACTTTGCCACTGAAATCCATTTTGCTCTGACTGCAAGATGCAAGGATTCATTTAGTTGCTGCAAAAACAGTGGAGAAGAATAAAATACTTTTTGCAAAAACAATTTAATATAATGCTCCCAAATGTTCACAAAAATGGAATTTTAAAAAGAGAATTTTTAAAAATCCATAGAAAAAATGTTTTCTAACAGCCTTTGGTTTTCAGCCTCTTTCCTACCACTGAAAACAGTGGCCTCTGTCTAGCACTTAAGTTTTCCTTCAGCTTCACAGAAACTTCAGCTGGAACATCAAAACCCCATAGTATGTGTTGTTGCTTCACACTAACCATGCTCTCATTATTATGATACAAATGAATGCATCCTTCACAGCAGTCATTATACCTATAAAGAACTCAATGGCAATAGTATTTCTAAAGACCTCAAACAACTTAATGAATTATAAACCATTCTAGCTTTCCTTAATCAGAGTGAACCTTTCCAGGTGTTCTTTAGCCAAATCACTTAAGCAGTGTCCAGGTTTAAATACAAACAATGTTCCATTTGCTAGTTTATAGTTTCCTGTTCTTTGCCCTCTTTAAAATGTGAGATTCAAATCTGCTACTTCTTAATCTCCAGGAATCTCTTCTTGACTCTTATGATCTTCTAGAAAATGTCAGTGAAAGGATTGCAGATGTGCCTAAAAACTTACATTATCTGGACTTCGGGCTCTGTTTGCTTTTAGTGCATCTAGAGTTTTTATAGCTGATACTGCTGTTATCTCTAACACATGGGAGACTCTCACCCTCCCTTTCCTTTCTGCAGACAGCTACAAATGAGCTGCTCAACAAATGTTCTGTTTGCTATCATCCAATATCTATTCCTCACTATCATTTTTCATTGACCCTATGATTACCCTTTGTCTGGTCTGTATATATATAAGATCATATAACATTTATCACACTAACCACATACAAATTCCAGAACTGGGCAGTTGTAAGACGTTATTTTACGTTGAACCGAAGTCACTAATCTGAATGATTTGCAGATGTTATCACAGAGCTGCCTCCAAGTGCAGAAGGAGGAATGGTTACTGAGACCAAGACAGCCTCCCACTCATGCTGGAGTGGGACCACTCTCTGCAGTGTTCGAGTCAGCCTCGGGCTCAGCTCATAAGCAGTATGATAATCAAATTATGCAAAGTGGGCAAAAAACTCTTTTGGTGACATAAACAGGAACACTTATTTTCAATTCCTTCAGGAAAAACAAATGAACTAATGTTTGCGCTTGGATGATTATACTCAGGAGTACATGGTGGATTTGAGATGATTCCACTGATGATGGCTCTGTCACTTTACATTGGGGTTCTCCGTATGATTTCCAGAGCATGTTGGAAGAGCTGACAGTGCCCTAATTGCTCTTTAGAGGACTCCAATGATGTCAGTAGCAATGGGGTTATTCTTTATTTGGTTTTGAAATTATCTGATATATTTTATTTTCCTCAGCAGTTTCCTGGAATTCTACAGCCTGTGTTTCTACACAAAATGTTGTATGTTTTGTATTTACTAGCACCTTTTCTTGTTTATTCTCAATCTTTTGCCTGTTCCGTAACTGTAACAACCTGTGATGAACAATGAGGATTGAGAATGCAAAAAGTGATTAATAAGCCTACTGCCACATATAGTATTGTTTATGTTGCTTAACAATTCACTCCCTAAAACTATCTATTTTTTAAAGCTATCTTGAGGTATAGTAGATACACTTAGCATGCATTATAGGAACTAATTTAAAAAGCATGACCAACAATTGAAAAAAATACTACACATTGTGACATCCTTCTTTGTAGTAGCCAGCCCCTGTAGTAGAAATAAAATTCATTTGTTTTCTGGGCAGGACTAAGCACCAGAAGCCAACTTCATTCATTTAAATAAATCCAATTAATGTATTTATTACTATACCTTCAGCTATGGATATTTATTTGAGCAGTAATGAAGTAGTGATTGGCAGTAAGAAATGGACCAAGTGATGTAGCTCATGTGCAGTATGCAGCAGACACTAAATAAATCACAGGGGTAATATGAAAAGACTGACATTTACAAGGAGAATTTAGCCTTTAAATGTTCAGTAGGTGTATGGTGGGATGTCATCACCTCTTTTCATTTTCCCCATTTTGTTCTGCATGGTTCCCTTTGAGCTCCCCTATATAGAGTTTGCATAATAATTAGTAACCATCTGATAAATGATGTGGTTTACAGATTAAAGGAAAGTTTATTCTATAGAGATTAAAACCTAGTAAAGTGAACAGATTTTAAAAGTTGTCCTGCAGTTTCATTATTTGATTTTCTGCAGCACATCAAATTTTATATTCACGTAGCAAACCATGGCTTTTCCACAGCAAAAGAGAGACAAAACTGGTCATAGCCTGTCAGATAAATGTATTTTCCACCAGCAACACTCACCAGTGACTTTGCTTAAAGGTGTCTGTTTCTCCCTGACAAGAGTCACGTTTTCAACTGGTCAGTAGACCTTAGTTTATCTATAATGACAAATACAAACTGTGCTTCACAGCTAATATTTAAGTACGAATATTTGACGTGGACTCCCTAGCCCGCGGCAGTTGCGGTGCAGGGTGCGCACACAATTACTGTCATTATTTGAAGTTCCCTGAGATCCTCACCGCGCCGGAGAGCGCAGCCCTGGCACAGCGGCCATGGGCGCGGCCCGCTCCCCTCACGCACGGGCCGGGCCGGGGCGGGGCGGCCGCCGGGGGGCGCTGCCGGCGCAGGTCCCGTGCCGTGTTCGCCTTCACGGCGTCCTTGGGCTTNCCTCCTGTCCCCTTCCACTCGGCGGACACAGCCGTGCGCCCGCGAAGCTCCCCCGGTGCGGTGCAGGCTCCCGCCTCCCCTAGAGGGGGCCTCTGCCCCGCCACCCCCAAGGTGGGCACAGCCCGAGCCCGGTGATAAAATTCTGCAGGCACAACCCTGCAGAGAACCAAGGACAGCTCTTGGCCTCAGGGCACGCACTCGTTTTGTTAGTTCTGGTTTCAAGATAAAAGCAAATTCTTTGATGCCATTGAGTCCATTTAAAAATTATTTTTTAACTCACCAAAGAATGTTCATAGAATCGTAAAATCGTCAAGGATGGGAGAGACGTTTAAGATCAAGTCCAAGTGTCAACCTGGCACCACCACTGGAAACCCTAAACTGAACCACAGTACCCAGATACCCCTTAAACACTTCCAGGTGTGATGACTCCACTCCCTCCCTAAAAGGGGGTCAGCTGTCAAGGGGTTGAAATGGACCTTAAAGATCTTCTAGTCCCGATCTCTCTGCTATGGGCAGGGACACCTCTCACCAGACCAGGTTGCTCAAGGCCTTATCCAACCTGGGTTTGAGCACTGTGAGGGATGGGACACTCAAAACCTCCCCAGGAAACATGTTCAAGTATCTCACTACCCTCACAGTAAAGAATATCCTAATATCTAACCTAAATTTTCCCTCTTTCGGTTTTCTACCCATTACTCCTTGTCCTGTCACTACAGTTCCTGATGAAGGGTCCTTCTCCAGCTTCCCTGTAGGGCCCCTTCAGATACTGGAAGGCTGCTATGAGCTCTCCGCTCAAACTTCTCCAGCCTGAATAGCTCCAACTTTCTCAGCCTGTCTTCTTATCAACTTCATGGTCCTCATCTGAACTTGTTTCAATTTGTTCCATGTCTTTCTTATGCTGGGGACACACTTTTCTGACTTTTTTTCCCCTCTTCATTTTTCTGTCTTGCTCCAACCTTTTTGCATTTTTAATTTCTATTCTCAAAACAAGCAGAAAAAGTGCTTTCTTCTGGTTTGTTTGCAGCCTCGAGATACAATTCTAAATATTTTCACTTCCTTTTTTTAAAAAAATCTACATATTTATCTGTGTCTTATTCAGAGTGAAAACAAATACTTGAATATTGTGTCAATTCCTCTCAATTCTGCTGCTTGACTGTGATTACACAGCACTATCCGAGACACCCTTGAGACAGTGAAGTGGCTCAGAAGTGCTGTTTACAGCCCCTGACAGAGGCCCTGTTCCTCTTCCAGCTCTGTCTCCAGAGCTGATTAAAGCAAGCATAGCATAAAATGAAGGTTGGGGTCATTTGTGCTGCCATCATGAGCAAATTATATTTGGTCCAGAATTAGAGAATTCTGACTTTCTGGAGATTATATTCACCTCTGAGAGTCAGTTGAAAGACCAGCAGTCCTGGGCAGCTGGCTACAGCTGTCAGCCTGATTTGTGGCCAAAGATGATGTATTCTATTTTAAGCATAGTATTTAAATTAAAGAATTACTAATTTTTCCCCCTGAGACTTCATAAAATATCATAAACGGGTAGAAATTAGACCACGTATTCCTTGATATTTCTAATCTTTAGGCAATTCTGCAGAGTCTTTACTCTCAGCTGTGCCAAGAAAGCACTGAGTGGCACATTCTGCCTAAAGCTGTCCCAACCTCAGAGGAAGACAGTGTCACGTGAAGGGGAGAACAGCAAACTTCATGCAACTGAAATTAATTTTATGTGAAAAAAACCCCATATTATCTACCTGCCATAAATTATACTGTCAAGTGATGACATACTAAATCAGAGAAAACGTCTAGAAATATCAAGATCTGGTGGTTCAATTCTGATTTTTTTCTCTCTATCACAACAGTCATGGTATCAAATAGCAAATCTTAAGAGCCCTCCCTTGAAAGAAATCTGAATTTCTCACAGCCATGGAAAGTTTTCTTTCCTGCTTACCTTTTACACTGTAACACCAAGTTATTGTTGCTGTCCTTTTGTGGAAAGACTGTACAGGTGGCTGGAGAGCAAGTAGGACTAAACCTTCAGAGGCAAATTGACAGCAGATGAGTCAAAAGAATTGCCTAGAAGAGACAAAATTTTTATTTAAAAATATTACGTCCTTTGTTTTCCTGACTTAATATTGGGCATATGATTAACCCAGCAATGCGTGATGCTCATTTATTTGATGACCTTGCAAAGAAGCTGTATCCATTTCCCATGTTTAGATGGAATCAGGGGACCTTACAGTAAGGGATGGTGACACAGACCAAGTGCTGAGAGGCAGTGTACATGAGGTTTGTCACAGTGCCATACCACTGCCGTGACACAGCTTCCATGCAGGAGCTGGCTCCTCTCCTCCCAGCTCAGAGCTCAGGCAGAATGAACACGTCTGTCTGCACACATCTGCCCAAAGTCTCTCAGATTTCCCTGAAGGTAAGAAAATGCATTATCATGCAGAACATGCAGATTGCTCTATGGGTCCTGGTTCCCATTTGTGCAAATGGTACTGATTTCCATATATTCCTGATTCATCTTAAAACAACAAATCTTTGGCGTTTACTAGCTGAAGCTCTGCTCCTCAAATAGACTGTCCTGCTGATTTTCTAGAGTTCATGTGCAGTTTCCTTCTCCTGTAGAATCTGGGGAACTGATACTTCTTAGTTTGAAGAGGCTCTTTAGGAACTGAGTAACAATTCTACAATGATATGAAGCCATTTCTATCTTTCCTGATGGGTGCTTGGGCAGTGAGCATGTGGATTATGCCATTTTGTGCAATGCACAATCACATATTAATATACACAGAAACAATCTGAACTGGAATTTCAGTTCCCCACACTCTCATCTGAGAAACATAAATGAATCCCAACAGAACAGGATTTTGCCCTCCTAACTATACCAATAACCATCCCACATCCTCCAGAATGTTCTTTCATAGTGTGTTTATGGGATAAAGTTTTCCCACTAAAAATCACCACAGGAACATTCTTGGTTCATCAAAACATGAAATCAAGTGGCTGCTGCTTCTTGAAAAGCATCGAGGCATTGTTGAGAACATTGCTGTAGTATTTACAGGGGAAAGGGAAAAATAGCAGCCTTTTAGAGAGGTTTAACTCAAATCCCCATGCGCAGCAGCATTGCCTCCAGCCTAAAGCCAGTGTAGTTTTTGATCCTAAGCCTTGCAATCTGAAGCTATCTTGTGGTTCTGCAGTTGTGTTTATTTTGGAAGATACACAACAAATAACAAGAGGAAGGATATATGAGATAACACAGAGAGCTATAGGGAAAGAGGTTGCAGCTCCAAGGAGGGGGGAACTTTTTGCATGTGGCCTCTGAAAACCAAAAAAATGTCTGTAGAGAATATTTGCTTTTTCTACACTCCCTTGGGCAAACAAAAATAAAGGGCAGAGGGAAATGATGTTTTTTCTAAATTATAGCCCTGGGTTACTAAGGATCAGATAATGTTTTAATCAGTTGATCTACTGAGAGGGGAGCAGAAAGTTTTAGCCTCAAACTCCTGGAGAAGGTTGTAGAGCAGACAGGAAATCCACACACTGTAAATGGGAATCTGCTGTCAGCTGGGTGAAATGCTGTTCTGGTGGGGGTGGGGGGAAAGATACCCGCCATCTGAATTTACTTCCATCTCAGTTGGACTGAAAAGTCAGAATTCATACTCCCCCATATCCTAAGCATTCCCCAAAGCTGAGTTTTGGGAATACAAAAGTGACTTTATCAGAACATTTCATTTGAGTGAAGTCATAGCATTTTGTCTTGATAAAGTCAACAGACTTTGTTTCAGCTTTTGATCTGGAAGCTCTTTGACAGAGAAAATGATGGAAGTCTGTTCTTTGAAGGATGTATTGCTCCCTCAAAAATCTCATGGATTGTTTTTTCAAGCAAGCTGGGGCAGAAGAAGTTAATTGGAATATAACTCTGCAATGATGGCCAGCTTCATAGTAATCCAAAAGCCATTAAAGCATTCTAGTAAAGGGCAGTATTAAGAGTGACAGCAGCTTGAAAATCCTTAGGGACGGCAAGGATACTACATTTTATAGATATATACATATATATATATTTGTGCTACAGTATAATGAAATCTATTGAAAAACTGCCATATTTTTAGTAACATTTTACATGAGCATAATTAAGCAGATAAGATAAAATAAAAGGGTTGTTAGTACCTGAGCAGTTAATTGTGACTGTTTGTTTGTTTTTAGTGGTAACTAGCATTTGTTCTCCTGAGGTCAGCTCCTCTAGAAAATGCCAGGATAGCCTTGCCAAGCAGCCAACAACCAGGAGAGAAAAAAATAAGGAAGGAAGCATTACATGTAGATTAAATGTTCATCAGTGGGAACAAGAAAAGAAAGAGCAAGAGAAAATGTTGTTGTCCTCAAGGGAATTATAAAGGCAGCAAGCTAAGGAACCTGCAAGCAAGGAAGAACAGGATTCTGACTAAGAACAAGTGAAAACACATTATCTTGGCCCAAAAGGTCCATTACTGCTAATTTTCTTGAAAATTAAATCAGATGCATATCCAAATGTTCCCTAATAATTAAAGAGATTATTTTAAAAAGTTGTGCACCTAAATGCAAGAAAAATTTCACAGGTGAACAGGTAAAGGAGAGAGGACTATTGGCCACAGCTGGCAGAAGCAAAGTGCACAGAAAAAGCAAAAAGAAGAGTGATGAAAACAGTGATTAACTGCAATTGAGCTCGTAATAAACACTGATTAACTTCAGGTTCTACAGGGGAAAGACATGAAATATGTACTCTATTATCTAGTCTGATACCGAGGAGGAAGGCAGTTATTTTAAAGGAGATTCATATGGCTGATAGGGAGGAAGGAAGTAAGGACAAGTTTAAATTAAGACGTGGGAAACCAGGGAAGAACAAAACAACCAACACTGTTAAGGAGATGGACTAGGTGACCTTGCAGGCCTTCTCTATCACATGCTTCCTTGACTCTTTATGAAGAGACCAGGATCTTAATAACAAATATTTAGGATGTCATGTTAATGCCCTCAGCAGACTTGCCCTGCTAGAAAGAAATAGTCTGCTTCTCTGCAATCTCTTTAGAATAATGAAGTTACTAAAATGCAGCTCAGAGTTTCATCAAATCAAGTCTTTAAAACACTGGCAATTAGCAGAGGTGCAGCTTTTCTCCTCTTACTGTCTAAGTGTAGTGGTATCTGAGTTGAGAATTATTTTGGTGTTTTTCCAGCTGCTTTGTACTCTGCTGAGAATAACCAGGATAATTGTCTGGACTGATCTGCAGTCACTTTACACAAAAGCCATTCTGTCCAGCTGGAGGCTAGCATCCAGTTCATGTTTGTGGGTCACAATCCAGTAGTTTGCTCCAGCCTTACACTGGGAGATATCACAGACCACCATTTTTTGGAATCCTAGAACAGTTTGGTTGGAAGGAACCCTAAATATCATCTAGTTCTAACTGTCCTGCCATGGCCAGGGACACCTTCTGCTAGACCAGGTTGCTTAAAGCCCCATCCAGCCTGGCCTTGAACACCTCCAGGGATGGGGCATCCACAACTTCTCAGGGCAACCAGTTCCAGTGTCCCATCACCCTCACAGTAAAGAATTGCCTCCTAATATATAAACAAAATCTACTCCCTTTCAGTTTAAAAGCATCACCCCCTCAACCTATCACTGCACTCCTTGATTCAGAGTAAATCCCCATCTTTCCTCAGGGCCCCCTTTAAGTACTGGAAGGCCACTGTAAGGTCTCCCTGGATCTTGGCTTAAAACCCCAACTCTCTGAGTCTGTCTTTGTAACAGAGGTGCTCCAGCACCCTGATAATCTTTGTGTCCCTCCTCTGGACCCATTCCAGCAAATCCATGTCTTTCCTATGCTGGGGGACCCAGCGCAGAGTAAAGGGCAAGAATCAGCTCTCTCAATCTGCTGGGCATGTTTCTGTTGATGCAGCTCAGGGCGTGATTGGCTTTCTGGTCTGCCTGAGTATATTGCCAACTCATATTCAGTTTTTCATCCACAGACACCCCTAAAATCTCCTATGCAGGGCTGTTATCAATGCAGTCATTGCCCAGCCTTTGTCCATGTTTGGGATTGCCCCGACCTGACCTTGTTGATCTTCATGAGGCTCACACAGGCCCAATTCTAAAGCCTGTCAAGGTCTGCCTGGATGTCATCCTTTCCATTCAGATTATCAGCTGCACCACCAGTCAGCTTGGTGTCATCCACAAATTTGCTGTGGGTGCACTCAATATCACTGTTCATGTCCCCAGTGGAAATGCTAAATAATATTGGTCCCGTATGGCCCTCTGAGGGACACCACTCATCACTGGTCTCCATCCAGACATTACTGGAGCTATCTTCTGCAATTTTCTCTAGTTCTACTGTCATCATCATCATCCTCACCATCATCACAAAATGAGTACATGCATGTCTTTTAATGAAGGAAATACAGTAAGTGGTAGACCACTGAAGGACATCAGATCTGTAGTGCCAGTTTCCTGAAGGATCCTGCCCTCTCTTTTGGTTTAAACAACAGACCTGGATGATCTGGAAGCTGTTTTTTCAGAACCCTTTGGAGGGAGAGGAGGTTCTGTACTAACAAACTCCAGACAGAAACTCCAGGCAATGTTTACTAGTCTTGAGAAAACTGATCTTTCATTAATATTAGTGGCTTCTTTGTGGTGCATCAGCTTGCTGCTCAGTGTTTGTAAACTTCTCAGGCAGTTCCTCCAGGGTCTCTGAAGTGTGGAGCTGCCGCAGCTCCCCAGTGATGCAGCTGACACCCAGCTCCTCCAGTCTGTCCCTTGCTTAGACAAATCTCAGTAGCAAACTAACCTGAAACACCAGGATCCACTACCAGAAAATTTGTGAGCAAGGTGGAGGCTCAGGCTAATCATACTATCTGTTGCAGATAATTTGTCCAGCTTTAGCTTTATAAACAGAATGCAATCTGCCTTCTACCACTGTGTGAGCATGTGGGAGACAGTGCCTACAAACACAACTGGAAAAGCCCCTATTACTGCCTTGTAATCAACTATGTCCTAGAGAGGGAAAGAATAAACTTTAGCAAACAATTATGACTTTCATCTAACCTTTGCAATGAAATCATCCCATAATTTATGGTTTGAGTTCTTTAAATGACTTTTTATTGGATGAAAAAGCTCATGTGTGCATAAAAATTAATCAGTCAAGAACATGTATGTACACACAACTCCTAAAGTCTAGAAAGATCAAGTTCCTTTTTAAAATTTTTTTCCCCACAAAAAAAAGAGAATCATGGAGAATTTCTTGTGTATGAGTTGGAATCCAGACAAAAGTAGAAAAAAACCTTGCCCTTTTTGTGTTTTATGGCATTCTACTATCTTATTAAAGTTATGCTTTTTTGTGTCAGCACTCAGCAGATTTTAGGTGAGATAAAGTGTCCATTCTTTTCTTTTTGCCTCCTTTTTTCCATCATAGTATCTGGGATCTTAAAACCTAAAAAAACCCCTTGTGATTTATCAGCCCTAATTGTCTTGCAGTGGGGTTTCAGAGAGATCATTAGCACACTCAGACATAAAGCAGATGTTCCAGTGATAACATGGCAGCAGAAGGGAGTGTGTTTCTCTTTTGCCTCCTCCCTCTTTCTGATTCCTTATCAAATCTCGTTCCCCTCAACACATTTGTCACTTCCATGGGTGTGATGTTTGTTGGTGGGAGTGGTGGGGCAGGATCAGCTCTTGCAGCACGTGCACTGTGAGGCCATCCATGTCCTCTGCTGTGCCTGGCCATGGCACACCAGCACTCAGGTACCGTGGCTCAGGACAGTAGCAGGGATTAGTAGCACTGCCATGGATACACAATAGAGTGGCTGTGTTTATGTGTCACACCTGAGAAAACCATCCCACCACAGTTACCTGAGTAAAACATCTCAGCTGCTGTCCTGGCTTCATGTCCCAGCAATGAGGCCCTTTCTGTGAGGCTGATCATTCGCCAGCTGCATGGGTGAAAAAGGCTCATAACAATTCAGCTTCTGAAGCACTTTTATTTAAGCAAAGTTTTATTTATGAAGATTTTCCTTTAAAAAATAGATGTCCTCTGGCCTGAGGGAAAGCAATAAATGCTCTAAATTATGTTCTCAATCAAGAATTAATCTGGATGACTGGACAAGGGAATAAAGAAAGGAAGAAACGAGAGCTTCAATTTACAAAGAAACATTATTCCCCCAGCTGCCTGGCAGTCTATATTGGGAAGCACAGAATCTAGGGCACATCTGAGTCTGAAAAGGCAAAGAAAAAAAATGTGATTATATCTAGAATTTTAAAACATTTTCTCTAAGAAAAAACCCCAAGGAACAGAAAAGACAAGAAAGATCCCAGATAGCTGTCTTGATATGAAACATTTCCCAAAGAAAAACCAATGGAAATCCTGCCAAATCAGGATCCTTAGTGCATAGTTATATATCAAATCGTTCTCCTTTTCCCCTTAAAACTATGCTGCATGCAAGATTTATTTTATTTTTGTCATGGTAAATAAATCCATGGCTGCTTTCCATTTTAGGAGTAAAGACCAAACTTTAAGTACAATTGCACCCATTTTAAGTCTCAGTGTATCTGCACACATAATTGTAACACTTAACATTCCTTTACAACAGAAACATCACACAGAGGCATCCTATCTCCCATTACATTTTGTTTCTAATATGAGGAAGCCAGAAAGGGCTAAGCTAGAATGCCTATCAACTTACAGCTTCCAATTTCCCTTTCCAATTAAGTAAGTTGTGGAAGGTTTTGAGAAGACCTGAAGAACTCACAGCTGATGTTCTCCTGTGCCAGAGCCAAGATATCCACAAAGGCACAATCACCCTCTTTCTTCCTGCCTTCCATCACTCTTTGGGTGGAAAGAAGGGAGGTTTTGGTAGCAGCTCTGACTTTGTGATGGCGATGGGATGGTCTTCAGTGCTCTTGAATTTTATAGATGAGCATTACCATTAAAATCAGAAACACTTCAATCTGGACTAAGTCCTGTGGTTTTGTGAGTAACCCTGTGTTCTGTATGACTATACAGAATATACATACACATACAGCTAGCAGGAATAGTTACTGGAGATGGTGCAGGAACAAGTCAAGCATACATGGGAATATTTGAAAAGCCAGTTGCTAGATGCACTGCAAATGATGCTTGTTTAGAACACTTGTAACTCTTCTGCTCACAATTATTTCCAAAAATACATTAAACACTGACGTGAATAGAAAATTCTTTTTTTAATCAATACTTTCACTTTGTCATAGTTTTGTTCTATATTAGACATTTTATAAAGGAAAGAAAAAGCGACTTCAAAGAGAAGCTAGAGTATCTCAGGAAAAAAAGAGAAAGATCCACAACGGGGAAGGCTAGCTTTTGTTTTCTGCTGAATGGCATTTTAAAAAACAAGTAGAATTCAGTATTTTTCACAGAACCTCGTCCTAAGTCTGACATGCTTGTGAGAAAAGCAAAACAAGAACACTATGCACAAAATTGTACATTGCAAATATCCTATGCCTTACAAATGGAAAAAAAAGCCTATCACTTTATTACCTCACAGCTTGTTTTTCTGTTCCCTGAATGTCATTATTCCAAAATTAGTTTGTTTATGAACTAACAAATTTATAAAACATGTGTAAAAAATTAGGAGATAATAGTTTTACAGATAACACATTAATTTAAAATAAATTTGTAAGTTTTGCTTAAATAAATATTAAATGTTTCCAACATTGACCCTTCTTTTCAGAAATGGGGTTGTTTTTAAGCAGTAAAGTTTAATGTCTTTCAAAAAATCAGATGCAGATATAACTTGAATTTTAGAGTCAGAAATTAAGTTCTTGTTTAAAAAGTTTAAATGACAGATTTTTCCATTTGCTTGAACAGGGTGTGATTTTGAACTGCATACCACTCACCTGCATGGAACCAAAAAAAAGGCAATCCCAACCTTTGAGAACTGTAGTCTGAGGGAAATCCTAGACATCCAAGAGAAGTGGACTGGACCCTCTGTACGTGTATTTGCCCATCACTAATTTACACCTAAGAAAAGTATTTTCCTTTCCCATCTCTTCATTCCACATGCTCCTCAAAATTCAAAGTTGAGCCTGAAGGTGGAAGACGTCACCCTCCAACATAACACCTGTCACAGGTGAATGAAGCTGTGAGGCTGTGGTGGACTTGGTGTTGCTGATCTCAGTCACCCCCTACGCAAAGAATCTTTTTCTCTGCCTAACACCCCCAATGCCAATGACTTCAGCAGCATCTACAAGCACTTGGCTTGTCAGAAATCCATACCAAAAATTATCAGAATTGGCCAATTATAAAATTTGCTGCTACTACTATGGCTATGGCTTTTGTAATTAGTTTCAAGACAGGCAGTTTCTGATGCTGAGTTGCTCCTGACAGAGTGCATGAGGCTGAGTGGGTAGCACCAATGTAAACCATCAACCCTGCTCTCAGCAGGGATGCTGTTGGTGTTCCTCACTGGAATTTTTACTGGCGCTGTGCTCTGTGAGCAGCAGCAGCCTGTATCTGTACTTCTCAAGAAGAGGAAAGAAATGGCTTTGTGGAAGGAACTTCCGCATTACAGACATTCCAGTTGTTCCTTTGAGCCACAGCCATAACTCTCTCCAGATGTAACCCTTCACTTCTCCCTCTTTACAAGTTTATTTTCCTTGTAAGGAAGAAAAACATGGAAAAGATTTTTGGTGGGTGTAAACCAAACTGAGAAGTACTAAATGTAAAGAATGAAGGGGGCTTTATACAACATTTAGCAACAACCAGTGAGCTGAGTCACAGACACAAAGCCAGGGAAGAAGAGCTAAACCCCATCAGATGCTTCTGTCTAGGTGAAATTCATCTTCTTGCCTAACATTGCATGGGAGAGGAGTATGTGTGTGCTGGTACAAACACAGGAAGAGAAATCTTTGCCTAAATTTATAGCTTGACCAAGGAACTCTGGCCTCTCTACCTCCTGCTACAAATTTTGGGCCAGACTGAGATCTGGAGGTTCTGTACACATCCTGCCTGGGAGGGTTCTACCATAGCACACATGTATGTACAAGGTTATGGCAGCTCTATAGCTCTTATGATTCTCTGTAGATAGTCTCTAGGAAGAAGGTACTCAGTGAAAGCACTCCATTTCCATGTTTTTAAAGTGTTCTCTGGTAAGAGTATGGTGATAATTCTGGATTTCAGTTTCAGTTTTGGGCATAGGCATGTACCCTTCCAGTTTTTGTATGAAGAATATTTCCTAGTTCTCAAGTCTGGAGGGTCCCTGCAGCTAAATCTATGTCCAGGCACGGTAAGAGAGTAAAACACCTTTAGCTCCCCTGCCTGGGAACCCTGTCTGACATTGTGACTAAGGGTAGGGGTAAGGGGACCACAATCATGTGTGCTATTTTGACCTTTTGGTGAGTAAGAGCATTGTGGTAAAAGCTGAAGTGCTGATTGAGGAGCGCTGCCTTTTACCAGAAATCCCCAAACTCTGCTCTCATCCCAGAGGAGCTGTGCATGGACCTATCCAAGTATGTTCACACATGTGCTGTTCTCCAGAGAACCAACTGAACAGAGAGAGGAGTTGCAAGAAGAAGGTGTAGACCCCAGGAGAACTTTGGAGTTTTTTTGGACTTAAGTCTACTGGATGGAGAAATCATAGCAGCAGTCTCAAAATAGTCATTGTATTGACTTTACTGATGTATTGTTCTGTCTGGCCACATTAATGAATGAAAAAATGTGGGTTTATTTTCCCTGAACAAACATAAAGCACAGCTTGCCAAGGGACCTTCAAGCAGATATTTAGCTTTTCCTGAGGTTGCGGGTAGGATGGTGAACCTGTCATATTTTTACCTTTAAAAACAAACCCCACTGACAAATTGTAAATTTAAAAACAGATCAAGTAAATTCTGATGCCAGCAACCCTGGGCATCTCCTAGATGTTGCCAAATGGGGCGTTATACCATTAACTTCTTCTTTACCCAGAAGCCCTCCTGAGGCTGTCAGTTTGCAGAGTGGGCCTGATGCCCAGAGCTGCAGCCTGAGGGCAGAGGTCAGCTATGACAACAGCATAAGAAGAGAAAACGGGAAAACCTCTACTCATCAGTGACACTAAAATTCATTTTTAATAAGGCCCAGATAATTACCTGGGAGCAAATAAAGGCCTTCTACTGAGGCGTGGTGGGCACCTGAATGCCACTTCAGAAGATCTTAGTGTGGAGCCTGCTGTCTTGGTATGTGTGAGATACAGTAGTTCTCTTCCAAAGACAGGCTGAACTACTAATTCAATAATTCACTTTTGAAAGAAAACTCTGCACACACAGATGCAGTAGGCCAGAATTATTCCACATTTTATGTCAACACACAGATATCCTGCAGAGCATTGTTTTTCTTTCCTTCCCCCCACTTCTATGTTTTTTGGTCTGGTTTATGTTTAGATTCTTATTGAAAACATGTAAGAGTATCACAAATATGAATTTGGTTGCCAAGACGTAGGTCCCTAAAGCCATATGTAGGTATCTAGAGTGGCTGATTTTCAGAGATTAGTGTTCAGAGCACAGCACAGCATTGGTTTAGGTGCCTACATACAAATACAGCTTGTTTTGAATGGTCAAGTTAGAAAAAAATTTCGTGGTACATTCAGGAAATTGAACATTAAAATGATGAACCTTTAAGCATTTGACAAGTTAAATGTTTGAATGATTAGCAGAACATGGCAAGGCTGTAAACTTTCCAAGACATTCATTGGGGATCTCAAACAACATAGCTGGAATTCCAGGCTTCTTCAAGTTCATTTATTGGCAAGGGATCGCATTTAGACTGATTGTTAGCAAACCTAGGGCTGACTTAAGAGAAATTTAGGAGCCTTAGTTCAACAGAGTAATTTGGACCACATATTAGTTGGGGTAGCCAGTCCTCTGGGCCACTGTACTCAGCCACAAAGCAGAGCAAGTGAATATTATAATTAATTCAACCTGTCAGGATGTGAACAATCATTTACTTCTCAGGAGAGGACCATAACTGGGTGATGGACTTGTCTGGGGAGAGACACATGCATCATCCTTCCCACAGCACTAGTGCCACTGCTGCAGAAAAGGATGCTAGACACGTGGGAACCCAGCAAGCATTGACACTCAGAGAGAGGATATCTTCTGGGAGTTCATAAATGTTTTGAGCATTTTGTAATACAGAAGATGCAACCCACCTACTCCTATGAGCACAGATGACAGCTTTCCAATCCCAGGAGATCACTTTACACAGCTGACTGCAGCCAGACCCTTCCACTCTCTATTCAGTCCCTCTGCATTGTGAAACACAGCACAGCACCACACAGCCGGAGCAGAGCATGCAACACAGGGCTGAGACGAGCTCCTGGGCATGACCTCTGCCTGCTTGTGTCCTCTACATTGCACACCCCTGGTCTTCGGAAAAGTGGCCTTGGGACAGTACATCCCAGGGGCACCCAGAGCCTCAGGCCTCAGCAAGGCACGGAAAATAGCCCAAGCTGATGCCTGCTGTTTCCTCCTTGGCACCGGACTCGAATGTTACCAGATGGGCTCAAGGGAGTTGCTGGAGAGTAAACCCACAGCTATCATTTCCACTGGCTGTATAAGGCATTGGAGTAACTATGAGAGATGCCCTGGATTGCCTTGATGGGCCAGATGACTTCTATTTAGGTATTACGATGCCCAATTTAGGAATCCAGAATAGGAAGTCAGCTTATGGCCCTGGCATGCTATGACCATTGCTTATTATGCTGTTCATAATCGTGTCATTATTTCCCTTTTCTTCTCTTTCATTACATCCATCTGCTGCTCCATATTTTATACTTGAAGTGCAGGTCTTCTGTGCCACAAATTTGCTCTGTGCCTAGCACATAGTAAAGGCATGCCAACACCCAAATCCTGCACTTATCCCACAGGTCCTGGTGGAAGCACTGAACAGTTGAACAAAGTCATTAAGACAGTAGATCATGTGGAAAAATGCTTCATTCCTCGTTACAGCACCACCATTTGAGCATTACAGCAACACCATGTTTGTCAGCTGGTGCCTGCTATCTAGTGAGGCAAAAAAATTCAGCACTTGGAGGGCATAGTAAGAGATTGACTCTATTGAGCTTTTTAAGCTATAGACATCATTGGAATACATGGAGAAGACAGTTTTTACAAAAGCTTTACATGTCATCTTTACATCTGTGACACAAGCCGGCCAAAACAAGGTACTGCATTGTTAATACACAGGCTCCACTGCCAGCCTCTTCTACTAACGGTGGTTTTATGGCAGCTTTGGATGCTGATATGAAGTGATCCTGCTCCATTTGACAAAAAGCCATGCCTAGGCCAAGACTGTCAAGTGTTCTAATGTTTCTGACTGCTCGGCTTCAGGCAGGTCTGATTTTTTTGGAGGGCACCCAGGAATTCAGTGCCCCAGTCACTTCATCTGTAACCACTCCTTATTTGAGTCAACACACCAGCTTGGCTGTTGCTCAGAGACAGACATTTTCATTCCCTGAAATCCTTTCAATGATCTGATTCAGAGTTGCTTGTGTATCTGTACTCCCATTAAGGACTGTGCATCCTTCTGTTACAGAAACAAAAAATGCAATAACCTGGCATGCAGTAGATCAAACACAAGGCACTACATTTCTATCTCATTGCTGAAAATCTCCAGAGTAATTCTAGAGAAGCTCTAGATGTGACATGTAATTCCTATCTAATTCTATGTTCAAAAGAAATACAAGCTCGATCCTTTTAGTACTTGTGGATCCAGAGTTGAAAAGGTAAGCATTTAATATTACTAGTTCTTCCCCCCTAAATTGTTCTACGCAGCCGCTTGGAAAACTATTATTTGTATGACAGTTCAGCAGCTTCATATACATTGGTTTCATGAGAATGGAATAAGCAGACTTTTTTTCTGCAAGCCTGAGATGAATGAATAGCTCAAATCAGAGTATCCATTACTACTTTTTTCATTAGCTTTGTTTTACTTTATTCTACCACTTATAACTGATGGGCCAAATAATGCAAGCAAAAGCAGCTAAAAATAACCCTATATAGATTTATAGGTGGGGAAAGAAAGGGAGCAGTCATATACTTCTCCAATACAGGCACTTGACCTTGCAGCAACTGGTCCATGGAGGCTGGCTGATGTTTCTCAGCACTGATATGGCTTTTTAAGCTTGCTTCAGCTTTAGAGAAATAGAAGAGTCCTGGTTTCCACCTGAGGGGTTTATTATTTGCCACACATATCCAGCACTTTTATTTGGTGGCCCTGCTGCAGATGAGGAAGAAAGGGATGGAGTGCTTTCCCAAAATTACACAAAGTTTGTGGGCAATCCCACTGCCCAGGCTCAGCCCAGAAGCTAAGCACAGGTCATCCCTTCCCTCCCATGTCCCCAGTGTACATGGAAAGAAGCTGAAGGCTCTGGAGTTATGATGAGGGAGATCAGTTCAGAAACAAAATCAGGGAAGAGATGGAATGATATGAGCAGACCAGAGAGATGGTTTGTCTTTGGGGAGCATATGTAGGTGTGAAACAGCAGGATAGGAATGATTTGAGGATGCCATCCCACTCAGCAGCCCTGTGAGAAGGACATGGTTGCTGTACATCTGCCCAAGCCTCCCTGAGAAGCAGGTAGGTGGTAGCCATGGGGTGAGACCTGCCTTTGGGGGGACCTGTGATGTGTAGCTGGGGCCCCTTCACATCACAGGGCCAGGAAGCAACTGGTGAAGTCCCAAGTGGGGAGATAGACAGAGCTGGGGAGCTGCTGCCACTGCAGTGTGGGGAGGCTGAGGGGAATGAACGGCTGGAAGCACAAGGAGGAGCTGAGGGGGCTGGAGGGTAGGCAAGACACTGACTGCAGGAGGGAGCAAAGGGGCACAGACAAAGGAAGAGAGTGCTTCAGGAAAAAGGGAGGCCAAGCACAGGGCCCCTCAGTCCTGTGGCAGTGAGGAAGCCTCCTCTTCATGCCAGGTCTGGACAATGCTGTATGCTGGAGCCAATCTGCATCTTTCCAGGCATTGCTCCTCCTTGGCGGTGCTCACACCCCACGCTGCCACCACCCTTCTCCTGCAGACCTGCTCAGGAGGTCCCACTGAGGGTCTGCTAGTTAAAAGTTCACCAGCTCTGAGTGTGCTTGCAAAAGGCAATCCACATTTTTTCTTGAACTTCATTCCCACTCTCCAGAGAAAGCATTTCCGAGATAATAAAATCCACTAACCATGATCTACATAAGATCAGTGTACACTTGACACAACATGACAACTGTAGCGATGACAGTGAGGAGTCCACAACATGTTTTACAAGATTTCCTCTTAAAGACTTTGCAGTGAGCCAATGGTTTCACACAGATGTTTGCTGAAAATGGCTGGGGGGCCAACTTTGGGCTTACTTTCTTCTGCTAAATTACAGAACAAAGACTTGGCAGGTTGCTTAGTGAAATAATCTGTAATAGATACCATAGGACAGACTTTTGTGTATATATGGGCATTAGAAAAGTGGGGTGGAGACTTAACACCCCTTCCCCCCAAAATAAAGTAAAATATATTCTCATCAATCACATGGGAATTACTGAAAAGCTGCAGGCATGTTCATGAAACAGGAGATAGCCTCATCATTTGAAACAAGAAGCAGATGCAGAGATGTCATTGATTCTCTGCCATCCAAACCAGTTGAGTGTGGAGGAGCCAATGAAGCAAATAATATTAACGAAGCAGCACTCAACAGAGCAGAGGAACATGCTTTAGAAATCTTTGAGGCAAAGCAAATGTGTCAAAAGGACTGAAAACTGTTATGGTATTAGCATTTTCTCCTCTTGTGAGAGTAACTGCTTTGTCTGATCTGTTAGTGAGTATCTTGTTACATTAAACACAAATATAACTGTTAATAATGTCTAAGTGCTTCATTAGTACCATAATATATTAAATGTAGAATTAAAAACTAGTAAACCTTGAATATATCAAGCATTCATTACAGACAAAATTAAATAGGTTAGTCATCTTCACTACATTAATTAACTTTTCAACTCCATTGCTTAGTTGTGCCTCCTTCATCTGCTTGCAAAGATTTGCTTCAGTTTAACAACTTGAAACTCTGTATAAAGACCAGAGCTTTCTACATGCATAGAGAAGCTTCTTAGTGCATATAGCAGCATTTGATAAATACAACCATCCCACTTAAACATCACTTTACTCCTTAGATTTCCTGGGTAAGCCAGACATAGAAAGTTTCCACTAAGTTTTAGTTTTTACTGGTTTGAAAGAAAAGTCTTTCTATTACCTTTGGATAGCACAGTCTGTACCACTACAGTGCAAGATGTCACAGTGCCTCAACAAATATGGAAGTCACTCTGAAACAGCAGTGAAGCCAGAAGCTGGAAAAAATTCAAGTGTCATGTCTTTATCACCTCCTTCCTTCTCTCAAAGTCAATGAATACAACCCTTCTTTTAGTAATGAGAGAGATTCACAGTTAATGCTACAAGCCTGTCACAGCTGCAGATATTTTTCCTTTCATTATCTAATTACTAGGGAAATCGTCTTCCTCAAACTTTGCATGAGCAAATCAGCTGGCCATTGTGAAAAAAAAATCAAATCACTGTAGTACATCATTAATCTCATTATATTCTGGGGTCACAACTTCTCATCTTCTGTAGTTGAGCCTTCTTTCTAATCCATCCGTTTTACTAATCATTCCTTTTGTTGCTTCTGATCTGTGATAACATCTATATGTTTAAAGGTTTGATTTCTCCTCTAGAGCCTCCTCCTCTCCAAGTTGTTTATAGTTACTGTAGTATGCTGCAGCCTCCTTAACTGCTTGATAGCAAGTCCCTTATGTACAGCTACCTTGTGTTTATTCTTGTACCCATGGTGCTTGAAGGGCAGGGCTTCCCAGGGGTCATGTTCTCCTCAAGAAAAACAAATCTTTCCTAATTTTAGGCAGTGAGAAAATTTAGTCTTTGTCCTTCTCCACAAGTAAGTTTCTTTTTGGTGTACTGAGTCAAACTGGGAATGCCTCTTACCCCTAGTTTAATGGTTTCAGTTACCCATGCTCTCATGTTCTCATTGCAGGGCACATAGGAGGAGATGACAAACCTGGATCTTTAAAACAAATTTTTTGGTTTTCACATGAGTTGGCATGGGAGTATTTGTTACAACAAAGCCAGAACACTCCCCACCTGAGCTATCTCCTGATGCCTCTTCCAAGCCTAAAATGGAAAAAAATTAACCCAGATATAAGCCTAGGTCTCCTCTGAGACTTCACTATTAGTTTAAATCTGTTTTCTTTTTCAGGTCTTGCTATGCTAACCTATCTTTTCCCAAGTGCTATTAAAATATTGAAGACCAACAAAAAATCAGTAAGGCTATTTGAAGAGCCAAGAACTATCATATAAATTCATAATGTAAAATTTCTACGAAGAAGATGAAATCTATGGAAACTTTTTCCAGCTTCAGAGACTATTTTCTGGTGCTGCAGGTCTGTGATAAATGGGCAAAGTGCTTTTGCTGGAAAAATGTTAACCTTCATGATAGGAGAACATCACAAGAGAGATGGTGTTTGTGCTCTTGCCATACACTTGGTTTGGTTGCTATACATTTGTCTCGTGCGAGTTTAAAACGCCCTCCTCTCCCTAGCTTTGCTGTGAGAATTGCTTGGTGTTTGGCTTTTACAGCAATGATAAACTGGGCACATCCTGGCCCTCCTTGACAAGAGAAATGGAGAATCAAAGGTTGATGTTTAGTTACTATGACTCTGAATCTGAACTTGGGTAAATTCCTTAAAAGTAAGCTAGCCCCTGTAAAGCACTGACCATTCCACACAGCATCCTGAAATCTGCTCTGCTGCTGTGTTGCTTCTGGAAAAGCAATACTGTCTGATGCTGTCCAGTTTTGGAAAGAGTTCCTGAAGTCTGCTTTACAAACCCTCACTGAAACAAAGAACAATATACAACCAAATGAGACGTAGTGCATTGGTTAAGTAGAATAACATGTTGAAAACAAATGAAACCATTGAAAAGTGAGTTGAACAATTACTTCCATTCTTTTCTAAAAACCACTGTGTACAGCAGGGTAGCATCTTGAATAGCTAAGTGCCTCTCCAATACAAAACACAGGCAAAACAAGAGCAGTCCTTCAATATTAAAAGCATTCCTGCTGTGTCACATCATGGTGCCTGCACGAGCTGAATTCAAGACTTTTTATTGTTAAGAGGCACTGCCATTACACTACATTTTAATATGGATCTTTGCCAACAACCATAAATAAAACACTCACTCATAAACAATTCCTAAAGGCAGTGTGTCAGATGGTATTTCATTAAAAAAAGGCTTGCTGCAATGGAGTACCATAGGCCATGGCTGGCTGGGGCTTTCTTTCCCTTGTGTATCTCTAGGTGTTCTGTTGGTTCCCCAAAGGCTTTTTAGTTAATGTAAGCTATGCCTACCAGAAGATCCTTCATGCTAATGGATGGTAAGTTCACAGCTAAAACGTAGAGAAAATGAGTGCCATTTTCAAGAGCTGTCTAATGTGGGAAACCTGTGAAAGCTGTGAGAAACAGGAAAAACTCAAAATGAGTTACAGAATGGTGACAAGAAAAAAATTAACCTGTGGTAAAATTAAAATTGTATTTACTAAATATCGTTAAAGATTAAATCCATAACGGAAAACATATTCAAATATAATGATCCTTGCTATGCAAATTCTGAAATTTTCATGAAACAGAAAACAAGATATAGTGTGCTGCATGGATAAAATAACTGGACAGCCTTTCTCAAATTCAGCAAGAAGCATATGAAATTAAAGATGAATGTTTCTCTGTTTACTAGACTGCTGTGGTGGTCATAGCAATAAAGAGTTTTAAAAGACTAATTTTTAAAGTAATCTGTCTTTCCTGCTCTCTGGACTGCTCCCATGTTCTCTGCAATTAGCAGCTCGCCACATACATTGGGAAGCATAAGGCTGAATTACTTTTACAGAAAGCTGCATTTAGTAACTCATTACAAAGCTGACATCACTGAAACAAAAGTTCAGTCATGTAGGGATGTGGCAGAGGTTATCATGCAGCACATTACTAATATACTGGGGGGAAAGATTATGTCAACTGCCTGCTAGTGTCCACATCCAGGATGCAACCTCCCCAGGGAAAAAACACTCTTGGCAAGCACTGAAACCCAGAAAAATTCACAAAGCTGTTTGCAATTTGCAGCCAAAACTATCCACAAATGTTGGGAATAGACTACAGTCCTTGACAACACACAACTCCAGACATTTCCATGGGGGAAGTTTAATCTACAAGGATGTAGAAATATAAAACAAAGTATTGCTCAAAGTAACTGTTTGTCAGATCATGTGCCTCTAATTTGGTTTCCAGTGACATTACACAGCTGCAGCCAATGGATTCCAGCCAGGCCCAACAGTCACAGAAGTTCTTTTTTGTTTAAATTTAGTATCTGAACATGTTTTGCCCATCATTAAAATGGAGAGTAATTGCTCAAAAGTGAACTGTAGAAGTTACAACTGCAAAGAACTTATTAGGTCACCTAGTCCCATCCTCAGAGCAATGTCGGATTGAAAACACATTGCAAGAAATACTGAACAGCACTGTGTTTGTTTTCCTTTTTTTCCCCCATTCCTTTTTTTCCTTTATTGTAATCATTATCAGTATATTCAAAAGTTTAAAAAACGACCACAAATGCCAGTGTAAACATGCTTCAGGTATATAAGTAATATAAAGTATTGCACATACAGAGGTCCTATGTTCAGTATCTCCTTATGGTGCTATTTCATGAGAATTGTGCAGATGACGTGATTACAATGAGCTGCCGATATTATTTCTGAAGCTGCTACACACAACAATTAAATATTTACAAAAGCTGGAAGCTCACTTTTTTTCTTCATGAAAGGATGATTTTGCCTGGAATGTATGGGATACAGAGGTGTGCAAATACGGGACAGGCTTGCTTTGTGGTGGTATTTATCAGCTGACATCTCTAATCTACAATGGATCAGCCCAAAACCATGTGGAGGAAGGAGTCTGTTAATGGTTTTCTGGGGGACTGGGAAGTTGTCAGATCTCCCCATTCCTAGGAAACAGAGGTGCTTGCTTGTGTGAAGCACACAGGTGCTTCACCTCCATGTTCAGAGGCACGTCTCCTTCTCTCAGTGACTCTTGTGGGCACACTGCCATTTGTTAAGCTAAAGACTCCATAAAGGTGTTGCAAATTTGCCTAGATATGATGTAACACAGCTCCTGCTTGGATTTCCTAGGTCAGTCTGCATGCAAGAAATTATAAAACTGTAAAACCTCATGTCAGATGGACAGAACTGACAATGTTTCATGACTACTCCTATCCTGAAGTACTAGGAAGCAGAAGGGCAGCTGTTTAAAAGGAGCCAAATAGTGGCAGAATGCATGAGGCCATTTACCAGTTGAGAAGCTGAGATGGATTGAAAAGAAAAGGAACTCAGAAGAAGGCAAATATGTGTATGTTGCATAAAATGAACAATCCCTCCTGAAGTTTACACAATATTGCTGATTTCACACTCACAGGCAGCACTGAAGGACTCAAGCTTTCACAGAAAAATTTGCACAGATCAGGGCTAAGAGGTCCTGCTGAGATAAAGACCATTTGCTGATAGAAGGGAAAGAATGAAACATCCCGTCTTTGGAATCCTAAAACCAGAAAAAAAAATCCTAAGTGTGTATTTTTGCTTTTTACCTCAAAATCTCTTTCCTTCTTTTTGTTCATGCTTGGCTGGCTGGCATCCTATTTTTCTGCATAAATGCAAATCCTGCCACCCTTTCCTGCAAGAATTTACTTACAAAACAATGTTATTAAGCCCTAACTTATGCCAAAAGCTTTACTTTTAAGATGCCGCCAGCTTGTAGATTGAAAAATGAAAAAGGCAAAGATTTCTTTAGGTGAACAATTATTGCAGTAGCTGTTCCATTTTAAGAGGCAATTTCAACAAAGTAACAGGGCAAAGGCCAAGAAAATTTGCCCCAGCCCCAAACCCTGCAAGCCTTTTCAATATCACCAGTGTGGCTGTGATAATTTAAAACAGTGTTTCAGAAATGACTGTATCCTGTGTCAGTGTACAGCTGCCAGCCATCAGCAAAGCAAGGACAGGGTAACTCACCCCTGCTCCATACTATGCATACATAGATTGAGTTATCTGGGCGTGATACTGCCAGCTCTGGGTTGAAAGAGATACAAGGTGTACTTGCTGATCATATGTCTCATCTTGAAAAGTGTTCCATAAATCTTCTGCTTTGCAAAACACCTCATAGCCAAGGAAGTTGTGTTCTGGGTGTACAATGGGTTTACTCTTCTATTTACATGCAAAGTAAGTACGTGATTTCTATTACTTTTTTCCTTTCTTCTCTCAAAATTTATGTTGATGATTATATCAGATACTTATTCCAAAAAGTGGAAAAATAAATAGTTGTGCCCCATCTATAAAGTTATTTATAGACTACCTTTGTGTTTCAGAAGTACTTTCACAGTACTGGAACATTGTCTGTCTCCCTGAGCCATAATTTCATAAAAGTTCTTAGGGAGGTTTCAAAGGTACTCTGCATGATACAGTAGCATTCAGAAAGTTTGTCCTGGTTCATCTTCTAGACAATACAGCAATGAAGGAATTCTCTCCTTGAGAGATTTGGGCTTGTTCTGGAAGCATCTCAGTATACCACACGTGCTCAAAAGCATCTGCTGAAACGTAGGCTGACTGGAATATGGGATAAACATTCTGTTCAGTGGTGAATATGTTTACAAGGCAGTGAAAAAGTTGCTTTCTTTGGCAAGGATGGCCATCATGTGGCATGTTCTCAGAACATTGCATAGATCAGATTGACATCATGTCACTTGCAGGTACAAAGGAAGACTGATGGAAGGAATCTTTCATTTAATCCTCATTGTGTTTATAGTCTCTCAGACAGGATTCTGACTTGAACTGCCACTTTCTTCCTTTATGCATCAGTAGTCTTGTTATTTGTCAGCTGTTGCCTGTCAGCCATGTCATCTTGAGGAGGTCTAGCTCTGTCAAAGAAGCCACACTGCAGAAAACAATCAACAGAAACAAAGATGTCATGGTAAGACAACTACAGGAAGACTCAACTGCAGCTTGATTCTTCACTCAGGCAACCTGAGATGTTGAGCAAAATGTATGGCAAGCTGAGAGATCGTGAAGACGTTTTATTTCTATCCAAATCATTCCCTATGAAAGTTTTAGATGCAAGGCATTGAGTTCCAAAGCATAGCTTTAAAAATCCAAATTATATGAAAGATGTCTTTGCAGGAGATGTAAAGTTGGCCTGAATGCCATTACAAACTGATGCTTAGGAGAAATCTGCTCCTCTCAGTTCAGCGATGCATTCATTCAGAAAAGTGATTTAGACTGACAAGCAGTATTAGTAAGAGAAATGTAATATGTGTTGGGAAATGTCCACAGGACAGTGTTGTGACCTAGTCTAAAGATCACTAAAGACGAGATTCCTCTCACCTTACTTTAACTGCCTAAAAGTCACGCTTTTAGCTGAAAGGTTGAAAGTTCACAAGTAGTTATAGGAAGGTACCCCCAAAAGGTAATTTCTCTCCTCCCTGCGTATTTAGACATAGCTTTTTGCTGCTGCTGTTACCTGACCAGGTGAGGTTGGGAAGTTAGCACAGGGTGTACACTTAACCATAACCTTTAGGCAACCAAAGACAGATGAGCCATATCCTAACGTAAGGAATTATTTTAATCTTACTTTTAATGTGAACTGAGAGGATGGACAAAAGCTACACTGGCTGCCTGTAATATAGCAGTAATTTGTCTTAAAACTTGTGAAGGGAGAGTAACAACAAACATAAAAATAGAAAATTTAAAAAAAATATGGTATATTAATAAAAAGGGAAATCTTCTAAAAATTAATTCTCAGAACTGGGAGTGTTGCTCCGTGCTGACAAAAACTGGAAATTCCTGAATTATTCAGAGAAAACAAAGTTAGAGTAACTTCTTTTTGAACGTAAACATCCTGAAACAGAGGATCGCAGGTCTTGGAAAACAGAGCCAAACTCTGTATGCCAATTTATAACCAGACTTCAATAATAAGGGAGGACTTTAAAAACAAGTTCCCTGCATAAAGGTCAATGACACTAGCATGTCAGAAATGCCAAAACGAAAAAGACACTTCTGTTCTTTTGCTCTAAACTGTTAAAGATCACAAAATTCTAGCCTCTCTTTTTATCTGTTAGAATATTCCAGTATCTGTCAGGGTTTTTTTAAAGGCAACAGTAACAGAAAAAATGCAACATACCTTCCATAAAGCCAGGGTCAGCAGAGCTAGTACTAGTAGTCCAAGAAGTATGGCTAGTATTATAACCCACAAAGGGATCTCAAAGGAGACATTTGGGGTGGACCAAATGACAGATGTTCTGATCTGCAATGAGAGGAATCTATTTAATGAACAAAAATGAAACAAGTAAAGCAAATCTGACAGTAGAATACAGAGATTAGAAGCATTGACTTCAACAGCATTTTGCAGATTAGAAATACACATTGACCAAAATTCTCCCATGTTGGCCTCATTTATTGTAATTTCCTTTCCACTTGTTCATGATAATTACTAGAAATGGAATTCACACATATATAAAAGTCTTGTCATATCAAATATACAAATAATTTTCCCATAATGCAGAGCAGCGAAATAATGCCCTTCTGCGTAGATGCTTCAAGAACATTCAAGGAGCAAAGTTCTGCTAACATGCTGGTACAGCTTAGGCCAGTACACTGAACTGCACTGAATTACTCCCAAACAATGGTTGACTTTGGCCCAAACTCTTAATTCAAACCACAGTAGATACCAGCTACATTTTTCTTATTTTAATTTCTGCTGACATACCAGTATACATTTTTTCCGATGATTTGCATTTCAGCTAAGCAGTCCAAAAATGAAACTCAAGCAGTGTGTATTGTCCTTGTGATAAAGCCTAACACAAGGTATGATATGATCTTCTTTAAAAGAAGCCAAGCACACAGACTATCACCTAAACGGGAAACAAGCATGAAACGCTCTCTCTCATTGTCTGAGGCTCTACAAAGCAGCAGATGTTAACATCAGTTATCAAAGGTTATAACTGACTTGGCAAACTTCTTTCTTTAGATCTCCATGGGGACAAAGAGTTGTAATAACTCTCTTGTATTTCTCCTTTTGGGAGAAATCCTCACTCCCTACCTTGTACAAAATTTATTACATGCTCTCAGACTCTGCTTGGAAGGCTCCTCATCAGTCTCACTGAATATTTGCTCTGTCCCTGCTGCTCCCAGGTGGGAAGGAATGAGTTTGGGCTTTCCTTAGCTTTTCCAACACAGTTATATCCCTTCAGTCTTAGTTTATTTTCTCTAACTTTTCTCTTAGTTTTTAGCCTAGGAAGTGATTTCTCTCTGGGGTTTTCTCTTGGACCTCTCTCATCTACTTGTAGTCTCCCTTTAACAGGGTAAGTTCGTGACAGATGGAAGTTATTTGCTTTATGACATGATGAAATCAGTTTGCAAAGAAACTGATGACACAAACTCTCAAATTATATTCCTCTTCTGTGCTCAAGGTACAGCTAGGAAATCTACTCTTTTTAATAACTTTCTTGGCTATTGCCCAGTCCCTAAGCCACACTCATTGTACGTTTTCTTGCTATGTTTTTTTTCCTCTATTACCTCAGTGATTGATGCACTAGAAATTTAACACAATATTAATTTCTAATTTGTTCATTGAAGGAACAGCAGCCTAAGTTTGAAGAATGGACACCACTCTGTAGTTCATCTCAAAACTGTTTCCATTCCCATACCTCTCACTTCTTTCCTTGAAGATGGCAAATTTAATAATTTAATCCTTTCTGCAACATCCAGTCCTTTCCTCTCTCACTTCTTGTGATCAGCATTCTTTCATAGAATTTTCATTCTGAAAGCACCAGTAGATCTGTTTTCCAGCTACTGTCAGACTTAACTGGATGACACTTTTGAATAGTCCTTTCCACTTACTTCATTTGTGCAGCCAACTGCTCCCTACTCTGACACAGCACTTACAGAGCTGGCAGTCTGGTGAGTTCTACTCATACACGTATTTTTTATAGTATCCCTCACCAGGAAACAAAACGTAGGGACAAACTTTCTGTCTAGGACACCACTTGCTTTCTACTAAAGCTTACATTGAGGGTTACACAGAAAATTCCAGGACACTGCCCAGTCCCGGTGTTTGCACTTTAACATTGGCTCTGAAGATGAAGTACTTGCAGTGCTGGCCATACCATCGTTGATCTAACAAACGCAGCTAATATACAACTATGGAGCAGCTCTAAATAGTCTTAAGTCTAAAATATTTCAAAAAGATAACATCTTCATAAAATAAATATGAGAGCTAATGAAAGCAAGAAAAAGTGATTTTAAGGCTAATAGCATTAATAAAACAACCCATGAAATGTCACCCTTATGTCCCAACAGATATCCTGATGGTCTGATCAAGTGATCAATTATGCCAGTGCAGAAATACCATTCCCTTTGCCAGCCTCCTCTTTGGGTTGCTTCTTGAATGCAAAATTTCATAGGCTCTCTGCATCATTAGATTCAGTTAGAGCAGAGCTCATTTAGTAAGGATAAAATGTTTTTGAATGTCTCTGCTTGTGTCTCAGAGTGGCATTAAAATGCAAGGGCAGAAAAAATGAGAGAAGGGTCATCTGAACTGTCTGCAGAGATTCTTCCCGAGGAAAGCCGATTAAGAAAAAAGATGAATTCAAGTAAAAGGTTAACTGACCAGGGAAAACAGAAAGGATGCAGTTACAAGGGGCTGCTTGAAGCCTCTAGAACACAATGAGCTCAGCTGTCCAAGAAAGAAAGCATCTCCATTCTACTGCTTGAAAATCATGAATGCTGCCCTGAAGCAAGCTTTATCACATATAGGACAAGAGCTGGGAAGTGATGGGTGATGAAAATTCATGGGCCCCAAGACAGCAAAAACAGATTGATTCAAAAAACCCCAACTCATTCACAATGTGCACTTCCTCTGTTGGCAAACTCTGAGCTACCACACACAGGAAGTTACAAATTTTAATTATTGTTTGGAAAGGACCTGACACTGTCAACATACAGTTGCATATCTTAATCATCTAAGATTTGTGCTTCACTGTGGTTTCTATTTGTAACACTATCGCTTGCCTGAGCATGTTTCTGTGAAGCTGGAGCACTAATGTGAAAGACCACTTACCAAAACCGTCTTAAAAATATTTGTAAAACAGCAGCATAAATAAAATGCAAGCAGTGCATTCTGTTGGCCCAAGTTTTACAAAAGTATTGACTTCATTTTACAGCAAGACCAAACCACAGGAAAGACCCATTTACATGCAAAGATTTTATTTTGCCATTTCTGCTACTAATAGCTTCAGCCAAATTCCTAGGTGGCATAATGTGACTGAGATAAATACAAGAGGAAACGTGAGCCAGCATTGATGCTTTAGGGTGGATTTTAGAACATCAGTAAAACAGAACAAAAATATTCTGACAAGCTGCTGGCTAGGTATGGATGGCTTGATAGATGGACTGTCATCCTGGGTCTGGGCAGGACAGGGTTAATTTTTGGAGTAGTCTGGAGGGCGCAGGGCCAGGACCTGAAGGTTACTCTATAACACCTCACACTATTGCTGGAGAAGGGGGAAGGGAGTCTCTTCCAACGTTCCTCCCAGTCAGTAAGCCTGGCACAGGGAGCTGGCGGGTATTGTCTATTGTCAGGAAGCTTCCCTGTCAATCTTTCCTTTCTTGTACCCTCTGTCATTAGTATTGTTGCTGTTACTGTTAATTTTCTTATCTCATTGCTGTTTCCTGTAAATTTTTCTTATCTCAACTCATGATCTTTGCGTTTTGCACCTTCAATTCTTATTTCCATCCTGTTGCAGGGTGAGAGGGAGGGGAAATCAGGAAAGCAAGCAAGCAGTGCATGGTTTAGAGAGTCACAGTGAGAGAATTAAACTGGGGAATACCATTCCTAAACCATGACAACAGTCTACTGAAACTGTAAATCCTGAATACGGAAATTATCTGATTGGGCAAGTACTTCTGTAGGAAGAAATTTTGGTTCACAGATCTTTTCAGATAGTATTTGACTGAACAACATCTGGTTCCTTCGGCACCAAGTCTACTTTAACCCATTCTAAGATAACTACTTCAGCACCACAGACAGGTGCTCTGATTCAGGGGTGAAGTAAACTGCTGCCTGGTGTTTTGGTCTGAATAGCTCATAGGGCAGCATATGATCGCACAGGAGCAGAGCAAAAACTAGACTCTTAATGTGTGCCAGTTCACTGTTCAAAATTAGGTAGGGTCAATCCAGACTTCAGAGCATATTCAAGATCCTCCTGAAATCAGTGGAAACAGCGTAGTTCATTAGGGATGGTAGATTTCATTAGGTTTTGGATAAAGCTGATAGTAGTGTATGCAACTACAAGTACCCATGTTGCCTTTCCATGCCTTCTTTTATGTGCCACTTCCTACATGTTTGCTGTATTTGTGTGTTGTGTTTTCTTTCCTCTTAGGCTACGAAAACAGTAAGATAAGCTAGCTCTTCTTCTGATATCTACAGAGCACCTATCAGCATGGATCCAGGCGAGAACGTGGATCTTCCTGAGGACGCTAAACAACTATGTGTGGTGAGCAGCACTCAGCCTTGCTTGTGCTGCCTATGTTCAGTATCATTTCTCCCTCCCTCCTTCTGTCATTCTGCCTTTACAGACAGTCAAGTGCAACTTGTAGTTTAATTTCAGTAAGCTTGGCTGGAGCTTGACAAATGTTGAAACATAAACAAGAAACACCAATCTTACAGAAGAGCAGCATATCATGTTCATAATCCTTAGATTTTCAGCAATAAGCAAAACAGACAGCAGAAATTATGTCTATCCTGCATCAAGCAGAATGCTGCTGCAAAGCTGGCACATTTCTCTTTTAGCCTGAGTGCACCCAGTGCTAATGAAAGTCTGCTAAAATCTTGAAACCATCCTGTTGCACCCACACCCTTTTCCCATGAATCCTTCTTTGTCTTATGTTTTAAAAGCAAGAGGATGGTTGTGCTAAGTACTTGAGATTTATTTCCTGAACAGGGGATTATTTGTAGGCATCAGTCTCACTCCTGCCTGTGTGCATTACCAGTAGGATATAATGCCTCTGGGCTGTCACCCTTTATACTCTACACAAAGGCTTGCAAGGCTACTAATGCAATTGCTGGTGAACAGTTTGACACTGCAAGTCCTGAACACCCACAGAGTTGAGGCAGAAGCTGGAGAGGAAGACAGAAACAAAACATTCCTTCAGTTTTGTCTGCCTTGTTTCACGATTTTCACAGAGGACTGTCCCTTCTTCACCCCATGCTGTCCACAACAGTTTTGCATATGATTTTGATTTAAGAAAAGTTTGTATTTTCAGCTCGGATTTCTGTTTCTCTCCACGTGGTAGGTTTAGTACTGAAGGATCAGAGCCAGGGAATGTTTCCATCTAAGGTGGCCAATATGAAGTGGAATTTTTACACAAGTGTTGCATGTTGACACAAGCAAGAAGTGCTTGCTTCTCTGTCAGGTGGGTGAAAAGCACAGCTCACAGACTTGAGGGGAGCCATCTGATTCCTGACACTGCTGAATGTCTCACCTCTTTTGTATCCAAAGAGTGCCAAAGAATGCCATCTGCCTCACGCACTGAGATGAGGGTGAAGTCAACCCAAGAGTTATGGACAGAGCCTTTGTTTGCTACTGGAAATAAAATCCACGCTGGTCTTTCCACAGATGCTGTCTGATAGTCTTAACTTCATAGCCCTTCTCTGTGGTTCCATGAAAGTCACTTGTTGCTTATGAAAGTGTTCTTCTGGGGTGGCTTTTATTTTCCTTTTTTAAAATGTGTCATAGTTAAGCACACGGTAAGTAGAGAAAAGAAATATTAGGGTTTTGGCCACTGTATTTCATACAGTTTGGATTTTGCTTCTGATTTTGATGTTACCCAGTGTGTTTTCAAAATAGTCTTTGATTCCTCTGGAAGGGAGCACAAAGCAGAGGGAAGCACATGTAGCAAGCTGCTGGTTCACTGGCACTTCCTTGTGTATAGATGGGAGGTATGATTGGTGCAAACTTCCAGCATCTGTAGTCTGAATTCAGTGCATGCTAGTGGGATTCTCATGAAGTTGTTTTTTTTTTCTCCCTGGTTCCTTAAAAGACACACTTTAAAAAATAAAAATAACTTCTCCATAATTTATTCTGCTACTTTATGAAACAGCAGCTAAATTAATTCTTATTCTAGTGCTACTACTTTTGCTGTCCATGATGACCTTCCTCTAGTCTTCAGCAATTTTGTTTACAGAGGCTGAGAAACAGGAATTCTTTTGTACTCCTACATGGCCCCATCCAATCTTTACTGCATGATATTCTTATATGTTCTCAAAAAATGCTCAAAATAGAATGTAAAATCTCCCTCAAGCTTGAAGTCACATGTATATTTACACTTCACATATGTTTATGCATGTTTATTTCACGAGGAATATAAGCTTGTCTAAAACGGAAGTACTATCACTGTGTAATAACTAAAAAAAGTTATAGGCCTTAGTCTGAAACCAATTTTAGTCCCTGTAGGACACTGGTCAAACAGTTTAGACTAAAGGCATCCACAGTGAAAATCCTATCAAATGTTTAAGAGAAGCAATCATATTTTATTAACTCCCAAATTGGCTCAAGAATCATAAATTAAAATAGAGCAAATTGCTGCTTACTCTAACTTTGTACTTTTTGCAATGAAAATTACTTTCGTGTTGCACTTGAAATTCACCAAGTAAGACAGTATCATTTACCACAATAATACTTGTAGCAAAAACCCAAAAATTTTCTCTTGAATGACAAAGCTGTTAGCAAGGAAATCCAACCAGTTGTATAATATATGGTTGCAATTCTAAGACTACCAAAATTGTATGTCAGTGGATTCTGGTTTAAGCTCCATGCTAATTTTGCACTCTAATGCATTTTCACTCTAATGTTTTACTATAAAAGATCCAGATTTTTTTACATTTACATAACATTTCACACACCCTTGTATCATGACCCTGCTTCAAGATCTGTATGTCTAAGACCTATATTCCATGATGATAGAAATAAAGTCCTCAGTGCTGCAAATGTGACTACATGATTCTGTAGGTTACTGATGTGTATGGGATTATTCATGCCATTAAAACTAAATGTAAGTATCAGCCTGCATAACTGGAATCCAGCACTCTATGAATTAAATGAAGGACATACACTCGATTCTTTTAAATGTATTATCTTCTTTATATAAAATTTAAAGTGCTAGCTGATTATTAGATATATACTTTTGAAAACTGATTTTAAAAATATTTAAATCTTTCTTCCACTTCCACCCTTTCATTGTCTGAAAGAAAACCATAAACCTTGAAATAAATCCTTGGAAGCTTTTAAAACACAACTAGTGATCTTTTTCAGAAGGAGTAAAAATATTAAGCTTTGCCCAACTTCAAGGAAATATTTCTTCTTGCAAGTGGAACATCAAAGAACTGGTGCATATAACACATCAAGCTGTAGAGCTGGCAAGCATCCACTGCCATGTCCAGATATGAAACAACATAAAAGCCTTATCATTTTTCAACATTTTACAGTTGCCATTACAGGCATTTTGCTGTAAATCATCTGCTGCAAATAACAAGCATTATACTGGCTGGAGTAAGAGAATGAAATGCTTATCTGATCATTTGCTAGATCATCTGACACTTGTTGAGAACAGCAGGCTATCACCTGGGGTAGAGCACTCCAGTGCAGATGAAGGCTCCACTATCAACAGAATTCTGCACATGTGTTTCTGGTATGGAACACATGCTGCAAGAAAATAAAAAGAGCCCAAGTATATCTGTCAGCTTGGTGCCTTTGAACCTTTCTGGATGAATACTGCATTAAGCACCAAGTCTCTCTAGCGAAATCATGGTTCTACTGATGATGGAGGTTGGAGTCGCTGTGCACATAGAACCAAGATTTTACCTTGTGTCTTCCCAGAGCAAGTATCAAACAATCATTCAATCTGTGCATGTGCAAAACAAAACTTTATAGCCTGTATCCTCTAAAATATACTCAAAGTAAGCTTAAAAGTGTATTTTCCTGTTGGTTTCTAGGTAAGAAAATATTCTGTCCCTACAACGTCATCTGAACATACTGATATGATGTATTTTGACCACAATTCAACTTGGCAAAGTTTGACCTGAGATTACCTTGTAAAAGAAGGACTGATGAATCTTTATAAAGATGAGAACATTAAGCTTTAAAATTTCAGATTACTCTTATACTAGAATCAATTTTTGCACTCATATTTTACTTATTTCTATCAGTAATGACAAAATAGAGTGAATTTTAACCATGGTATTAGACACCATAAGTAGGAAATGACTTTAAAGTGCTCCCCAAACCCAATGCTTTGGCACCAGCAAACAATTAAATCTAAATTATGCCTCCAAAATTAATTTTTCATATAGTACTCCAGGGCCATACAAATCTTGGTCTGCAAATAAGGCAAGTACTTTAGCATCTATCTATCACTTCTGTAGGTGTTACCAAGTAAATTTGTATCTTCCACTTGATGTGCTGTGAGGTGGAAACCCTAGAAAGGCATACAGACCTTTCTGAAAATCAGAGTATCAAAGAAGCTTAACACAGATAAGAGAGAAGTTGCTGTAGACAATACACAAACTTGTGTGAGAGAACTGCTGACTGGGAGAAGAGTGAAATCTCTAAACCTGACAGAAACACAATTTTGGATTTTACATAAAAATTTCCTACAGTTTTTTTTTTTCCCCTAAAGAAAGTAACTAGATACTTGCTTTCACAGTTCTGTTTCCCTTTGGGTGATAAATCCATCCTAATTGCAGTAAAGCAGTCTGCACATTAGTGCAGCAAGAAATTATTTTAAAACTTAATTGGAATCATGTATCATCAACTTCCACAGAAAGCAATGAAGTTATTTCCTTCAGGTATTACTTCAGGAATTTACACTAGAAACACAGGAAAGACCAATCTCAGTATTTTAATCTATAAGAACCTTCACATCTGTGGTCAGAGTGACCAAATACATGTGCTTCACACAAAGATATAATTTTCAGTTACTTACTGCTATGCTTCCCTCGGGGAGCTTTGCTGGTTGTACTTTATATGGCATACTCTTAACTTCAAAGGAAACATTGGAAGAGAGACTATAGAGATCATTCTTTCTCTGAAATGATAGAAAAAAAAGGAATTATTAAAACCCATGTTTAAAATTGAAAGAATTATGAAAGATAAGCAGACAAAAAAACTCCAGAGCACTGGTTTCATAAGTCAGAGATGGTTTCTTTTGGTGAAGAGTGCAAGAATATTGAGACCTGTATGTGTTCATGAGATAAATACAGCATACAGCTGTGATACAAAGACCACATGTTCAAAATGGGGAAGGGCTAGATATGCAGAAAGATATATACAGTTGTTTCTCATACTTCTCTCTGAAATAGGTATGTTAGAAGCATGGACTAAGTTTATGGGGTGTCTGTTTTAAACCCTCACTTCTGCTCACCAAGCTCAACAACCAACATGGGTATATTGAGAACTTTTACAGGCCTATGCTGAGACTTGGTAGAGGTTCCTGATAACATCAAAGGAATGGCTGTGCCTTCCCACCACAGAACAATAGTAGGAACAAACATCTCTGAACTTCACTTCGACAGAATCACAGAATAGTCTGGGTTGGAAGGGACCTCTGAAGATCCAACTCCTCTGACAAGGCAGAGTCACCTAAACCAGGCTACACTTAGAATGGGATTTATTTCCTGTTTCACTAGAGCTCAAAAATCCCACTCACCTTGCTTGTTTACTAAGTTGTGTCAATGTGAGAGGAATGTACAGCAGCCATTGTTTAACTGGCCACCTAGTACTATGTTTATATAGCTTTCATTAAGTATTTCAACAAACCCAAAGATGTGCAGACAAAATATGCAATTGATTTTCTGGGTAACACTGCATGCAGCTCATCTTGTATATCCCTTCCCATGTAAGTGGGAAGTGATATGGATTTTCTTTGAAAGTGCTTCAATATTCTCTGAGAAGCATTAGAATGTTAAGTGCTAATATGGTCAATGGAATCCAGAGGGCTAGGAGTTATGACTGTCATATCCTTTTTCTATATTATTATTATTATTATCCTATCTTTGCTACCTGTCTTAATCCTTTATGAAATAAGATGATCAGATTTCAACACAGTATTTGGCTGATGATTTACAGAAAGACAGAGCCTTATAAGTAAAGCAGTCTTTCCTTTTGTCACTAGATTCTTTCAGTTCAGTATATTTGGAACATTGTTGTCACTTCCTAAATCCCCTTCTGCAAAACCTTCTCTTTCCTTCTATTTCTCACACATTTAGGAGTTCTGTGCCACTGACAAGATTTGGTTCCTGTGTGATTGTTCAACATCTTTTCCTCAGTTTTTCCCTGTAGCCTCCTGCTGCATCAAAGGCATAAATCCTCTCAAAGAACTGCTTTTCCTCTTTCAGCTATTTTGTTGAGCCAAGACAGACAGGGATAAGAAGACCCCTTGGTAATCTGGCCTACTATTTCATTCCTTCACTGATGGAGAAAAATTTGTTTGTGAAAATGACCTGAAATAAGCATAACATAAACTTGGGAGCCAACTTGGATACATTTGAATGACCATGGTCAAAGTTTTCATAGAACTCCTGTGGTTGGAGAACATATTTGGAGTTTGTTTGCTTCTAGCACAGGCACAGCAGAATCAACTAGAGCAGTATGCTCAGGACCATGTCCAGTTAGGGTTTGAATATCTCCAAGAAAGGAAACTCCACAATCTCAATAAGCAACCTATTCCAGTTTTTTACTACCGTCCATCATAAAAGTTTTTTTTCTTATGTTTAAAAGGAATTTCCTGTATTTCAATTTGTGCTTCTTCCCTGTTCCTTGATATTGAGAAGACCCTGCAGTGTCCTTTTACTGCCTCCTATCAGATGTTTACACACGCTGATAAGATCCTTCCTCAGTTTTCTCTTTTCAAGACTGAACATTCCCATCTCTCTCAGCCTCTCCTGGTATATTGAATGCTCCACGACCTTAATCATCATTGTGGCTCTTAGCTGGACTTCCTCCAGTATGTCCATGTCTCACTTCTCTCAGAGAGCCCAGGACTACACTCCAGCTCTGTTTCATCAGTGCTGAGTACAGAGGAAGAATCAATTCCCTTGGCCTGCTGGCAATGCTCTTCTTGCAGCCCCAAGAAGTGGTTCACTTTCTTTTCTGCAAGGGCACACACAGCGGGCTCATGTTCAACTTTGTGTCCAGCAGGACTCCAGGATCCTTTCCTAGAATACTGTCTTCCAATTGGTTGGTCCCCAGCTTGTACTGGTGCATAGGATCATTCCTCTTGTGGTATAGGACTTTGAATTTCTCTTTGTCACACTTTATGAAATTCCTCCCAACTCGTTTCTCCAGCCTGTTGAGGCTCCTCTGAAGGGCAGTACAAACAACAGGTGTATCAACCACTCCTTCCACTTCATTACCATCTGCAAATTATCAGGCTATCAGGCTGGTAAGCATGATATCCCTTTTGTAAATCCACGCTGACAGCTTCCAATCACCTTCTCATCCTTGAGATGTTTGCAAATGGCTTCCATGTTTTTTTCTTTATCACCTTCTCTTCTCGGGGATTGAAATAAGGCTGACTGACCTATAGTTCTCTGAATCCTCCTTGAAGACAGGTATTACCACTTGCTTTCTTGCAGTTTTCAGGAACTCTCCCGAACCACCATGAACTTTCAAAGGTAATTGAGAAAGGTCTCACACTGCCACTGCCCCTCCCTGAGGACTTGTACATGTATTCCGTCAGGTTCCTTGGACTTTTGTATGTCCGATTTGTTCAAATGTTCCCCTATCCTGATATTCCTTCTTTGAAGGTAGATATTGATAGCTGCAAGTTTCCTCTCTGGTTGCAGAGGCCTTGGATTACTGTATGCAGATTTTACCAGTAAAGACAAAAGTGATGCAGCCATTGAGTAACTCAGCCTTTTCCATGACCCATTCAGCAGACCCGTATTTTCCTTAGTCTTCTTGTGGCTGCTGACATACTTACAGAAGCCTCTTTAATGCCCTTTAAATCCTTTGCTAGGCTCAGCTCCTGGTGGGCTTCTACTTTCCTAACTCTGTCCCTGCGTTCTAAGACACTCCCGATATTCCTTATCCAGCCTTGCACTGGGTCAACTGACTCTGCTTCCATCTCTTTTATGTTTCACAGAATCATGGAGCCATAAAGATTGGAAAAGACCTCCAAGATTATTGAGTCCAGCCTTTAACCTATCACCATCTTCGTATGTCTGAAATGGACCAAGATGGTAAAACTCCTTTTGTCATAATGGACACTTGTTGAGCTTAAAGGATTGTGATCCTGGAGAATCAACAGTTCTTCTGGACTTCCCTTTTTTCCAGGATCATCTCCCATGGACTTCTTCCAAACAGATCCCTGTAAAAGGTGTTCTCCTGAGCTCCAGGGTTTTAGTTCTGTTATTTGCCTTGTCCATTCAGTCTCCTTTTTAAAAACTAATTTTCTCTGCAAATATGTGAGGTTTTACTGGTGATAAAAAGCCAGCCCATTTATTGCCTTCTGGATTTCATTTGGCTATGCCATAATTTTGTTCTTTTAAAATATTGAGAGCAGCTGAAAGGTTATTATCAGAAAATTCAACCTCTCCCTGGGGCTTATACTAGGAAAGAGCAATACTAAAAAATCTGCCTCAAACAACTACACAGGAATAGTCAAATCAGCTGCCCAACACAGACAGCATCAAATGAAAGGGAAATACCTTTTCTATTAGTAGTGTTCGAAATGAAAAATTAACTTGGTAAATAAGTAGTTTTATACACTTTCATGATATCAATCATCTATGAGGTGATATTCAGAAAAATAACTTTTCCTTATCACATTAATTATTTTCCATTTCCAGACTCAAGCCATTCTTCATATTTTATTCTTCAGCACTAGATTCCTCCTCACACCAAATCTCAGCATGTTTCTGTGGCTGTGCATTCAGAAAAAAAGCCTGAAAAAAGCATTATATTTTCAATCCTAAAGAATTCATATTAAGCAGGATTCTGGATATGATTATATGATTTATCAAAGTAATCTGTAATGGAGAGAGTGGAATATGTTATATTATTGAAGAAGTAGCCATTAGACATTCAGCTGGATTGACTAAGGTACAGTAAAGGCATTAAGTCTCTTGAAAGCTCCTATAAAGGAAACACAGCACAAATGGAAAAATAAAGCCTTTCACCTACTATACATGGCTTATTTCATTCTCAGCTTGTATCAGCAACAAGAACATCAGAGGAGGGTACTTCCTGTGGATTAATGCTTGGCTTGGATTAATAAGCTTGGGTTGTGACCACAGCTATCAACTCATCTCAACCCTTGATTAGGCTCCTGGAAAGGCTGGAATTCAGGAATGGAGACTATAAAAGAATAGAGAGTATTTTCCTGCGTTTACAGAATTACGTGTTTGTGGCAAAGGACTTGAAAACAATGACTGTGGTCAACGCTGGTTGCAAGCAGGATTGTTACTTGTACTAACACCTTTGAGATACAAGCAGCAGTCTTGCCTACAGCCTTTTTTATAATTCTCAAGCCAATTGTAAGAAACAGCATTTCTTTACCATATCATTTTTTAAATAGTGTATGTTTAAATATTCAGTGTTTACTGGAAGCTGCAGGACTTGTGGTTTGAAATTCAAGCTGAGGACTTAGTCATGGCTCAGAGGAAGGAGAAGAAAGAATTTGGTATTTGTGTTAGTGCTTAATGACCAACAGCAGACAGCCCAGCCCTAACTACACTGGCCTTTTGTGATTCCCCTTGTGTTAGAAAAAGCAGAACCTGATCTTGTGCTCGTTGCTGAGACAGTAGTTTGCAATATTCTGGGAAAAAGGCAAAACATGGCCATCCTGTGTTGCCTGGGTGGCAGATCCTGCGGATGTATTTATTAAAGCTTCTCTCTCTCTACATGCTTTTGTTTTACAAATAGATTTATGAATTGAAGCCTTTGTTTTCTTTAAAAGTTGCGAGACAAAAAAGCAGCCAGAAATGAAGGAAAGTGTTCCAAATAAATATTCAGTGCAGTGTTTTCCTAAGTACAATTGAGACTGAAATAATATGAGAAGTGCTGGAAAATTTTTGACAATTTGAAGGACAGTCCTCCAAGCTCCAGTGGAATGCTGGTGCTTTCTGCAGGAAGCTCAAGCACAGACCTGCTGACCCCCACAAAGCAGCTCTAAGGCATATGGGCATCCTGGTAAGAGAGCACCCTGAAATGCAGGGACAAATCTGGCTTGCAGGGAGCTTAGACTGAGGATAGGAAGAACAAAACCTTTGGCAGCTTAAAGACTGGCAGATCATTGCTGTTCTGCAGGTTTGCAGAGTTTAGCTACTGGAGAGAGACCCCAGAATGACTCTGCTCCATTGCCTCTATGGAGAATTGATCAGGCTCTTGCAAATTCCCTTTTTTCCTGCTTAGACGTAGCCCAGTGAAGTCTCCCAAGCTGAAGTGCACATACTTTCTCTATGGCAAGCTGCATGCTGTGGTGGTATTTTCACCCCATGACTTTTGCATACAGAGTTCAGTGCAGTTACAATATTGGCACTGCTTGATTAAAACTTGTTTCCCTTTGTGTCTGCTGAAGTCTGGCACACTTTAAAGACAAGAGGGTAAGCAATACCTTTTAAATACATGCTTTGGGAATTCATTAGCTTGCTTTCTTTGACCAATACCTCCCAAAACCTGAACTGCTGCCAATAGAGTAGCTTACATAAATGCTGAGAGTAGAGCTCAAACAACTACTTCTTCTTAATAATTTGTTTAAAAATATATATGTGACTCTGTACATGGTCAAAAGGTATTTGTGCTATTTGTAGCAAGAGAATATGTCCACCCAAATATCAACACATTCTTCTCTCTATCATTATATTCTTACACTTCACATATTGTATTTTTCAGTTATAATAGAAGCAGCGATTTTGTTGTGATTCCACAAGACTTCAATATACAGATTATAATGATTATCAGCCTAAGATGTTTATTTCTTCATTTACCTAACATTACCTATACCATGGCACGTCTAGGAAGGGTCTCATGTTCTGCTCTTGTTAACACTGAAAATATTTTAAATAAAAATGGATGCAAACAATACTTCCCCATACCCCAAAGACCTCCAGTTTGTTCAGCCCCATGCAAATGTCTCTTTCTTTCTAGCCTTCATTCCACATATACAACCAAATCCAGTATAATAAAATATTTTTGGCCACAACCAAAGTTTTGGGTTTTACTTATTTTGTTTTTTCAAATAACAACAGTTTTTTGATGTAACTGAAAATTTTGTTGATGACTTCCTCCTTTTGTTATTATATGTGCCTTGAAGGGTAGTGCATCAAATTTTTGGCTTTTAATTCTCAGTCTGAATTAAAATAATCTACTTAAACTTCTATAAATGGCTTATATAGAGCATTGAATGAGGTCACAAGACATCTCTCTCACTAATTTTTCTGCTTGCCCACTTCCATCCACATACAGGGAATTTAAGTTGGCTGCAGAATTACTCTGAAAATACTAAGCAATCTTCCCTTGACTGAGATATTTTCCACTGGACTCAGAAAGAGGTTCGGGGCAGAACCTCTACTGAGGATAGAAATTATTATTCCATGGGGCCATATTCCACTTACAGATAGAATAATTGCTCCCATAGCAAAGATGAGAGGAAGAAAAGCAAACAAATACAGGATCTTATACAAGATCTCTCACCTGTCTCAGATCACCTCCACCAGTTCACCTCTGTTCTGAGCTCCAAGCCTCTGCTGCACAGGCTATCTGCATTCTTCCTCTAATGGCCTTTGTGCAGCTAAACCGAATCCTTACCACAAAACTGTGATAAGTGGCCTAGAGAACTTCTAGCACACTAAAGAGGCTGTGAGTTCACCAGTAATAAAATATGGAGATTTTAAACAAAATTTCTCATCATGGAAATACAATTAGAGCATGCACTCTAATTGTCACTCTGGTGGCAACTCCAGGTTCCAGGCAATGAAGGCAAAGGTGGATGACAGGACTGAGAGTGCTTGTAGTTGATGGTTCAAACCAACAAGGTACTATATCATACCCTTCTATACCCTTCCAGACGTCTCAATTTTTTTGTCCTTGGTGAAGCTTCAGCAGAAGGGAACACCTTCATTTTATAAAGCAGGGATGTGGGGATTCTCAAGCTGAGTTTGAATTGAATTTGTGTCTTCTAGTCCTGAATTCCCTGATCATTAGACTGCCAGCTCTTGCTTCTGGCAATGATTACAGAATAAACCAAGTCCTCTCAAAGTCTTCCAACAAATTCTATAGGTACCTTCTAAGCAATGTTTGGATTCTGTGTTCAGAGAGGGTGGACATATTCCCACTTAATCCTGATATGGGTACCTGTCCTCCTGATGAGGAATAGCCTTCATGCACCACCTGGATGGATAGTGCAAGTCTGAGGTATTTCATTTGTCTGAGGTATCTCATTTTCTCCACGTGCTGAACAGGGAGCCTAGGTATTTAGTTTCAGGTTTTGGATACCAGTCTGGGGCCAGGCAGTTAAGATATGGGTGTTGCAGCACACATCACTGTTAATATGTCAAGCATGTATTTCCATTTTAAGGCATCTAAAAAGAAACAGTGCACATTCAGAAACATTGAAATAGTGAGTATTTAACAGAGAAGCCAAAATATGACTTTGGGTACCAAGAGAGCACCCAAATGCAGTGGTGCTTCTCTTGGTCTTCAATGTTTTCTGATTAAAACTAGATTTTTCTCCCTTCTACTAACATTCATGCAATCAGGAGTGCCAGACTCACATATCTGGAACTATCAAAAAGTCAAGAGACAAACAATACAATTATATTCAATAACACTAAAATAAAATAAAATGAACTTCAAACTTCTTGGGAACCTCACACATCCTCTGTGTTTTTTTAACATTACTGCCTCCCCTAGCTCTCCCAGAAGGAGATTCGTATCATGAGGAGTTTTCAGTACAGGATGAAATAATAGCTAAGAATGCACTGAGTTCCAACATCCCACACTGTCTTCTTTCAAAGAGCTTGGAGCCTGGAGGTTGTCACAAATCAGACAGATGATACAGATTCATCACTTAAAAATGTATTTTCAAAACAGATGTTTTATTAGACAACTCCTGAGTCTTATATTAAAAAGTACCCATCTGCTCAAAGAATACTGGACCAGATATCCTCAGGTCTCCCTCAGATGACTCAGAAATATGATCAGACAAATGGGGACATAATGGAGCCCCCTCAGAACACAACGTAACATAACCATGTAAGGTTGTTTCCGTTTTGCACGAATCAGGCTATTATTTGCCTGATCAGCAAGTCTGAATCCAAAAGTCAGCTTTACTAGAGGGTTCATATTTACAGCCAGACTTTGAAGTTAATCCAAAAAAGTATGTGATTCTTCTTGGCCTTTGCACAATGTCTGTCTCTATCTTTGTTGGCTGGTTGGGAAGTTAGGGCTGCTTTATTTACTCAAACATGTCTAATCATTGCACGTCATTTAACTGTTATTTGCTTTGGGAGTTTGGGCTTTAAGGTGACAGATTACAACTGTCAAGAGACAAAAGGGTCAGCTGTTGTCAGTTAAACTAAGTGGAAGAGGAAGGAGTCACTCAATACATGACAGGTCTTTTGTGGCAACAAAATACACGTTGGCCCATATAACTTGGATGAAAAACATTAATTATTTCATCCTGGCATTAATCAATCACTTTCAATAAAATCTTTCTCAGGTTTGCATTAGCATATCTATAAGAAGAAAATACATCATGACACTGTGTTCTTGGCTTTAATGAGCACAAACAATTTCTTCTGCAAGTGATCATGTCTTCATTTAGATTATAACACAGTTGAGGAATGTTGTATGTCACCATTATTCTGATTTCTTTGGCATATGAAAACTTTTACAATAACTGAATCTGCAAAAGAGGTTGTAGTGCTGCTTTTGAGACTTTTCCCCTAAGTTTCTTTACAAAACCATGATAGTGGGGTTCAGTCGGGCCCTTGAACAGTCCTTCCTGGTTCACAATCATCTCATCCTGATTATTTTGACTGCATTTTTATCCACAGTTTGAATCTTCAGATTTCAGCCTAGTTAACAACAGTTGTGGACTTACTAAGAGCAGATTATGCCCTTTTTAGGAAACTAATTATGTTCTACAGTCTTTTATGGTGATGGCTGTACAACTGCTAATTTTAAAAGGGGCTGTGAAAAAGAAAACTGTTTTGAGATGAGTGGAAGGAAGACAACTATTTACTGTCTCTCTCTCCAAGTTTGCATGTGAAATAGAGATCACGTTATTCTGGCAGCTATTTAGACACAAACAGTGGGATGCAACAGTTCTCTGGGGACTACCTTTTTCTACTTAAGAAAAAGATCTGTTGCTTTGAGTGGAGTTTTTCTGATTCTTTACAAGACTTGCGAGTTACTGTTAAAAGGACACAGAAATGTTTACAGGGAAAAGGTAAAACCACAACCTATAAAAAGTCTTGTTTGATAGCAAGGGTATGAAAGGCCAGTGGAGAAAGCAGAAGATGTTCTGGTGGGAGTGTTTCCCATGAGGTCTTTCCACCCAGTGAATCTGCAGGTTGGCTCACCCTTGTCCCTGTTACAAGCTGGTGCAACATTCCATCTCAGCCTGGAGCCCACTGAGTGAAGGGAGGTGCAGGCAAAGCAAGCAGGATTGATTAAGGAGCAAGGAGGAGCTAAAGGGACTGCAGCACTGGCACTGTTTGCACACACCCATGTCCCAAGGCCCAGCTTTGACCCTTCTACCCATCCAGATCAGACAGAGAGATGCTTCAAACCAGCAGGATAATGCATCCTCTGAAGACACCTTTCTGTCTTGTCACTGTCTAAAGTCAAAGAGTTAGGCAACCAGCTTTGGCATCTACCTTTCAGATTACTAAAATTACATAAAATGACTGCTTTTTTGCATTAAACATGCCACTGAATTTCATGCAATTATACTTGTTCTGAATCTAAGTCAGGCTAACTAAGGTTACACCCCAGAAAAAGATTCTGTTTTTACTGAGAGTCACTAAAAAAAAGGAGATTTCATGTTTTCTGTAGCTAGTTTATTCCAATTGTTACACATCCTCTGTCAGCCAAAAACTAAGAGAAACTGTTTCTCATTAATTTTGTTTAATCTCTTGCAGATACTTCTTGACACATACTAAACTAGACTTAGGAGAATCTTTATGAGGCTAATTCCCATTGAAATAGCTGTAAATAGCCTAGAAACTTCATCTAAGGATCTGTGCAGAGGATTTTTCACAAGATCTTCTTTTTGGCCCTTATAGAGTTAATTATATTTCACCAACAGAATGATGAGGAGAAAGACTTGACTGGACCAGGACTATGTCAGGCTCAGTTCCCAGTAAGGAAGGTAGCTAAGGGAGATAAGCTTTATCTTTTGCTTGGTGAAGAAAACAAAGAAGATTCTCTGTGTTATTCCTTCCCACTGCAGTGCTCAAAATTGTCACAGATTGTTCCAGTCAAGGATAACATCTCTGCCTCTCTGCCTGTGTGTTAGGAACAGAGAACCAGTGCAGTGAAATTCTTACTTGAATTTAACAGGGATTAGCCAGTGTCAGATTGTCCAGCAGTCTCTTAATGGAATTAGAAAAAGATGGAATCAAATTCCCATCCTATTTCCCAACAGATATGTTTTTTTCTATAGCTGTAGAAATGCTTAAATACTGGTATTCTGTCCTTTGCAAAAGCTTGCACTAGATGATGTCCATCCCAGTTCCCAGATTTTAAAGAACAAAGAGACATCCAAGCTGTCATGCTTTTGGGCGTAAATTTGAACCTGAGCCTGCCTTTATTCTGCACTAGCAGATGACTCACTCAGTAAACCTAAATGATGTATATCCAGTCTAGAGTATCAAACACATTTGTTAAATACACTTCCTCTTAAAAGTGCTGTATGTGTGTTAATGGAACTGAAGAAAGGATATGAAAGTTTCTTGGGATTGATTGTTCATAGAAAATGCACTGACAAATCAGGAATTAGTTCACTTAGTATCTGAAAGGATGTCCTTTGTTAGTGAGCGAGACAGAAATTGAGGGAAGGGAGAAATTAACTTAAAAGGTGTAAGGAGCTTAATTTAAAGCTGTAAACTGAAGAACCTTTATTCTTCTCTTGCTAGGGTTAGAGGTACCCTCCATCTAAAGAATTCTTCTCCCACAGCTATAGGGAACACAGGAAGGTGCTTGCATTCATAACTAACAGTAAATACAGACATATGGCCAGCTGTGAGGTAACAGCTCACAGCACAATCCCTCTGCCTTACAGAATCATAGAATAATTTGTGTTGGAAGGGAATTTTAAAAGTCATCTGCCATAAGCCTTGACATCTTCAATTAGTCCAGGCTGCTCAGAGCCCTGTCCAGTCTGATCTTGAATGTTTCCAGAGATGAGGCATCTGCCACCTCTCTGGGCAGCCTATTCCAGCATTTCACAACCCTCATTGTAAAAGACTTCTTTCATGCATCTAATCTAAATAGATCCTCTTTTAGTTGAAAACCATTAGCCCTTGTCCTATCACAACATGCCCTGCTAAAAGATTTGTTCCCATCTTTCTCAGAAGACCCCTTTTCGTATTGGAAGGTGCTATACACTCTCCCTGTAGCCTTCTCCAGGCTGAGCAAACCCATCTCTCTCAGCCTTTCCTCATAGAAGAAGTGTTTTATTCCTCCAGTCATCTCTGTGGCCCTCCTCTGGGATCACTCCAACAGGTCCCTTTATGCAGTGTGAATACAATCCTGAGAACAGAAGTTGGAAATGCAAGAATTTGCAAAAAGGAATGTGTTTTTGCCATGGTCTACACTGTCCCTTCCTTTAGTAAAAAGGCAGATTGTCACTAGGTGAGTGTCATGTATCATATGAGATTGATACATACTACTCTTCCTTAGATTAACAGAGAATGAATAACAATGAATTTTTAAGCTGAAAATAGTGTACATGATACACTGTTTGGCTCCAAGAAAAACCTTCCATTGGGAAAGAGGTTATAAATGCAAAATACATCACTGGGACCTAAGAGATCATGGATTTAGGCCAGTCTAGGAAAGCAGAAACAAAACCAGGAAAGGTACTTTAAAGTAATCTTGGATTTTTCAAGTAGGATTCAGGACATAAATTTGAGAAGGAGTGATAGCAAAAAACCAGAAGAGTAAGTAGCATCCAAACAACCTGGACAGAAACCAGTGAGTTTATCTTCAAAGAAAGTGGTGACAAAGAGTATTTGCATTTGCCCCATTTAATTTAATAATTTTTATTTTTAAATGTCTGGTCAAATAAAATATATCTTTATATGTGTATAGAAAGAAATGTTTGTGTGCATTACCTCCAGGAATGTTTGTGCCCAGAGTCGGGATCTGATTTTCAGTGCAGCACTCTTTCCTCTTTCCAGCTGTCCCACAGTGCACGAAATTAGGACACACTTCACATTTGTACAGTTCTGAGCAAAAAATAAAGGGAAGTCATATTTATACTTTGAAAACAAAATAATTTTCAAATGCTATAAATATGCAAAACCAAATCAACTTTTCCTTAAAGAACTAAATAGTCTGAAATCAGTAATTTCATCTAATATACATGAGATACCCCATGAGTCATTGTGATAACTATAAACCAAGGAGCAGATTCTTTTTGCATCACCAGTGAATACAAACACCTACCTGTAGTAAAAAAAATAAAAGTAATAATTTTCAACAGTGTCTGCTCTGAAAAACTCTTAGAAAAATGTCTAGGTATTTACCAATCCTTTGAAGCATGTGCTTTCTCCTCACCTATCAATCATTTAATGATTTCAACACTTTTTTTTCTCTATGCATGAAGTGTTTATTTATACTCCTAAATCTTTCCCCTTTTCAGACTCTCCTGGTTTTCCCACTGATATTTACATCATAGCAGCCAGAACATTTGCTGAGATTCATTAGTTGCTTTACTTGAAACTTACTGTCCGTGAAACATTCCTGATGAGCAGTGATTCTGGCTCATACACAAGGTTGAAGGCAAAAGCCAAGAACTGCAACCTAAAATGATATACTCTTAAAGTCTGCCAGAAGAATGTCACACTAAAGGTTAAAAGCTGACTGGAAGCCACTGAAGGGAATGAGCAGACTCTCATGGGGTAACCACAGAAATTATGTGGTTGTTTAGGGCATAAAAAGGAAAAAAGATCTCATAAAAATGATTAAATGTTTGTGGAAAAAAAATTTTTATATACAAATGGGTTTTATCTGAAAAGCTTTGTTTGACTCAGGGGAAGGCCGAGGTTTTAATTGATTCCTATTTTTACAACAAAGCAGAGAATCCCTCCCATGACAGGAGGCCTTGTGACCTCAAAAACAAAGCTAAGTTTTCACAAGTAAGTATATTCCCTAGTGAGAGTGAGAATGCACTACCAATACCCAATCTTCAGGAAATGAGATGATGATGCATGTAAGAGATCTGAAAACACCCTTAAGGAATCCTGTATCTTTACAGACAGCTTTCCCCACAAACTTCTGTCTTATTGGAGGATAAGCAGAAGCTGTATGCTTAATTGCTGCTTTCTATAGCTGCCTGAAAATGAAACTGTAAACCCTGGAACTTGCAACTATAAACTTTTTTTTTAAATGAATATTTTAAAGTATCTGTTTATTTGGCTTTAAACATCCTCCAAACAGATTTATTTATTTTGCAGGAAGGAGAAGAGTTGTTTTCATTAATCATAGTGGCCAAAAACACACATAAGCAAAATAAATCATTAGTATGCAAAAAAGTATACTTTTGGCTGACATTTTAGGACCTGAACACATATTTCTGTTTTTCTTAGTAATGCATTTAGCCTGTAGTGATTTTCAGAACAATGTAACATTGGAACTAATGGAAAAGAAACCAAATGTTTAATAAACAGTATAAACAGAATAAGAGGTTCTCAGAACATTTTGTCTCTACATGAAAATGAAAATAACTTAAAATTTCTACATAACTTACAATTTTCAACAAAGAATTATCTTTGGCCAATCAGTCTTTTCCAGAGCAACGCTCATTTTCCATGTATACTTCCAATGTGTCAAATAAAAAAAAAATTATGCATCAGCAGGAACTAATGCTGAAGGCACACAGAATTGGGACACCTTCTCACTGAACTAATGACACTGTTTTTCTATGCTTACCCTGGAAAAGTCTTGCTGTATATCCAGTGGTAAGCACTGCACCCAATCCTATCCTAATTTGTGCTGATCAAAAGCATATTTTACTAGAAGACTGCTCATCGAAGTGCCAATTTCATATTACTAAGTAACCCTTTAAATATATTTGATCCATCTACATCAAGCAGCTGAAAATTCTTTGCTTCATTTTTAAGTTGCAGACACAGTGCATACTTCAGAACTTTGTTAACCGCTTCCAGTTGCTGCAGTCATTTTTGTGCTGGCAGCCTATGAGCCTGGTCACTCAGAAAGATGACTGAAAATTGGGATATCACCCAAGAATGGATTAAGTGTTCTGTGATATTGACTAGCACGTCTTTGAAAGTCCTGGCATTTTTCCTTCAGACCCAGTGGAATTGGATTCTTCACAGGGTTGATAAAAGAATGGCACAGGAATCAACAGTGATTATTGTTTAAAATGGGCTAATCTATGATTTTGTTCTTAATAACATTACAGTTTTCATTACTTTCAGATTCTATCATCTTCCTGTTATAAAAATTGCCAAATTACGTTTCAGAAGCAGCGTAATTATTCTATTACTACAAAAAACTTAGGTTTGTGAGGTTCTTTGCTTCCAAATTCTAGCGAGGTCAAGGAATTCAAGCATGAGTTTGCAGTAAACAGCTTAGTAGGAGACTGGACAGCATGAAAGAAACTCTGTCCAAGGTTCATAAAAATAGATGTAAAGCACTGACTGTGTGAATCCCTTGACTGATCTCAAGGTCATTGAGTTTGCACGTTGCCTTTAGGCAAGGGCATTTGACACCTACAGTGCTGAAGTATGCTAAGGATGGCACTTGGAATGCAGGAATGGAAACAAAACTTCTGAAAATACAGCCAAGTCCAAATACTAAGGTACCAGACTGTCTAATCAGAACTATTTTCCTAGGAGAGAGAGCATTGCTATTGATTCAGCATTGCCTGGGTTGTTAAAAATACAGTGACCTGTCCCATTTGCCTTGCCTGTGGTACTGTAGAGAGTCTCACCTTTCCCTGCACAAACCAGGATACAACTTTTAGATAGCTCACCAATATTTTTGCAGAGTTTTTCCTGTGAGGTTCTGCCACTGCAACATCCCTTCTCCTGATATAATGAGAAATTGTGGAATTATATAAAAAAGCAGCAAGTTCAGGAGTGTCTTGTGGAACATCAAACTGCAAAGAGAGAAATGAGAATGGTAATGACATACACGTAGAATGACTCTACCAGATTTGTTCCTGTCTCAGAAGTCTTGAATTTTGGATTAACAGTGTTTTTTCAATTGAACAGCACTATCATGAGAATACACTGTCTTCAATTAGGAGCATGATGAGTAATAGCACAGCAAAATATTGCCCAGTTATAGGAATTACAGTAGATAACATTTTTTTCCACTTTTTACTGGTGCCAATTTCATTGCTTTACTTAATTTTATTAGACTATTAGGAGTAAATTCTGATATCTATAACAGGATAAATTCAGAGTTGTTGCACAGTAATTTAGTCATTAGTTCAGATCAGAATCTGCCTGATGAAATGTGATGATTTTACCAGTTTTAGAAAAAAAAGGAAACTTGACTCAAACAACACAATTTTTGATAATATAACAAATATGTTACAGATTTATTTTGGTAACTTTGTAATATGCAACAGCCTCTTCATTTTTAATCTCACATTAAAATGCATTCTCTTCAGCTTTATATTTACAGATTTTTTTTTCTCCAATTAAAAACTACTTTTTGTAGGCAGTTTGTCTTTAATTTCTATACAGGGCATTTATGGCTTCTTTTATGAAGCCTCAAAGAACTCCTGGAGCCAACTGCTACAGACGGAAAGATAAATTTTAATTCATGACAACCCAATCATGTAAAATCACAATAAAATATACATTTTACAATATCAGGTTTACAGTAAGATCTCAACAGTAATTCAAGTTAACATAGCCAAAGGTATTCCTTAAGGACATCAGATTAAAAAGAGCTACATCAGATCCTTCTTATCAGTTCCTTTAACCTCTGAACATAAAATATCTTAAACAAATTCCTAAAGAAAATGTTTGTAATTGTAATAAATATTGTAGCACTAAAGGGAAGAGAATAGCTATAAACGCACAAAACCTTCCACACACTAATGCTGTGTAGTACTAGATTCGGAAAATTTGTGTCATTTATCTGATTAAAACTATAATACTATAAACAGAACATAAACATTTGGCTTTGTCTGAGATTTTCAGTCAAAAGCATCCTACAAAGTGAAAGATATTATAATTCATTAACAGATGAAAACCCATAAAAAAAATAAGAACCCTCTTTTTTCCTTTTTTCTGTTGCTTCATGAGGTTAACATTGTCTATTTGCAGTAAGGGAACCCTTAAGTAGCTAGTAAATCTCTCCCTCTCAATGTGGCAACATGTGCAAACTCTCCTTCCAGAATTCTTTCACCAGCATATAGATTTATTTAATGATGGAAAATTAAACCCCATAGTATATGCCTGTATATATACAGTAATATGCCCGTGAAGAAGCCCTCAATATATGATCACAATGGATAAATATCTAGATCCATTTGAATACTGAGGATTTTCATAATTACATTTTTCTTTTTGTCATAGATCCTGGAGTGTTAGCATCTCAGTAGCAAAGACTCAAAAACAGCCCTCTGTGGTTAAGAGAAAACACGTGTATCCCTGCAATCATTTAAAAGCAGAATTTGTCCAGTGGCCTAGAAGTCCATGTTAAAGATATCATTTTATCCTTCTTGAGCTAGTCACATGGAATTGCTCAACTGTACAACCTGTCTCTGTAGGTATTTTATATGCTACATATTTAGGACACTATAATTTATCTTAGATAGAGGATCACTCCCTCCTTTAACTACAGCGGACTGTCTCAGTTTACCCACTACGGTAAACTGTACTGCTTTCTTCTCCTGAGCATTATTATGTTGAGCAGGTTTCCAGACTTCTCCAGTTCTCTACTTCTCATTTCAAAACCCTGTTTCACTTTTCTTGTTTTCTAGCCAAACAATAGCCTCTGCTGCACTGTGTAACTCCACCAGAAATATTCTGAAAGAGGACTTTGTGTAAAAGGTATTATACAAGAGGGGTTGGTGACCATTCCAGAGCAATGCATTGGATGGTATTGTTCTGTCCTGAGACCAAGACCTAAACACAGTAGTAACAGTTCTGCAGCATGAGGAGGCAGTGCCTCTGGAGGGGGTTAGCTCCTTCCAGTCATGTTGGTGGATGTACCTTATCCACGTGGCAAATTTCTGCTGTTATTTCACTGCTTCCCTGACAAATGCCTCACTCATGGTACTGCAGTGCTCAGCTATTGAGAATGTGCCATGTGTGTCACCCTGTATATCCTACCACAGTGGTATTTATAGGTACAGGTTTCATAAAAATGCATTTTGCAATCAGTCTGGAAGAAAAAAACAACTCATCAGGAATATTTTCTCAAGTCAGAAGTCAATCTAACTGAGCCCTCTCCTCATCACAGCTGCCTTTAGGAAGAGTAAGAAGGAAGTAAGAATGGGGCACACATACACAATACTCTCCTAATAACTTCCAGCTTCCAAATGTTTTCAGATCAGGGACTTCCTTATCTATATGAAGTTTTTGTTCATTTATTTATCTTCACTGGACTTCTCTTTTGGGAATTTGTTTACCTTCCTCTTAGAATCATGTAAACTTTTAACCCTGACTACTTCCCTTTGGCCACAAGTTCCAGACACCTGAGACCTGCACCATGAACCACCACTTCCTTTTGCTTGTTTTGAATCTGGCTCTCCAGGCTTCATTAGATGTTCCAGTTCCTGTGCAGGAAGAGGCAGAGAACAGTCAATCCACACCCACGCTCTTCCTGCCACTACTTATTTTGAGGATCATATTTGTGCACAGTCACCTCTTTTCTAGATTGAAGCGTCCTGGTACTGAATTCTGAGTTCTTCTGCAATGGAACTCATTCCTTATCTTTAATAAGTACTTTTGCTCCTTTTTACACTTTTTTCAAGATTTATAATATTATTATCCTTTTACATCCCTCACTGCCTTCATAGAAAGATAAACTACAGAAAAGTCCCTAAACAAAAGTCTTCCCATGTGTGCATAGGTGTGACTTACCTTTGTGGACTAGACAACAAAGCCTGAAGAAAAGCTTTTTACAAGACAAGAAATTCAGCAATGGGGAGGAATATATTGCTTTGACTGAAACTGGATAATCTGAGTAATTTCAAAGGGGAAATGCCTCAGTGCCCTAAGAGAGCTAGGTTCAGATATCCAAGAGGAGTCAGGCATTTAATGCCCTTAGCCTTATTTGGAAATTTGAGCTAAGCATCCTGCTGTTTACATGAAACTTGAAGGAGCCTGTCTCTGTGTCCTCTTGCCATCTGAAGCAATAGATAAGCATTACATATTTGAAACCTGATTTGCGTATTCATGCTGTTCCATGCCTTGAAAAACTGAAATAAGGAAAGGATATTTAAAATCTTGCAATAATGGCATCTAAAGCCACATTCTGCCACAACAGATGGACCATTATTACAGGAAAATTTCTCACAAGCTTCACAAGAATTTAGTCTTGTTTATGTATCAGATGCAATCATTTTCAAGTAGGAGAAGGAAGAGCAAACTAAAATAATAAAATAAATTAAATAAAAAATATACATTGCCTGAAAATGTGAGTAAGAACTGTGGCAGTAGTCTATCCAGCTTCTTAATTCAAAATTAGCAGAACACAGTGGTTAGGGTGGTAGGATGCTGACCTCCTTCGCACATACTTGCAACCTGATCTGATCAAGGAGCTTGAGAAGCTAGGCTTGCAAGTACAAATGCAGCACTGCAGCTTCTTCCTCCTCACCACTTTTGAAAAAGAGATGAAAATTAGGTAGAAAAGATATGTAGAAAAAAAATCCTTGTCTCCAGTCTTGTTGTGCTTTGGGTATAAAATGGACAGACATTTCCAATCCCTCATTTGCGTTTTCTTTCTCTAAAGAAATGAAATAAAAGGGTGGAATTCCACCCCCTCTTTGGTTTCCTGGGTGAAACAAAAACCTAGCCTTACTGTATTTGGTAGACATCAATTTTTCTTTACTCTTTCTAAGGGTGTATTGTAGTTCTGTCTGTTTAAGCTAAAGACTTGACTTGTAGCTCCTGAGGTTGTGAACACTTTTCATAACTAGAAAGTTGTCTCCCCTTTCATTGAATATACCAAATTCAACCCCTTCTAGTATGCAAAAGACGTAGAGCATTTTTAGCACTTGGAATGCAGCTCTTCCTGAAAGATGTTTAACAGACTACTGGTTAAACTTGACAAGTGTTGTTGTTTACTCCAGAAATGTCTGGAATCAGTCATGCTTAATAAATTGGACACCTTGTTTTTGATGGGATAATATGTAGAGCTGTGTTTTGCTTAATCTTCTGACTTTGAGCCAAACCAAGCTCTTTTGAGGGGATCTGCCATCACAAACATAGATCTTAAAACAGGAAATTGTCCAAGCAGCCAGGGATTGGGTTAGGAAAGCTAAAGCCCTGAGAGAATTAAATACGGCCAGGGATGTCAAAAACAATACGAAAAGCTTCTGTGGGTACTCAAAAGAAGATGAGGGAAAAGATAAGTTCTCTCCAGAAGGAAACAGGAGACCTGGTTACCCAGGATGTTGAGAAGGCTGAGGTACTCAATGACTTTTTTGCCTCAGTCTTCACAGGCAAACACTCCAGGCACACTGCCCAAATCACAGAAGAGAAAAAGAAAAACTGCCTGCTGGAGGAGAAGGTCAGGTTTGAGAACATCTAAAGGATCTGAAGGTGCTCAAGTCCATGAGACTTGATGACATGCTTCCATGGGTCCTGAGGGAACTTGCAGATGAACTGTCTAAGCCACTATCCATATCTCAAAAGTTGTGGCAGTCTAGTGAAGTACTCACTGACTGGAAAAGAGGAAACATAACCCCCATTTCTAAAAAGGGTGAAAAAGGAAAACCTGCAGAACTACAGACCAGTCAGTCTCACTTCTGTGCCCAGCACAATCATGGAGCAGGTCTTTCTGGAAACTATGCTAAGGCACATGGAAAATGAGGAGGTGATTGGTGACAGCCAATATGGCTTCACTGAAGGCAAACTGTGCCTGACAGATTTGGTGGCCTGTGGTGAGGTCGCAGTGTTGGTAGATAAGGGAAGAACAACTGACATCACCTACTTGCACCTAGACAAAGCATTTGCCACAGCCCCAGATGACATCCTGGTCTCTGTGCTGGAAAGACATGGATCTGATGGAACACTCAGGGAATGATGAATGGGCTGTGTGATCACACTCAAGGAATTGTGGTCAATGGCTTAATGTCCAGTTGGAATCCAGTGCCCTGTGGTGTTTCTCAGTGGTTGGTATTGGGATAGGGTGCTTTTTAACATCTCTGTTGGTAGCATCAACAGTGGGATTGAGCACACCCTTCTCCTCATATAATCAGTACAGAAAACAAATACATACTGAGCAACACAACACTCATATTAGAAACTTTACAGACTATCTATATCTTGCTTCTTACCCTGGAAAATGATCTTGGATTGTTAAAAATTCCCAAGAAAGTTCCATTCATTGTGAAGCGTAGGCAAAAAAAACAATCAAAATGCAAAATGGGATGGAAATAAAATACTTACCTTTATTTGCAGTGTATTGATAGGAGAGCTTGTTTGACAGTGCAACGGTCCATGTGTCTGAATGTGAAGAATATAAAGAAGAAATTCTTCTCTACTGGACACAGGCCAACCAACATGGAGAACTGTATTGTTGATGGCACTTGGTCCTATATTGTGCAGCTGTCAAAGAAATATGATCAGTACTTTCCAAGGCAGTAAATAACAACAAAAAACACTGCAACACCACTCAGATATTTTCAAATTCTTAGTGGACACAGCCTTGAAGTATTTAGGGTGGGATGTATAGATTAATAAAATCACTTTATTGATGGAGAATCTGTGGCAGGTAGGAGAGAAGAATCTCTCCACATTAGTCACAAAGCCAATGGGAAATCTGAGAGAACAGTCTTTTCTGTCTGAGTCTGTATTCAAGAAATCCATCACCTTTCCTATTTTTTTCTACATATGAAGAGTTGAAATTACCTAAAAAATAAAAAACCCCAACCCAAAACACAATAGCAAACAAACCCTATAGAAATTTGAAAAATGAACTTTAACAGGTCATACTTGAAAATAGCAGCCAAAACATCAGAATGCAAAAGAATAATATTTCAGGGCACAGGAATAGAAGGTAAAGCAGAACTTAAATTAGCTTCTTTGGTTAAGAACTATGTTTTCAACACTCTCAATCTAAATTTCCTCAAAAGAACTAAAGGAACTAGTTTTCCTAAATTGCCAGGACATTATTTTTTTCTGGGGAAAATGAGAAAAGATAGAAATAATAAAAATTTAGAAATCTAGGCTAGTAAAATAGTTTCCTTATATCAGTTTACAGTTTGAAAATAACTGATGAGGACAGGAGTCTGGACATGTGTTGTCACTGGGCATGAAGAGCTAAAGAAGCTGAACACCATGGGCTTTTACACAATGTTTCTAGAGATGTGAGAACCTCCTTTTTTTAAATTTGCAGAATTTTTGTGACTGATGACCTTTAGTTACAAATAAATAAAAACCCCTTTCAATCTTACATCTTCTGGGAGACTGCTTGGTCTTTTTTATGCTTCGCTGATATAAACCATGTAAGTGGTTTCCTTAGTAACTGCAACTAATCACTGTAATTATTTTAATATATTTGAAGTCACAAATACAGTTTCACAAACAACCCAAATGGTTGAGACAGGATGATTTGTAAGGTATTTTTCAGTTTAATGTGTTATGATGAGGAATTAAAAAATGATAATTTATATTTTACAGCTGTATTCAGTACACTTTAGTATGTCATGCAAATTGTAATCTTACACAGTTGATTAAGCTCAGTTGCTTGTATTTTCTTGAGTGCTAGTTTATGAATTATAACCATATGTGAAGCCCTCTGTTTTACCCTCTAGAATAAAGGCCATCCATTAGATTCTAAGGATGGCTTCTATTCCATGTAGTTCGCTCAATGCCCTTTTTCTAAGCTGAACTCTTTTAATTGACAAATCATCCATAGGAAAAAACCAACAAAACTACAAGGTAAAAATATGTGTACTTCAAACATTAAGTTATTTTCAACAGAATGTTTTCTGAGGTAACAAGTTACATGTATGTCTACATTATTTTTTTCAGTTAGCTAAATGTCAAAGAAAACATTTTTTCCAGTGCACAGCATGCACAGCTTCTAATGAGAAGATACTTGACATTGATTATAAGGAACTTTTAAGGACTGTTTTTAATTCTTGTCAAACACCCAAAATGTTTATAAATCCCTTAAATATCTAAGACAGACTCCTAGCATAAACTAATACCTCCTTCACTCACACGAACAGATAATGGGGTTGTGAATTCCCAGATTAAATTTGGGTCACGTGCTAAAGCCAGAGTATTTACATTTGTGGATTTACCTAGCTACAGATAAAGACAATAAACCAAATTCATCAGGAATTCAGTGGGGGCAGCATGAGGTCCTGTGGCAACATACATAATTTTTACCTCATAGATGTGTTCTATTAAAGGACCAATTTCTTCTTCTTTTGTAGGTTCATCTTTGGGTTCCCAGTTGTGAAGTGGCAAAATAATTGTTGGGGGGTGAGACACTCTGTAATATACAAAATAGGCTTAAACAGTAACTGTTACCAGTGACTGACTGCATTAGTTTTGAAAAAAAATTATGTTCTCTATAAAAAACTGAGCCCTCAAAGGCTTGTTACTAGGACACATTAATTAGAATTAGGTGAGATGAATGCTACAATGCTTCCATAAAGTACTACCCAATCCTTGCAGTTGACTGAGGGTCATTTAGTGTCACACTTCCTGTGATGGATTATCCTTTTCAGACAAGGGTGTAGCTCTGTTTGGAGAGAGGAATCCAATCTGTTGGGCATTGACACCATTCTCACTGATGAGATACCTGAATACATTATCCACAAAAGTAGAGTAAATAAATGTATTTTTATATTTCCATTTAAAGCCTGTAGGTGTTTAATGCTATGCATCTTTATTCCCAAGATCACATTTTTAGATATTTATTTAACTGTTCTGACTTAAATTTCTATAACATCTGTTATTATTCCTTTAAAAAACCTTGCAAAGTAGCCTATCTCATTTTACAGATGGGAAATGGAGATATTGTGACTTCCATAAAGTCATAATGGAAATTGCTGTATTGAGAAACAGAAATCAGGACTAGAGCCTAAAAGAGTGCTCTGGGCTTTCCTACTGCTTTGCAAACAAAGTTGCAACTAAAGCATCCTCTGAAATACTGTTGCATCTTGCCACACATAAATAAAACATAAAGAAAACTGTGACTGAATATTTGGCATCTTTCTTTCCAGCTGCTATTTTATTTTTCCTTTTCTTCTCTATCTGACCTTAAGAAAGTAGTCTTCTGTTAACATTTCTATTTGAATCACAAACATCTTTTTTCCCGTAAAAATGGGAAGTTCATTGTACTGCTCCCATTCAGATGCCAACTAAACCTCACTCAGGTGTTCAGGAGTTGGGAAATCAGTACCCAAGAATTTCTTTTAGCATGATAGGTGAGTTCTGGCACAGACATTTGTCATCTGCAAGTATTGCATGTAGTTCTTGGTGCTAAAATGGTATTAGCCTTTCTTTGCCAGGGTCAACTCTCACTCAGTTTTGCTGGTTTATGGGGTCTTTACCTGAAAGAAAATCCATAAAATTTCAGTGTTGGTTCTGCCAAAGCTGGAATTTTGCTAACAGAAAACTGTTAAAAAACAATCATTAATTTTTTTAGAATGTAACACTTGAATAAGATGATGGACTTCTAGGCACTGATGTTAATCACTTTGCAGTGGCCCTGCTGCAGATTACCCCTTGAAGAAAAGATTGGATGGTTTTGCTGCGAATACTGAAAAAATACCATTGGAAGAAACAAACTGTCCTTGATTACAGCTCTTATGTCATATACAATGAATGAAATGTCTGAAAGAAAATTTTCTACAGCTTTTTTGTACAGCTTCTCAAAGCAGCAAGAAGTCCCAGAGAAGAACAGCTTAATGCCATCCAGCTGAAGTACAACTCTTTGTGAAATTTGGTGTATTCTGGAGTATCCTGCTAGCCCTTAATACTTCCTCAGACTTCAAAATGTCAGCAGTTTGTGCTAACAAGTATACCAGAGGACAAATTCACAAGCCAACCCTAATAAAAAAAGAAACTCAACATATTCATTTATAAAGTAATTTCTGATTAATTACTTAGCCTGAGTTTCACAAATCATCCTGTTTCCAATAGGAATTTTAATTATTGATTGCTGTTGGAGAATGGGAACTTCAGGGTGTTGTTACAAAAGCCAAGACACATAGACCCTTAATCTACCACAAAAAACTGCAAATCAGAAACTGTACAGGGATAAAAAGAAGAAGACATGAGGTTTCAAAACTCAGTATTTTTTATTGCTCTGCCAGGAAAGTATTCTTATCCACAGAATTACAAAATAAAAATTATAAATTTAGACATTAAATTAAAATTATTGTAGAGTATAAAAGAACATTTATTTTAACAGAATTTACAGTTATTTTGAGGACTTCTGCTATTGACATGAAAGTAGCAAAATTAGGTCAAATGAAAAACAAATCCGCTCTTTTCACTATTTTATTTTGCATTTAATTGAGAATATTTTTAACATTTGAATGATTTATTAGACAAGGATTTTTCATAGACTTTTAGGTGACTTTTAGGTGACATTTTCATCAACCCAGAGTACTGAAAAATAAGATAAATTAAGTACGGCCCACAGAAAAGGCTTATATGGGATATACAATAAAAATTCTGCCAGCTCCAAATCCTCTCAATCCTAATTACTTCCTTCCTGAATCATTAATTCCTCTAGTGCTTTTTCAGCAGTGGGAGATAACAATGACAATACTAAAACTCCTACAATTTATAGACAAAAAAAAGGTAAGCAGAATAATCAAATCTTACTTATCAAAGCAACTGCTTATTGAACTATCTAAGGAGTTATGTTAATTTTCTTTTAAAGAGGATATTGAAGAAGATTTCTCACATAAGTATTTGCATGTTTCCACTGTGCAAGTATATCTGCATGTATGTGTATGCACAATTTCATAACTACTTACTTTTCCTCAGTAAAGTGTACAATGCATCCAGTTCCACTCTGTGCAACTCTTGGAAGAGAAGCAGAGAAACTAATGCAAGATATTTTCCAGGCCAAATGTGGACATAGTCTCTCTTTTCCTTTTATCTAGTAAATAGTGAGCAATTCCCTTGGAACTGCATGTTTTAGCAACTCTGAGTAATTAGCAAAATCTGTCAACAAAGTAGTTAGGAATGCTATAGCTAATAAGAAAACAAAAATACTTAAAAGGAAAAGAACTGGAAGTCATTCAATTAAGTAATTCCTCTGTATTTAATAACCTATTTCTTAGAACTGCAGGCAGCAATTCAAGCAACTTTTTCCACTTATCACCAAGCTCATAAGAACTGAGGATTTTATGGTCATTTTTTGGTCTATCTATTCACCCGTTACAGAACATTTCATTAAAAAGAACACACTATGGCACAGAAAAAATGTGATGGAGGCAAAGTTTCCAAAATGTTTGCAAAGAATAAAAAGTTTGTAAGATTTTTTTATTAAAGTGAGGAGAGACTTCACTAAAAAAGAGAATCCACAGAACTGGAAGCAACACTTCCTGAGAAGTCATGTGTATGTAACCATAACTGTTCCAGTCTGAAACTCCAAACAGTTCTTAGCCTGGGTGTTCACCCATGGCAACACCTAGCAGCCACTGGCTCCCAACACTTTCTCACACATCTGTAGCCCATTAAAGAACACCTCCAATTCTTATTTCCTCAGCCTCTACTTCTGTGTTACACATTTTGTATTTTTCACCTCTCTTCCTATCCAGCCCATTTCCTTAGATCATCACTAGCTACAGAAAATAAAATAATATTCTCACTTCTGTTCTTATTAAATATGTCTTTCAAGTGCTTCTTTTCAGAAATAAAGTAATTCATATAAATCCACACAGCCTTTGAGTGCCAGCCTTTTTTTTCCCACCTGACTAGTTTTAGGGTCTTAACCTGGAATACACTTACAAAATATGATGAAAAATCCTTTAAAAATCTCTTTGATTTAGACTGAGTATTAGAGCAGATTGAGAAGATTGAATATTAGAGCAGAAAACATGTTCTCTGTGATCTGTAGAATTATTTGACTTATTACTAGCACTAGCTAGTCATGTTGTCTCAGAAGTGACAATAAATACATTTTTATAAATTAAAAACCCCATAAATAAATGCATTTTTATTTGTTCACATCTAAGGCAGCCCCTTGAGGTGCATCACATAAGAGATATCTACCACTTCTTGCATCAGCCAAGCCTCATAGCTTGACTGTGGAAGTGAATCTGGGCCTTGTAGCTCCTATTCAACCCTTACAGAGCTGATAATGGTTTAGGTCTCAAGCTGTAGTTTCATAAGAGGAGATGAAGGAAATCTAATATCCCCAACAAAAAGCATTGGGGGCAATTATTTGCTTTAAAAAGACATCCTCCTGACTTCCTCCAGGACACTAGAATAGGAGTCTAGTTCTAGTATTTTTCAGGGAGTCTAATATTCTTATAAAACCTCAGAATCACTTATGTTGGAAAAAACCTAAAGATCATTGAATCCAACCATAAAACTAATACTGTCGAGTTCACTATTAAATCATGTCCCTCAGTGCCAGATCTACATGTCTTTTCAGTATCTCCCAGGATAGTGATTCTACCACTTCCCTGAGGAACCTCTTCCTGTGTTTGACAATTCCTTCTGTGAAAAAAAATTTCCTAATATATAAACTGAACCTCCCCTGGTGCCACTAGAGGTCATTTCATCTTCTTCTGTCACTTGTTACCTGGGAGAGGAGACTGATTGCCACCATACTACAACCTCCTTTCAGTTAATTGTAGAGAGCAATAAGGTCTTCCTGAGCCTCCTTTTCTCCAGGCTGAACACCCCCAGCTCCCTCAGCTGCTCCAGGCCCTTCACCAGCTTTGTTGCTTTTTGCCAGACTTGCTCCAGCACCTCAATGTCCTTCTTGTAGTGAGGGGTGCAAAAATGATCCCAGTATTTGAGGTATGGCCTCATCAGTGCCAAGTAAAGAGGGTTGACCAGTGCCTGCTGGCCACACTATGTCTGATACAAGCCAGGATGACAGTGGCCTTCCAGGCTACCTATGCACAGTGCTGGCTCATGTTCAGCTAGCAATTATCACCTAATTCCATTTTATAATTTCCAAAACTAAGCTGTATATGAACGCAGAGATAGAAACGATCGGAACGCAGAGATAGAAACGATCGTATCTGATCATATCCTGTGCTTGTTTAATTTTGGTATATTTTATGTCAGTGAACAGGCACTTGCTTCAGGCAGAGACATAAGAATCCTACAGGAGTAGCTGGTTGACTTTTTAAAATCACTCATTTCTTACTCATCCTTTCTCCAAAGGAGAAAGATGACTCTGCTCTCTATTAGTACATGCCTTGCCATAATGTGTTTCACATTTCCAGCCACAAAAGCAGTAGATTCTGTTTGGTATTCAGCATTAAGTGTCCAAGTGGTTGCACAAGAAGATCTACACATATGAGCAGGAATTTTTTATTAGTAACATCCATGCACAATTTGAATGCCCAAATAAAATGTCTCTGACTGGTTTTACTGCAATGTGAGATTCTACAGGTTGCTATCTTTGCATAGACACTCAATAAGTCTGCGGTAGCTCCATCCTGCAAGACTTGCAGGGATGAGACCCGGGTGTCCTAGATGGATAAGGCATTTGGGTTTATAATATAACAAAAGATTCATTACATGGGATTATTATATGAAGAAAGATTCAGTAAAAGAGTAGTTATTATAATGAGTTGAAACAGTTGAATACTTACCCTCTGATCTGTACTTGAGCCATAGCACTGATGTTGATATGCAGGTTCACTAAGTTGCTGGTGGGATTTATCTTGTTAGAACTAGAAAAAGTACGTACAAGTGTTAACAAAGGTTATTTATCAGAACTCTAGATTATAATATCACTCAATACACAAGGCCCACTGGACATATTACAAAATGGGATTCCTATTGCCACTCTTCAGTCTTGTAGGACACTGGTATTTGATATTATTTGAGCTCATCACATGTTTAATAATATAATCAACTCAACCTTCCTTTAAAGAATCCTATGATGATGAATAAGATGATAGGAATTTATTTGGCTCAGAATATCATGTAAATTCCCTTGTAAAACTTGGCTATCTATATAGATAAAAGTATCTTAATAGAATACAAGTTTGTTTCATGTATTGGAGAAAGGCAGTGTTAATTAACAAGACAGGCTTTGTTATAATAAAATTTATTTTTATGACTCTCCAAACTTGTGATTTTTGCATGACAGAGTCTTTGAGGAGAAAGAATCGAGATCAACCATATCTTTAATTTTCTTATTTTCTTCCCTCCCCTATTCAGACTGTTTACATTTTTAAAACCACTTAGCAGTGAAAACAGAACTCTGTGTTTAAAATCTAGTGTTCTCACTCATCTTATTGTCTTTTCTTATTGCAAATCCTTAGTAATAAAGGTAGCTTTTCTTCAAAAGCCATTTCTGTGATTATAGCCCATTCATATAAAGAAAGGTTAGCAGGTTCAAATTCATGAAGACAGTGAAGTAATTACAAACTTAGAATTTATTTAATTATGGGATTAACAACACTAAATTTGGATTTTTTTTCAATCAAGTGTGGTCTTCCTTGCTTCATGAGCACTAAGTTTCTATTGCTGTCCCAGTTTGCTGTTATCACATCTGGGTAGCATCAGTCAAATGGAAACATTCAGAGGAGGTCAGCATTCCCAGGGACTGACTTCTGTGGAGTAAAGAGCAACACTGCTTTGATCCAGGCTTTCTGGTTACAGATTGCTAAAATTAAGAGCAGCTCTAATTTGTTTGTAAACTAATGCAGATTCCCATCAAACATGATTTGAACTTCTATGTAATCCCCTATAGCCATTGTTTGGAGTATAAAGGTACAAAAATTGCTTAAAGTATAAAAATTATTATACCACTACTTTGTTAGAATAAGCTGCTCTCCAATTTGCATCTTCATCCTATTTTTCATAGAGTTAAAATACAGATTTTGATCTGGTATATCTGGTATTCAAACCATTTTCATGCTTTATGGCATTTTTTAGAGAAGAAAGTAGTTAAAATAGAAGTGCCAGGACATCTCTCTCTCTCTCTCTAATGGGTACATAATTGTATAGCAACATTCACATCAGAAAAGGAATCAGATTTCAAGACACTACTCAGCCTCTTGCTTGTTTCTTATAAGTAATTAACTTCAGTCTTGCAAACCAAAATACTTATTTTCCACTTGATGTTTTGAAGTAAATTAAAGTTCTCTCTTTTGAATAAATTGAAGTAGGTCTCAAATTCAGATGCATTATTGACTTTCCTTCCATTTAGGCAATTTCCTTTTTTTCACTCATGGAATTCTGTTCCCTTTTTCTTTTAGGATTGTTTTACCTGTTCACTAAGGACATAGAAACACACAAACTGTCCTGCTGCTTGTGAATGAATGTACAAAGCAGTGAGTTTTAACTGCAGGGTACATTCCCTATGCAAGAAGTTTTACTCTTTTGCTCGTTCCTTTTTTTTTGTTTTGTTTTGTTTTTTTTAAACAGATGTGTGCTCTTCAGCATGTTCATACCTGTTTGTAGCCCAACACTTTTCCTTCCTTTACATTTTAGTGAGCCACACTCATGGAAGAAGCATGAGATATTGTTGTCTCCTGAAGTTCGGACTTATTCCTCAGAAATTTCTTGTCACTTTTTAAAAACAGTGACTCACCTTCAACTCTTTTTACCTAGACAGATTTAACTATCCAAAAAGCTCTGGACCTCCCCAATTTCACAGCATGAAAAGGGTAGTGACATGAGCCTTGGATACCTATTTAAAACTATTGCCTGTATTAAGAAATGAACAGTGGCATGGACAAGGGACCTACAGGATAAATGTTGTGTCTCTCTCAAGAGGAGCTCATGTCCAGGTTTGCATGATCCCCAGCCAGATCCCAGAGAGAGGGCTGAGGCCTGACCAAGCACCTAATGGACTTCTGTGGCATTGCCGTGCCCTTCCTGAGTTTCTGCATGTCCTTCCTTTCAAGGGTTACATTATGGAGACATGACTTAAGCATTTTAAATGTCTCAGTTATTTACCATAATGAACATGATCAAGGCCCTCATTAAAGGCCAGACATTAGCAATTAAGTCTCTGCATGGGGGGCAGAGAGGGCCCCATACAGAACTCCAGTGTGTATTTCACGAAGACAGATGGAGCAGAAGCCCTGCCACCTACTGAAAAAGTCCCAGGTTTGTTTTTGCTGTTATCCTAACCCAGCCCACTCTGTGCTTTTTTGTCCCTGTAGAAGAAGTACTGCTCAGCATAAAACACAAGATTCTACAGTATTAATATGTGAGGCCCACAAATGGGGAGGAATCTAATGGAAAAATTACAAAGGTTCACCTGCATCAAACTGAAACAGTTCTTTCCATGCCAGTAAATCTGTTGAGCAGATTTTAACTGCTTTCCTTTTATTGTCTAAATTTTTTGAAGAAGCATGTCTAGTTTAATTCAGAGCATGATATGTTTGTACATATTCACCTTTGTTAAAAAGTGATCACAGTTTATTAATTCTGAAGTAGAAAATAAAGTTCAGATTTGGCAAATCTGTAGAAGATCCTTGGATTATTGACCAAAATTAGTTTACCTGAATTTTAAAGAAATAAGACTGATTTTGCTAAAAGCTAACAAGGCTCCAACCTCAAAAATCCTCCTGACTTAAGCTACCATTGGAAAGTCCATGAAATAATTACTGGCACTCAGGAGGGACCTTATTATACAATAAACTTCATATGTCAATAAGAATTTGTAATTTAAGTAACCATGCTCTTGATGAAATATCCAACCTTTTTATTTGTAGCTCAAAGTTGATGCTGAAATCTGCATTTTCAAAATGCTGAACAGAAAATCGAATGCCTGTGGAGAACTGAGAAAGAAACAAATCAACAGGTTACCAGAAACAGTTGATCTCCCCAAATCAATAAAGCAGTACTGTTCAACATTGCATTTCACAGAATTACACTGGATACAGTTGCTTTTTAAAATTAGTATGAAATAACATCATCTAGTTGTTCTCAGGAGATAATACCATCCTGCCTGTGTATGTCACCAGATGGAAAACTTGGCTGGACAGAAGAAAGATCAGAGGAATAGAGAAGCACACTCCCACGAACACAGCAGTGGGCCCTTCTTCATCCAGACAGTCTTTGCTTTGCTTTGCCAAGCCAAAAGAAAATAACAGTTGTCTGGCAGCTCTCTTCCCTGCCTCCATCTATGCACGCCTTTGTCCAGGTCTGCAGGGCCTCCTGGTCCCTGCACTGTCTCTGCACTTGGGACCTCTGCACTGCCTGCTTTAGGTGCTGTGGGGCTGACTGAACACCTGAGGCTAAATTAGCAGCAGTTTCTATTTACTTTTAGTTTGATTCTTTTTTCCACTGCAGTTCTGTTAAGAGCTCCAAAGTTGTATTTGCAGTTCTGTTTGCCACAACTTGGAGTGAGTGACCAGAGGAGAGAGTAGAACACACAGTTCCCAAAACTGAAAGGAGTAAGTGCTTCCACTGGTGCTCCCTTGCGTTTATGCAGACCTGGCTTCCTCCCTTTGACAATTTCCATTTGCTTTCCAAGAAGAGCAGGGATAAGCAAATCAAGTTAATCCAGAAGAGAGAAGGGCTAACTACAGAAGGAATATACAAGAGCCTGTGGTGGGGTCTCTGTAAGCCTCTTGTTGAACATATTTACAGCCCCAGTGCGCAATTGGCAGGTGAGTAACGGGAGATGCCATCGGCCCTCAATGTTAAATTAATTAAATTCTACTGCCATGTTTAAATTATTGTTTTTAATTATGTCAGCTGCACGATTTAAATCTGGTAATTTTCAAAATGTGAATTCTGCAATTCCTACAACTTCTCATTCCTCCTCTACCTTCCATTTGGCCTGATGGTAGAACTTTTTGCAGCATTACATGCATATCGTGCTCTCATTTCTTAAAAAAGGATGGTTACACATAGACATATTCTTCATGTGAAGAAAGAATCTTCCTGAGAAATTCATCAAAAGGCTTTAGGAAATGAGGACATCATTCCCTTATTTCTGCCAATATCTGACTAGATTAGAGGGGGTGGGGAAGAAAAAAAATGTTGTCTGCTTGGCATAATTTCCTTAGAATATTTAAGGAAAACTTGTCAGCAAGAGGACAGGACACACCAATGTTGGGACTTAGATTCAGCATCAGTGAAGACAAGAAATTTTCCTCTGTGGATGACATTTCATATGTTTAAGCAATTCCTTTTTCCCACCAATTTTTTTTCATTTAGTTCTTCTTTCTTCACTTGTAGTGGTGCAACACAATCCATCACCAGAATAAAACTTACCTAACATGTTTCAACTACTTTCAGCGGGCCTATAATGTAGCAATATTGTCATCATAAATGGAATGGTGAGTTCAAATCTTTGAATTCTGATTATCTTAATGTCATAGTTACAGTTCATCCCTCCTTTTGGAAGCAAAATCTTTCAGATGAAAAGACAGTGCTCACTAAATTACTCAGAAGTTGAATAGCTGTCTGGGAATAGAGATGTAAGCTCTTTTTAACTTTAAGCTAACTTTTAGGAGATGGTATTAGCAACTCTATTGATATTCCATTCACCTTTAAAAATATAATGACTTTCTTTAGTCTTTTATAGACAAATAAATTCCAAATATTCAATTCACCATTTTTCTTACTGTTTTTATTAACCAATCTAAATAAATTTGTTTCCACTTATAGCAGAAAAAAATTGATGAACCAAAGATAAAATTTTCATCAGACAGAGCAGACATGAACTGCAATTTTGATGATCTATTACACCCCTGAGGCTTAATCCCCTGTTTAATAGTGAAACACACTCCTACTGTACAACTCTAATAAGTTGCAGATGTTGTCTTTGTAGTCATATGACTTTGTTAATGTCAAGTAACCCTTGACATTGCTACTAATAATGGGGCAAAGATGCTCAAATGCCCTTGCTGAAAACCCACTGAGGTCAAAGGAGTTTAACTTGCTTGAACCTGTAACTTACCAATCACTCGACATCCTTATTTTAGTAGGACATAAATTTTACCAGAATAGTTTAATTTTACTCAAAATTTTCCAAGTGAAGTTGCTTTCATTAAAATTTCTCTATTTCCGTATTTGTCACATCACATATCTTTGAAATACATGACATTTCTGCTATTACTAATAAATTTAATCTATTATATTTGACAGGATTTAGGAGTATGTTGGGAGACAGAGGTGTAGCTTTTTTTGAAGTGTCTTATAAAGTACAAGAAAGATAAAACCTGGCACTCTTGAAGAATCACTTTGGTACATACCAAGAAATAGGCAAGATCTTCCAAGCCTCCAGTCCTCTAACCTTATTTCTATTATTTTCTATGAATTTCCAGATTTTTCTACTAGAATTTTTAATAAAACCTACATCTCACTTGATAATGCCATTGAACAGGCATTAGGAAGCTTGTCAGTCGGATCCATTTCACTGTCATAAAAAAGTATGTTAAACCATCTTTGCCAATGAGATGCTGTCAGACATCTAGTTTGCATTCTGGGACATATGGCATTCAGGTTTTCTTTACCATTCTTTTTATCTAAATTTTTACTGTTTCATCTTTTTTTTTTTTTTTAACTTCAAAGATGGTACTGAAAAGGTGAAGTATTTTTTTGTGGCCACTAAACAATTTTAAGGACACAGATGACAACAATGCATTTTGAAGACGTGAAGTGTCAGATAACCCTGTAGTCTGCTGCAGTAATATCCCATGGATTATATTACATAATCCCAACATAACCCTCATACTTGATCTCCAAGAGCTCAAGAATTCTAGGATTTCAGGGTACTGGCAAGTCATTAAGGTGACTCAACAGTTAAAGAGTTTTAGGAATGTTCAATTTTGACCTAACCCTCCCTTCCCACTCACAACTTCGACAAAGAGTCCCTTTCTGACTGAGTATTTTGAGAATAACTGATCTCCTGCCAGAGCAGAATTGTTTTGCAAAACTGGAAATGGATCAGAGCAACCTTCTGAGATTTATCCAATTTGTACAAAGGGCTGGTATTTTGCTTTTGGAAGTACATTTGCCATCATAAATATGTTTGGAGTGAAAAAACACAAGTCCTTTCACCTTTACTGAGCTTCCAGGAGAGCTGGCTTCAAAGATAAACTTAGGATTTAAGATTTCACTCACTCTAATCAAACAATTTTGCCATCTTGCTTTGTAATGCTCTATCTTTGTGTGCCTCAATTTTAAAGGGCTGGATTATTTTGTTATACAGTAGAAAATCCCTGAATATGTTATGAACTCTGCTGTTTTATTCTGCTAATTCTCTCTTTATGAAGTAGATTGCTTAGGAGTATCTGGTAATGGCACTTACAGCAGTCCTAGAGTTGATTTTGAAGAAAAGAAGGGTTAGTTCTGCTGTGAAAATTCATAAGAAGACAGGTGAGAGTAGTACTATTTTAGTGGGCCAACAAATGGCATTCCTGAAGTCTTCACACTGCTAGCATTTTGGGTGAAGGATGATGTGGAAAAAGGGCTTTGGATTCAAAGGGAGGAGTATGAGGGTCTGTCGTTTAGCACCTCTACACTCAAACCTTTCCATTGCTAATGCTTATGACAATATGCAAACTACCAAGATTTTCTTCTTGGTATACAAGTTAGTGTCTCTTGCATTTGGTCTTCCTTTTCTTTTCCAAGCCAAGGGGTTTTATGCTCTTTTATGCTCAGTTAAATAATTCAGTTTGTGTACTGCTTATTGGGACACATTCTGGTAATTGAATAAATTTTCATTAGTTCCCCTTTAAAATTCAATTAGATAAAAATCAGTAAATGCATCTGGCTTTCCCTTACGTTTGCGCCAGCCACCATGGGGTTCCCAAGATCACAAACCACCATTCTAGTTTCATTTTCCATCTTGTAATCACAGCTCAATACACGCAGTGCCTGCAACAAAAGGACACCAATATAGAGGTCAGAGATCACAGTGAAATGTATCCAGTTGGGAAAGTGATGCCTTTTTGACTGTGACCTTTCTTTTGATTTCGCACACCTGCTTAGTGCACTATCAAAACATTTAGTTGGTTATTGTCAGACAACGCGGGAAAACTGATGCCAGGGAAAAACAAACAGGATAGTTTCCCAGTACCTTAAGAATCATGATGAGATCACTCTATGTCTAGTTTTACCATACTGCTTTGTTGTTGTGAATCATTCCTACAGCCATGATGACTCAACAGAGAAACAACGAGTAGGCAAAACTAAGTGAGAACAATAGGTCTCACAGTAATTACAGTGGTTGTGTTACCCATCACCAGAAGTCTCTATAAAGAATTTCTGGCATTGGCAAAACTTGACTATGGCTCCATTCTAGATCTTTATTTTCCAATCTGTGGTAAAAGACTTAGAATGGTAAATATTTCTGTAAAAATATAAACTGTTATGCGTGCTTATAAATTAGCAATAAAGGAGATAGACTTTCACCTCATCAGATATAAAGGATTTTGCTGTTTATGGCAACCTTTATCACCAGTAATATCATCTGTAAACAAAACAAACTCTACAAGAGGAGGATCAGCTACAAAATAGCGCAAGCTAGGAGATACAGAATAAGGCAAAAATGTGGGGGATTTTCAATAAAATGTGAGGGGTTTTTTTTCTGTTTTCCTCTCTGACATCATCAGTAAACGAAGTTATTTCCTTATATGTGCAGAAGTAAACCAGCTTTCTAAAAGCAAGATGCAGCAAGTTGCATTACCTTTCTGCTCATTTGTGATTCTCACAGATGAAGCAGTGTGAACAAGTTCATGCCCTTTATATAAAAAGACCTGGGAAATCTCTGGACCAATTTGCCCTATCTGTAAAAGCCAGCATGGACATGCTGTCCTCACAATTTCCTGAGATTAAAAGAAAAGACAGGGCATGTCCTAAACAGAGCCCATGTGAAGCATGCCCTCAGCACACACCTCATTGTACACTGACATTTTTACAGTTTGCTAGGAGGAAACAAAAGTTTGTTACACAGCATGTCCAGTGCACTAATAGCCTTCCCAAGCCTCTCTAGGGTTGGGAGGGAAGGATTTTTACACTCTTTCCAGCTGGTTAATTAGAGGTGGGAAGCAACACATGGGAGAAAAGAGAGTGTTAACACAGTTGGAATCAAACTTGTCTGGAAAATTCTCCATTTGATCTTGATGTGTGGGTTTATAGTTTTGTTTTTGTTGGGAGAGGAGGGCTGAAATTGAGGTCTAAAAGTCAGAAATAAATACTCATTTATATTAGATATTTGGCAGTTTTTTAAAAGATGCTGTATCATAGATCAGCACAGAGTAAATCAACCCTTATAACATGTTTTTTTTTTGTCCCTCAAAGGCTGAGAAAATAGAGGAGTTTTTCAAGTAGTTCTTTTGCAATCTGTTCCTAGACTACAAATGATTGATGGTGCAGAATTTATATGACCAGCATCACAAAAGCTAATTTGTGCAGTATGAAGATGTGACAAAGGGTCAACTGTGGTAGAATTCCTTCAATAATGAGATTTACTGTCTTTTTTTTTACATTGATCACCTTTTTGAGGTGGTTAAGTACAAAATAGGAAAATTAAAACCAGGCAGGAAGAAAGCAAGAGCTGAGACTTATACACCTACTATTGTCAGTATCAGTGCATTCACATGTAACTCAGCCAGATGGAAGGGCTTGCCACAAAGCCCTTCTACCTGAAACTAGTAGCAATTTGTATTTCTGTAGCAACACATGGTCTTTTTGGTAGTCTTGAGCAGAAGTAAATCTCCAATAATTAACACGTGTGCACCCAGGGTGCACTTTAACTAAAAAGTGATTGAATGCTTTAAGCAATCCAGGCAGTATACAAACTTGAAACGCTTTTTTGTGGTTGTAGTGATGAATTACTAATAGATGCCACAACAGTTAAACACAACAGGCTAGCAAGTAAAACACTTCCTCTTTCCTTTACCATCACCTTCCAGTTTTATTTTCTGGGGAAAAGGGGATGGATTAGGTACCATCTTCTAGTTGGTGTATGAAGAGTAGTCTTTGCCTTCACCAATTTCATTTCATATCTCATCTAGCCAGCCACAGTGTACCTAGTCTAAGAATTTTCACCTAAGACAAGAATGTTTCAGGTCTTTTTCTTATTTTAAGAGTGCCATGTTTTTAGTTCAGAAAGGTATGGGGGAAATGGCTCAGAGTTTATTCATTGTAATACATATCTGGATGTGATCTGTACCACTCTGCAGTTTCCAGCCTGAGCAAAGGCAGTTCTGCCAAAATACAGAATGTTTTTGGTGTTTAACAAATATCTGTTAATGCTTTGTATTTGCCTGATTTACTAACTATTCCGTAAGAGTCTGGGTCCCAGCTTTTGCTACTAAGGCAGGATTGAGCTGTTCAGTATGGGCAACTCTGTCATGGAGCAAAGGATTAGTGCACAGTATTCAGGCAGTGGCTGGGGGTTCAAACACACTGTCATGCTAGTGATGTTGTAGTGTAAGAATGTACCATACAGCAGTATATCCTGTCTCTGGAGCTACTGCTGGAAATATGAGGTAATGAAACGTGGTTATACTTTCTTCATAGCAGCCAATTCCAGAAAATTCACACCTACTGCATATGAACAGTTATTGCAAGCCAACAAGTTTCCAGTAACTAGTGAAGCTGCAGTAAATTCTCATTTATCTGGTCTCTGGACCTTCTAAGTGTTTCTACAATACAACTGATGAAAACCACACTTGATTTCATTTAAAGTCATTCTAATTCAATCCTCAGCTTTTGACTGAAGGAAGTATCAGTATTTGCAGGAATCAATGGAGCTCCAAAATCATGTCCTTGACCTCAAACTTTGAGAACACACATATTCACTTGCCTCTCCACTTGCATATGATCCCATTTCTGCAAAATGTTGTTTGTTTTTTATGCAGTTGCAGTCTGTGTGCAATATTCTACAGAATAAGGTCCAAGATAAGAAGATAATGCCAATTGAGGCAGGTGAATCACCATATTGCATAAAGTTGGAGGGAGGAGGTAGAAGGCAAGTGAATTTTCAGCTAAGTTTTTAGCTTCAACAGCTTCCAAGTGTAATTCCAATGATACAGAATAACACAATACATTGTTAAAATGAAATAAAGAAAAAAAAGCAGGGCTGGACAGGAGGCACTTAAGATGTTTCTCTATTAAGCACTTAATATATATATCTTTACTAGACAGACTGAATCTACAGATATTTCGGTTCCATCAGAAACGTATCAAGTGATTTATTCAGCTGATTACATTTCATTTATTATGGTCTCAGTCTACCTGTTTTGTTTACTCTGAGCTAAATACTATCTCTGCCTTAATACCAGGAATTCTGCAGTTTGGGGAAAAAGGGCTACACAGAGAACTGTAAACGCGGATACAACCAGGAGTAAATGCAATCCTAGAGGCAGAGCTTTAAGAACATAATTGCAACGGGCTCTACCATAAATCCACCTGTCTGCTGAAATTGGTCTGAATTTAAGTATATTTCAGGAGCAGTCATAGATGCCCCATTGGCAGGATACAACACAAACACAAAAATATGAACTGAAATCCTGACTCCACTGCAACTGACATGAAAACTGTAATTTTCATCTCTAGTCCATGCCTCAAAAAGTGCCTGCAGACCAAGAGACCTTTTTTTTCCATATACATATGCATCTAGTGTGATAATTTCTTCTGTTACCTTGTCAGTTGAAATTGCTGTATTTTCTCAAAGCCCTGTAAGTTGAATGAATGGAGTCCCCCTCATTTATACTCATTTACACTATGACCCCTAAGAATTTGGTCATCTTGGTAACAGAACTATTTACATTTAGAAAATTTAGACAAATTTACAGTAGTAATTTCTTTCCCAAATGCACTTAGAAGTTAATATTTTAGTTTACTTAATGGAACCATAATATTGCAAAGAACATAGTTTTAAGAAATATAGGTTTACCATTTAAAAACAATAGAAAGAGTAAACTTGCTTTCAGTGCCATTTGTAATCCTTGTGAAAATGGCAGAAAGAAAGACACTAAAAATGATGTAGAAAGTAGGAATAATGTTTTGATCCTTCCCAGAAAGAACATGTTGACATCTTTTTGAATGGAGTAAGTATGAAAAACAAGAGAATATGAAATAAATTATGTGTGGGAGTGAGCTAAGTAAATGTGGACAAAAGGAAGGCAGGTTTTTTATAAATCTACAAGGATTCAGAATTGGATTTGTCACAAAGGCATTTTATCTTCCACAAAATCTGAAAAGAATGAAGAAGTTGTATTGTGTTTCCTGGATTTTTAAAATTTTGTCTTCAAAAGAAGAAGTGTTCTAACTTTAATCTCCTTCCCAATTCATTCTAGCTTTTCTTTATTCTTCCAAAGCACCAGGATCGCCCATGTATTCTTTCCTTCCTTTCTCCATGAGTCTACTGGGTTGGCACTATAAAATTAAATTTTTCCTAAGACCATAAAAAGCTCTGAATGATTTCTCTCTGGTCCAAATCATAGAATGGTTTGGACTGAAAGGGACTTTAAAGATCATCTAGTTCCACCACCCCCCCTCCCCGCATCCGTTGTGGACAGGGACACCTTCCACTAGACTAGGTTGCTCCATCCAGCCAGGCCTTAAACATTTCAAGGGATGGGGCATCCACAGCTTCCCTGGACAACCTGTTCCAGTGCCTCACCACCCTCACAGCCAAAACCTACTTTCTTCCAGTTTGAACTTATTCTCCCTTGTCCTGTCTCAACATGTTCGTGTAAGAAGTCCCTCTCTGTCTTTCTTTGAGGCTCTCTTCAGGTACTGGAAGGCCTGATGCAGCCCAGGACACATTTGGCTTTCTGGGCTGTGAGGGCACATTGCCAACTCATGTCCAGCCTCTTGCCCACCCCCACCCCCAGGTCCTTCAATAATAGGTATGTGCTAATACGTCCTTGGGTTTTGGAATAAGGTAACCTTTTGCAGCATATTAAAGAGAACTTTGATTTTGTAGATTACAGTGCAAAAAGCCAGAGGCTTTGCTAAGAGAAAAAAAGGAACAGGCAGTAGGAAAAGGCTGGTGCCTTTAACATATGCTTCTGAGATGTGAGATTGCAGAGAATTTCTATCATCTTGGATGATAGCATTACTTCTTCTTGTTGTTTTTTTCAAACCAGGTTAGAAGCCCATTAATAACGTCACTGACAGAAAGAGAATAAGGAAATACCTTGTAAGTTACTTTCAACTTCCTTAAAAACATTTCCCTTTAGAAAGGAAATTAACTTGCTTTCTCCCACTCTCACCCTTGAGGCCCTTTTGAACATTCCAGGCACTAACAGAAACAAGCAGGCTCATGTTGCAACAGCTTGGGAGATTTATGTGCAGATGAGGCCATTCAGACTTGCTGTCCAGCAGAGAATACATGTACACTCTGCTTGTTTGCAGAGTGTTTCATCTTTGCTCTTAAAAAACAAACAGACCCAAAAGGGAAAAACACTGCATGTTCAGTACAGCTCAGCGGGACTTCAGTCAACATTAGTCCTACTGTGAACACTGGCACATTTTACATTTTAATTGCATTTTTGGTCCATTTGTAACATAAAAGAATTGACAACAAGGGAAAGCAACTTTGTTAAGATTATATTGCAATTAATATCCAACTATTCAGGACATTGGAGACTGGAACACTCTTAATAATGGTAAAACTGAGGAGACAGCAGTGTCCAAGTGTTGTAGGGTCAGCAGGGCTCATTAACTCTGGCTGGGAGCTGGTACCACAGGATTCCAGGTTGAAAGCATCAAGGGAATTTGGCAGTATTACTTTCTGCAACTTGTATTGTTTACTGGTTCAAAATCTGAATGATGTGAATACCTCTATTCCTAGAAGAAATGTGACAGTATTTGTGTAGTATTATAAGTAAGTTAACAGGAAGCTGAACCTGTGCTGGGTCTGAACAGAATGGTCCTGTCCTTCCCACCTTTTGGAGGCATGGCTAATCTTTACCCTGGGTTATGCAAGTAAGGATAGCTGAGAAGTGATGGAATCTCCCTCCATGAAAGGAGCCTCTTTGTAGGTTATCCTTGCTCTCAGTTCATTTTCGCTAACATTTTGATTTTACTTTACCTTGTTGTTGCGTTCAACCCCAGTGTAATCTGCTTCAGGAGGAATCTTTATATGTAGCTCAGCTTCATAGGCTCCTTCCCCATCATTCCTTGGATTTATTATGAGCATGACACAGTTTTCTTCTCCAATTATTAGCTGATCTGTATCCCTGTTTAGAACATACTAATTGTCAGGAGTTAAAATATGCACAATTAGGATTTACATATGAATGAAGCAGAAGGACATTTTGCTCTCAGAGCATCTGTTCTGGAAAATACTCTGTGAACACAAAATAAAACATTTTATATAAAAATGATCCCATGAAAATTATACCAGCACCTGGGTAGAAAAGAGGACAAGAGAAACCATCACTGTGGCCAAAATGTACTACCACGAAACTTGAAAGTTATTGGTATAAAATTTTAGAGCCTGACTACTTTCTAAACAGCAAGAAGTGTTTAGTGGAGGTATCACCTGCCACAGGGGTCTCATCAGCATTGTTTTCTGGAGGACACAAAGGTGGTAGTTTTCTCCTCATGTCCATTGTAATACAAACAATGACAGAAATTCTCCTGAGACCTGCAATGGCACTGTGCCCTTTCATTTCTCAGCTACAGACTGATTCTGATGATTGCACAGTCAGGTAACTCTCAGACATTCCCTGCTTGTCCTGCTTGGTACATTTCTCCCTCCATAGTAGAAGCTGTTGCCATGTTTTGAAAATTTTATTCTGAGATAAATTTATTTCACTGTATACTAAGTTCAGGAGAATTGCGTCCAAGTTCAAAGTCACTGGAACACTGAAATAAAAATTTGTATAATCTCTTAGTTTTCAGAGAACTAGAACCACTCCTAACAAACACCTGCAAACTGTATTTTCTATGATAACCATTAAACATCATGAATGTGGCTTGCAAGTGTATATTTCTCCATTTCTTGGTTTCATAGCTGAAATGGATGCACAAATTAAAATCTGGAAATCAGGAAGAATGATTAGCTATAGTAAACAACAGAACTGTGTTCTACATACTTCATTCTATTTCAACAGCTAGCAATGTCTAGACTTTCTTATATACAGCATAATTTATTTTATTTAACTTACGGCACTGCAGAAAGTTGCAAGTCAGGAATACATAAGTTGTCCTCCCCGCAGTCAACCAGAATGTAAGCCTGTATTATTCAAAAGTAAAAAATTATAATACAGTTAGTACATGGCTCAAAGTCCAAATCACTTCATTAAATATTGCTGACCTAAGTGTCTTAACTACCACTAGCACTGCCTTAGTGAATTAAATGTTTTTCTCCTTTCTATAAGTTCCTTTTCACATGGTAGTTGGAGGTTGGAGACTATTTAGATGGTCAAATATGTCCTTAGCAGAACAATATAATCTTCATGCCTTTTCCCACACTAACTTGGCTTACACATTCTAGAAGGCAATCAAAACTAGGATCACAAGAAAGTTTTGGAAATACTTGAAAGGCATGTTGATTCTATATCTATATTCAATCTAAATTTTGAATTAATTAAATCCCTGTTGTGTAATTTCTGGCTGTGATACTCTCTTTTAAGGAAGATGACACACATAATATTTGTAAATGCTTTCATGTTTATATACAGAAAATGTGGCATGCAAAATTCATACCTGCTCTGCTAGTGAGTTTTTCTGGTAATAGTTCAGTATTGGCTTCACAGACAAACTATCTTCAAAAGTGGATTCATCCAAACTATAATTGAAGTTTATATTGATGGGAGATAATTTATCTCTAAATTCTGTTTCATCCTGTGAGTGACAATCACATAATAAAAATCAATGGTTTACTATGATTATAACAATTAGTAAGATATGACAACAGATTCAAGCTTCTGAAGGTAAAGATGTGGTCTTTATTGAAGGTAAAGACATGGTTCTTTGACAGATGCTGGCCAAATTCTGGCTGCATGTGGTGTCATTAGGAAAGCAAAGTGACTCACCAGTAATTGGAATGCCCAGAACACATTGCCTCCACAGCCCCACATCTGGAAGAAGCTGGCTGACCTGAGTAGACTGAGAAATTTTTCAAAGCACTAGCCTAAAATGAAGCCGTTTAAGAGAGACACACAGAACCAACTCCTATCAGCTACTGCTGATAGGAGCTACTCCCTTTTGAAATGGAGGTAAGGCATGTGTGGATTTGTGGAGGTAATATTGCTGGTTTGTACCATAATCAAGATTTTATATGAATTAGCAATGGTAAAATTCAACCACCTTTATTGTCTAGATATGTCTTTACAAAGTGCTTGAAACTTCTTCATTTCACCTCCCACTGCGTTTCTTGGATCAGACTTGGAATCTACTTCAACTGCAGAAGGTAACTCCACCTGCAAGTGAGCAAGTGTTGACCCTTTCTCCTTTACAATTTCAATTCCACAGTTTTAGTTAATCTAAAAACATCTTAAAGTATCTTTAAAATAGTTTTTAAAATGTATGAATTTTAGGCCGATATTTCTGGTTAAACTCCTTTAAAATCTTTTAAACCTGAACTGGCATAATATTTAACATGATTAATTTTGTACTGCACTGTGAATACTAAAAAATAAAGAGATACCAAAAAAGAAAAGCAATCTTGCATTTTTGTATCAGAAGATGCAGTATTTGATCAGAATTTCTAGAAGAGCAAGAAATGAATGTAAGAGAAGTTCTTTCAGAATCAGTCTTTCTTTTATACTTATATTAACAAACAATGAGCCAAAGATATACATTGGGAATTTTTTCAAGGTAGCATTATGCTCTGGACATTCTGAACATACAGATGAGGTCTATCTTATATCCCCTTTCTGTAATTTTGGAAATTATTCTTCCTTTTCCAGTGACTCCTTTTTTATTATTATCTTTAAATCCCTGGTAGTACTCAAACGATGATGAAAGTTCAAAATATTTTAAACAACTTACTCTGAGATAAACAAGGAAGTCCTGGCAATGGAGCTGTTTCTGTCTTTCTATTGCAATGGGGAAGTAATGATGTGACTGATGGTAATCAAAGAAGAGGGTCCTCTTAACAGCTCCTTTCTGTTTCAATGAATCTAATTGCAATTCACCTTTCAGCACTAAAGGATACAAATAAATAATTGATTTAACAGAAAGAAAATAGTAAAGAATTCATTATGTATTATAATTAAGCAAGTTTTCCAAGAAAAACCAATCCATGCTTTAAGTGGCTGTCTGTTTAAAAGCCCACTAGTTTTTAATCCAAAGTATGCAGAATGTGTAATTTACACATGTAAGCTTTCTGATTTCATTGACAGATCATATGTGTACAGGACTTCTGTCTCTTTAATTTATTCTTTTTCCAAAGCAAAACATTCTCCAACAAGGTACATTCTTGGTTTTATTCAGAAAATGTCTTAATTTGAAACAAAAAGCCTTTAAGTGAGCAATAAAAGGTTTGTGTTATATATATATATACATATAGACAAATACTTTTTTTAAGCTGCCTTTTCTTGCCTTAGGAGGATCTCATTCCTACTGTCTTTCCCAGCATAGGATAAAAATACATCTGAAATGGAGCAGGACAGGGCAAAATATAGGAATAGAAAACATTTCTTACCTATCTCATCTGAAATACTTTGACCTTCAAAATCTGCGCAGACTCTTACAGTAAAGCTACATATAAAAAAATGAGAAGTAGTTCATTACTAGCAGAAAATGGACTGACCAGGATATGAGCAGTTCCCAAGTAATATCTTTTAAGTTTATTTTCATTTACTTACAAAGATGTGAACTGAGATTGTATCTATCTATACTAGCTATGGTATTCCCTAATTAAGTCAGGAAGTCTCGTAGGCTTCACTAATCACAGAGAACAGTCTCTGAATACTTCCTGGGAAAGGTATGGAGAAGATTCTCTGGTCCCAGTAGTTCTTGAGAGAGCTCACGGAGATGACCCTTCTAATACTATTGTCAAAGGTGGATTCCTTATGCTGAAGTTCAGCAAACCACCTTTCTTGCCTGCAGAAATCCCTTCTGGTTCATCATGGTCAAAACAGAAAAATCTTAGAGCATGTTGTCAATGCTCAAGCTGTTTCCCAGCAATTTAAAACACTCAGGACACCAATGTGTTCCACTGGCATTACTGTTGAGATTTTCGTTATTTCAACAGGCTATAATTAATTCCGAACATAAAACCTGAATTGTTCAATTTTTGTGGTATTAGATGAACACAAACCAAACTGTATTGCACTTAATTTGCTAAGGTTTGCCGCAAGTGGCACTTACATGACCTAAATCAAAGCATAGAGAAACTGGTGATTCATGTTCTTTATTAAGTATGCTAAAGCAATGCATTCTATGAAAAGCAACACATTTTAAGTTAATTGTTTTCAATTTGCCTGTTCAGAATGGATAGCAAGCTCTTTAGAGCCTAGAAATATTCACATAATAACTGTAACAATTATATAAATGTCACCTCAGCCACAGGTGAGTCCTTTCCCATAAGAAATATTTTTTTGTAAGACTGGCAACAGATTTGCAGTTATACTCAATAACTGCAAATAGGAGAAGAATTTTATAGTTTTATTGGCTGATACCTTCTAACCAGAACTTTTAACTTACACAAAAATTAATTTAGAAACCATAAAAAAGTAATGGTTATAGAACATTTTCACTTTGTAAGGAATCTATGCAAGTTTTATAAATATTTAGTTGAGTTGCATTTTGAAAAAGTTTTCACAAATTACTCTGGATGGTATGAGAAATAGCATTAATTATGCATGTTGATGCAACTAGCAGAGTGTACTTCCCTGACAGGTAGCAAAACAAGAAATCTGTCACTGGAAAGATGTTCTTGATTTTTGATTTCTGCTGTCATCTACCACATAGACAGTTCTGCATACCGTAATTCCTAATGAAATACTGTATAATGTAACAATATTGCTCAGGTGAAAGATTCTTGCAAGTGTCTCAGGTTATCAGTCATTCTTAAAGAAAATTTCCATGGCTTCATAAAATGTTTTGGTTTGTATATGGACAATAAATTGTAGGTCAGCACTAAAATCAGCTTGAGTAAAATAAAAAAATATTTGCATTATCTCCTCACTGCTGTTATACTAATACTAATGTCTCCATGCAATGGATACAAAACCACTAACATAACCTTTAAAACAACCTGTAATCACATTCTCATTGCACATTTGTTTCCCCTGACAGATGTAATGAAACTGCCACATCTGGGATATGTGTCACTCTCATGTCCTTAATGAAAAACTCTTTTCTTGGAAAAAAAAAAAGAATGGCATTATGGCATTAATTTCTGCTAAACTGTAGCCTTCAAATGACATTCCAGTCCATGCAGAAATTGAAAATTTATTCATATTCCTACTTCTTTACAATTATGAGTTAATACATGAAGAACCAATTATTTCCAAATACACAAGGACAAAACAACAAAAAAGAGGAAATCTTGTAATTGCATAAATGCAATTTAGACATCAGACTTCACAGGACAGTCGCACATGCCAGAGTATAAGAGTGTATTTTCTCAAATGTAAACTCAAGAGCTGCCATTGTATTAAACTCAGTTATCTCGCTTTGGAGGAATCACATAAATTTTGCTCTGTCATGTTTGAAAAAAGCTTGAGTTCAAAAATGCAGCTTGGAAGGCTTTACTTGTTAAACAGAACAATTTCAGTGTACACTTTATTTACTGCAATGAACAGTAATAATTCGCCACACATATTTGATAACTGAAATCATGTTCTTAAATATTCCTGTAAGAGTCAAGATTTACTCCTTCCACTCCAGGCAGAGCATGTCAAAAAGGGAATGGCAGAGCAAAAAAGCAAAAATTTGGAGTGGACAATCTCCCACAGTCTGGCCACACAAGAGGAAAGACTATGGTTTTAGCAGAATTCTGCCACACATCTGCAGTTTTATTATTTAGTCCAGAAATAGTTCTAAAGACATCAAAGATTTCAATTGCAAACCTAGATGAATTTAGATTTTCTCATCACTTCAACAAGAAGGTGCTGGGGAGATGCTGAGGGATGTTTTAGCATCAAGAAAAAGAAAAACAGAGGGGAAGACAGACCACAAAAAAGGACAGGAGTCTAAATAATTTATAGAAATTTGAGATCCAGCTCCTAGACACAGTGAGAAATAAAATAGCTGAGCTTTTGAGCTTGTTTGTAGGAGCAATCAACCAAACAATACAATTAACAATCAAAGGAAGAAAACTTCAGCAAGTAAGAAACAAATGGGAAATAGTACATCATCCTAAGGCATATGAACCTTTTATGTGCTATCAATCTTGCCTCTCTGAAGAGATCCCCACATCACATTTACTCTGCTGTGTCTGTCATCACTATGAGATTATGCTTAGAAGTTACAAAATAGAGAGAAAGCCTTAAAACTGAACAAACTAGCTTTTTCTGACAATCTTGGGGCAAAAAAGCAGTTTGTTTAAAATAATTTTATGTTCTTCAGATAGACAAAAATATTTTTACAAGAACAAGAAGCTTGAAAATATTCCTTTCTTCAAAACTACTCTTGGCACACATGGGAGCAGCCTCTTCAAAAGTTAATAAAATTTCCTAATATCACCAGAAGTCATTAATCCTTAGAAAATCAGAAAAGTTAGTTACCCATGTACAGTATTTTCTATACTACACTTTGTATCAGAAAGAAATTTTGGTCTGGCTACTCTAGCAGCTAAAAGAAAAACAGAAAACTTACTTTAGGAGGTGAAAAGTAAGGCATTAGCAGATCCTATCAGATGTCATTTGTCATTGCTAACAATTTCTTTAGCACCCAGGTTTGCAGATGGAAAGGAAGAATGGACAAGGCCTTAGCAGAAAGGCAGTGTAAGATTTAATGTTATGGGCTTCCACTGATACCCAAGGAAGGTATCAAGGTCCCAAACCTCTACAGGAGAAGAGAAGAAAATGTTATCGTCTACTGATGAACAACCTCTAAACAGTTTCCCTTTTGAAGTACAATATGTAAAAGCAATACACTTCTATTATGATGCTTTAATACTTGCCCTGCTTTTAGATTCTGTTATACCGAAGTCTAATCCAGTGACCAACACAGAGTTTTAGTGCTGAAGGCATCTCATGGCTAAGCTACATCACATGGCCAGGCTGCAGCAGCACTAGGGCTGCTAGATAAATCAAGTGACTGCCTTTTGGATGTCTCTAGGGCTACTGAAGCAAAAACCTGGCACAGAGGTCTCCTGTACAGCAACCCAGCTGCATTGGTAGCCACTGACAACATTGCCCACCCCCCTTTCACCAGCCCCTGAGGAGCGACGTATCCATCTCTGACTCTTGGCCCTATGGCTTTGCTATCCGACCCTGGAGTCAGGCTGGCCAACAGTCTATGGAACAGCTCACAAAAATTCATCTCAACAATGGCCTCTAGGTCCATATCCATGGGGCACCAATCACATCCTCTTTCAAATTAGGTCAATGTGAAAAGAAAATACTAGCAGTAGGAAGGAGCAAAAGTAGAAACATTGTCTAACCTATGCAGCTAGGAAAGACTGAAATATTGTTTTGGGGGTTTATATCCTTGTTTCAGCTTTTTATTAAGTGTATGTAGAAATGTCTCATTTACTGAATCTAGCTGACTCAAGATCACAAATATTTTATTACTACTTGAATAGTAATAAATTTGGAGATAAAGGAGCTACATTTTTCGTTCAAAGTATTTTTTGATATAGGAACTTGAAGATCAGAAATTTTAAGCAGTCTGCTTCTGGTTTTAATGGGTTTACATAAGGTGGATAGCCTACAAGGCATATCTCAAATCAGACATCCAAACCTGAAAAGCACTGACAAATAAAAAATACAGTCTACAAATACAAAAACAGAAATAGAAAAATCTATATACAAAACATATTCTACAATCTATTCTACAACTAGACTTTTTATCACTATTGGACACTTCTATGCATCTTTTGGGAACCCAGGTAACTTCTCTGACTTATTGCTCCTCTACAAAATTGAATTAATAATATTCACCTTAAATTAGTGAGAGATGAGTATATAACTTTTGCAAATGCATTTTAAGAACAAATACAAGAGGGTAGCTAGTAGATAATCAGACCTCAAATGGTAATAAAAATACCAATGCATAGATAAAGTAGACCTCCTGAAAGCTCAAACCCAATCTTGAACATAAGAAATCACATGATTTGGAAACAGTTTTTGAAAAATGAAAATCTTTAATTTATTTATCTCTTTTTACAGATATTAACTTGAAAGCCTTTTTCCGTATTCTTTAATAGCTTCAAAGTTGCAGAATTTGTTCCAGATTTGCTAGTTTTGGGAACTCAGAAACTGCCACATTTTACACACAGCAGAGAATGAATTATATGTTTCTAGAAGTTCAGGACAATTCTCTTTGGGCTATGTATAAAAATGACTTTTTGTGCACGTTTCCTCTGCTGCTTCAGCTTTGTAATTTATATCATGGCAGAAATAATATTTTCCTAATACTTGGAAACGTACAATAATCCACATTATTCATACACACACACTTCCTGAAACATTTCTGGTAGGAGGTTTCCCTTTCATGCTAATTTTGCAGTGTCAGTCAGTAGAGTTTTTATACAAGTTGCACAGCTGGCTAAGAGATACAGAAATCTATCCCATGGGACTGAGGAATTCTTTGCCTGTTGGAGTTTCCCTGCTAATTGTTTTCGTATGTACAATACAAGCTTATATCAACTAAGGAAAAATATTACACTGTGGGAAATAGCAGCTGCTCTTCACTCATTTCATAACATGAACTAAACCTTTAGGGAACAGTGTTTAAGAATAAAGCAGACAGAAATTAAATTATGCTCCTATTAAAGCTCTTGTGGATATGAACCAAATTTCTTCTGGCTTACTGTAGTAGAGAAATGAAAAGAAATAAAAAAAAAATATGTTAAAGGAGTATATGCATTTCTTCCTTCCTTTTCTAAACAATATCTCAGAGCAAGAATGTATTTTTAAGAGATGTTTTTCCTCTTGTGCAAAAAGCCACCTTTTCTCTTTCAAAACCTGTTGGTAACTGTTATGGTTCCAAAATCTTTTCCATTATGACATTAAACATTTTTTGAAAGTCTTAAAAACTGGAGTTGTGAAACAAGTGAATTTCAACCAATGAACATGCTTCAGCCAAGGTGTCTGTATTTCAAATTTTTTTTACATTAACTGTTAAAACAAAAGATAATTGAATAAAAAAAATCCAGAAAGGTCAAAGATTTGTAAAGTTCTGGGATTGCATAGCTCCACCAAGTGCCTTCTACATTGTTCTGTAGAGGGGCAATTTTCTACACTGGATGTAGAAATGAGAAACATGATAAAAAATATGAGAAGAATCATAAAGTGTAGAAGAACAGCGCAAGAGTGAAAATCTCTTGACAACCCCATCCTAGGTGCATTGGAAGCCCACATATTTAGCTCCTAAAGGAACTGCTTCTCATAATTATGTTTTACAGTTCATATTTATCAATTAATTCTAAAGAGTCTTTCACTGAATCTTACATTTAAGATGAGTTTTAGAACTAATCTCCTGTAAAGAATGTCTCCAACGTGAGGAAATCCTCTGACCATCTTCAGTTTAAAAGCAGTGCAAAATTTGTGCAGTCACGTTGTCTTCTGGAGTCCTCCTTTACACCTTAATGTTGCTTTTGTCCAGTCCACAACCTGTCAGCCTTCCTGCTTCTAATGTTTTTATGTCTTAGAAATCTTTTCCTCACAGTCTCTCTGGCAAGACTTACTACCATTTTATATTCAACTTGCACGTGTTTATGCTCTGTTTTGATTTTAGTTTCCCCATTTGTTATGATTTCCACTTTCAAGCACTATCTTATGTATTTTTTGTCAACTATTCCTGGGGTCCTTTCAAAGTGACTGTTTCCCAGTGCAGTAATGTGCCTTTATATGGTGTTATGTGCTATTAGATAGCCTCCAAATGTCCTGCAAGCATTTTGTACTTGTAACTGATCTTAAATTGTTTTAATTAGCTCCAAGGTTTTTTATGTGTGGGGTTTTTTTTTCAAAGTTAAATGCTACTGTGGTTAAGGGTTTCTCGTTTAAGGATGGTTGAAACATTGTCTTGTGTGATGTGCTAAACAATCTTTCCTCTGATCAGACAGCCAGAAACAACATCCTGTGAACTTCTCTCAGGATGGCCAGCAAGATATCTTCTCTCTTCCACAAAGGCCTAAGATCTGTCTTTCTCCAACAGAAAATGGTGGGCCAACCAACTCTGCATCACTTTCACTGTTACATTTTGTCAACAAACAGATGACTGTTTATGTATTTTGTCTGTTTTAGTTGTTTCATGTTTCATTCATTTAGACATTGCATGTAACTTTGCAGCTTGACCCTAGGAGACACTGAGCATCCTCCTATGTAGGAGACTGTATCAAAGGACTCAACTTCTAGCTACCACAATTAGTTAGGGAATCTGTGAAGTTCTGGAAAATACCAAAAAGATCTCTATATAGGGGAGTTTTGTTGTGCTCAGAGCATGTTTCAACATTTTGAACTTTGAACATGTTCAACAAAGAGCTGCAATAAAATTAAGGAACAGTAAGTTATTTGAGAAAGAGAATAAGGATATTTTTTGAGTAATCATGGACTTACCAGGCCACCAAAAGCTGAGAGTCAGGGAGCTGACAGGTTTTATTGTCTAGATTCACAATCATGGGATTCAGAATAAGATGAGCATTCACTGTCACAACAGGTCTGGCTCTGGGGGACAGAAATAAGGTTCACTGTGTACAGAAGGAGCACATTAGTACCTAAGCTGCAGCAGAGAAAACACAGCTGAGTTGGCTGCAAAGCGGCCAGAGATGTAGGGTTACTTGGGAGAACACATTTATAATGCTGTTCCTATAAATAAAAACTTTGCTATATTTTTTTTTCTGCCAGAATCCTACTGAGATTTACCAAAAAAAAAAAAAANAAAAAACTCACAGGTTAACACATCACGGAAACAGTATCCTATGGTTAAGCAATGATTGTGTCCCAGGACTGAAGCACATCACAAATTTCATCACACTGAGTTTTCTCAAAGGGAGAGAGTTTGCCTTTTTGGGTTTTACAGCAGTCCTCTGGCCATCTTGCAGAATTCTTTTGCACTGTTTCCATTAGTAATGATACATTCAGACTTACTATGTCTGTTTTAAGACTCTTAAAAAAATAAACATGATTTGGTTCAAGTAGAAGCTGGTGTAGACTATCTTGGGCCAATAATGAAGTAAACTGACATTTCTTGAGACAATTGACTTTGTAAACCAGCAATAATCATCAGTAAATTCTGCTGAGTACATGAATATATAGTTTTGGTGATGGAAACCATCCCTCTGAAGCTGTTATTAAGTGATGAGATAATCTATAACTGCAAGCAGTTTAGAAGACAAATAAAAACAAGTATACGCTCAGATTCTATTTTTTAAGACAGCGGTACTATTTACAGTAACTTACATAATTCTGGCTATCCCAGTTTTCTAACTTTCCTGACATTTTAATCCGCAGCTGAGTTTTGATGATTACTTCTTTATATTACTTCCACAAGACGTTAAAAAATAAAATTACTGTCTTCACTTTTGTGCAACAGGGAAAACCTTTTTTCTCCTAGAAAATTTCAGCAATAAAATTCTATTTCAACAATATGACAAGTTGCATATTTTAGACATTCTGGCCAGGAAATGGCCTCCTGCTATTCACTTTCTTAAATTAAACAGAACACATTTCATTGTTATTGAAAATACAGAGTGGATCTAATTCTTCAACGTTTCATTCTGTGCAGTCACTTATGGCATTGCAAAGTGATGGACTGCAAAGTATTTGCATGATTTTTTCATAGTGAAGTAGGAAAATCGCATCTTCTCCTTGCACCTACAGTGTCAGCTGAGATGAGCTAACATTGCTGTTTTACAAAATTGTTATGCTGTCATAAACTTTCAGTTGGGAGGCAGAACATGCCTTCTGTCAGTCGGGTGCTGTTGGGAATACAGACAACAAGAAGCCAGACAGGAAGCAGAAATACGAGTGCATTGTTGTAGCAATGGATGGCGAATATTTAAATGAAATGAACTGTCATCATGGCTGGACTAAGAGAGCATTAGCAGATTTTTGTTTATGTATTTGGTAGTTTTAAATTTTACATTTAATCAAAAAGGGCATTTAGAGAAACTCCATAGTCAGCAACAACTTTTTGTTTTGTAAAATGAGATCTTGTGCTTTTTTAAAACTGAGGCTAAAAGCAGCAGTCTTTATTTTCAATAAATGGTTCATGTCTTAACATACACAATCTCTAAAGATCAGTCACTTTGAAATTTCTTACAATTCCTGGAGCACCATTCCTCCAGGAAAGAAAATAATTTTCAATGCCATGCCTTTTTAATTTCTTTCTTAAAATTAACTAAAGAGTCAAACATTCCAGAAGCTGCTTGAGCTAAGTCTAAGCATGGAAATTTTCATTGAAAATTACAGGTTTTGAGCATGGGGAAAAAAAGCATTTGTTTCTCACAAGATGTTTAATTTATCATCACTAATAACCATCTTTTACACATTGCAACTGGGAAACAGGAATATGACATTTTTAAATTTGAATATATCCCATCAAAGCTGTAAAATATCAGATCCATTGTATTTACCACATACCTGTAAACAACTGCTTTTCCAGCTCCAAATGCACCCACAATTAAATCTGCAAAAACCAAAATTGCTTCAGAATAGCTATACAGAAATCTCTCACACATTTTTCCCACCATAAATTAGATTATTTACATCAACATTGCAGTAACATAAAACAAATATGATAATTCCTTTCTAAGCAGTTTTCTTCACCAGTGTACCTGCAAGAAAACATTTAACATGTCAGGGATGGTGTCATAAATGTCTCAGCTGTAACTAGTAACTGCCAAACTATGTAACACAAAGTCACCCATGACACAATCTCACTTCTCTCCTTGTGTCATAGGGGAAAAATTGCCATTAAACTCTACTCCAAATCCTTAACTGTCCATTAAATGAAGAGCTGCAAAACAATTCTTGCACTTTCATATAAGTCATGTTGAAATTTTATGGTGTTCCTTCCTGACAATCCTTCCATTCTACTTTGAGTTTTAGGCAAGTTGTTCATTAATTTAGGCATTACATCTCTGTGCAAATAAATACAATGCAAGGTCAGAGGATGGCTGATTTGACAGCTTCTAATGTTTCCAGCATTGTAGCAATATGTGCTAAAGGCTTACAACAGTTGTCCATCTAAAGCCATCATTTTCCCCAACAGATGGAGTCAACAACACAAGCGCTACACCGGGATTTGGGTACATCTTTGTCATTGATCATTGGCATGGGTTTGGGAACCTACAGGTCAGAATATTTCCTCTTTTTGCCTGGATTCCCCACACAGGAGTCTCTGGAAATATCCAGACTGGCTTGCTGGATCTATTCAGGCCTGCTGGAGAAAAACTGGAGCCAAGCCATGAGGAAAAACGATCAACTTTCCTGCTGTCTCTGCCTTTGGAAAGAGCTTTGTTTCATTTCCAAAGCCCCCAAAGTCCATCTGGGCACAGCTTTCACTCCACTACTGCTATCATTCAACATGACTGACACGTATCCAGTTCAGAACACTGAGCCTTAAAACAGACCTTGTAGTGGTACAGACTGGCAACCTAAATTGATCTAAGTAAGTTAATTAAATGAGTACTTAGGCTTGTAAACAAATCCTTACTTGCTGCTTCTATAGCTGGAGCACTGGTTTGCTTAAGAAGCCCTGAAGTCATTGAGCATGATGTAAATACCAAGCTTTGATGTTAACTAGCTGGATGGGTTTGGTCCAGGGCTGGCAGTGTGTTTTCTAGTGCTCCTCTGCCTTTCAGATGGTCAGGATTTCACAAGCTTAAACAAATACTTCACATGGGCAACAGCCAGTCCTTCACTGAATTCCACTGATTAATGTCCTAATAGGAGCAGACACGGACAGTTTATGGGTCTGATCCTCTTTTTGTACAACATTTACATTTTTCTAATTTCATTGGCCTTAGAGAAATATGGTTCAGGGTCAGGAACACTTGAAATAGCAGAAGAAAATAAGTGTTTTTATCTCCTTTTTGGGACATTTGTGCATCGTTTCCTTTAGTAGCTTTATAGACAACTAGTCCACAGTACCAAAAGCTAAAGATGTTTTCCTCTTAAATAAACAACTGATTGAGACAAAGCCATCACCATGAAGGCTGCATTACTCACAAACAGAACTTGTCCTGGCAGCTCACTTATAGTGGCACTCATAGTAACCCCCCAAAAAGATTTAATATTTTGTTGATTTTTATTTTGCTTGTGGTCAAAGGGGCTTTTGTGAGTTTTCTGTTTGGTGGGGATTCCTTCTGTCTGCTGTTTTTTAAGGAAAAATAAACATTATGTCAAGAACAGAAAGTGAAAGACAAGATGGAAAGGGTCTCTGTTCTGCTTTTCCCAGCTGGACACTCTGTGAATTCTATGAAATCTTGACTTAGGATATGTACTGGTTCATACCAGACTTGATAACTCAAAAGGTTTCACGGTTATGTTATAAGAGAACAAACAGGTAGATATCCAAGACTTATTCAGGTCTTGGCCCAGTGATGATTTCATAATACACTCTTTCATTAAAAAGTAAAGGTTAACACACAACTTGGGTAAGCTTAATAAAATGTAGCCTGTTAGAATCTGAAAGTGAGAAGAATGAGTCTGTCAGATACAGCTGGCCTCACTAGTGCAGGCAAATGCAATTTCACTATGTACTGCTATGCAAAAGTCCTCTCTATCTCGGCATCCCCATTTTAATATTAAAGAGCTCTTTGTACACCTGCTTAATGGTTAAATCCTGGGTTTTTGGGACAGAGCCTAGCTTAATTGAAGACAAAGGGTGATGAGTCTGGAGGAGCAAATATAGGTCTCAGCCACCAAAAGACTGGCTTTCCATGAACAGTCTTTCTGCACTGCCACCTCAGCCAGGTTTGGAGACACAGCAAATAGGATGAGGATCCCAAGTCATGGCACCACCACAGAAGCCCTATTTGAGATTACTTTAAGGGCAGCCAGGACTGTACTCATCCTGCTCTTGACTGAAGGCTCTTACTTTTACCCTGACATGTCATTTGTTTCCTGGACTAAGCCATGCTTATTCTTGATCCAAAGTGCTTGAATGAGTGAAACTATTGAGTAGAGAAAATGGAATTAAGAATGAATATGCAAAACTCCCCCCCATATTTATACTCAGTAGTAACTTCTACAATCTAGTGTAAGTACAAAGTGATTATATATTCAAGCAGAGCTTGAATTAATCTTCACTGGAAGATTAATTAGGTATTTTGCTTTGCTTTGTCTTGCTCTGTTACAGAGCAGTAATTTCACTCTTCTTTCCTTCATTGCTTTGTGGGATGCAACTCCTATACCCATAATTGGAAAAAATAATTTTCGATGTTGATTCGAATGCATGAGATTTGAATACACATCCAATCAGAGCACTTTTATAAGCAGAAGTTTTGAATTTGCTGAGTGCTCTGTAGAAGAAAAGTTACAAATCATTTCTATGAAAAAAATGCATGAGATGTCTAAATCATCTGAATTTTGGCAACTTTTCCCTCCTAAAAATAGAAGTTTTCTTTATTAATTCTTTTTAATGCTACACATGCAATGTCACTGATGCAAAGGTCACTAGCTGAAAAACAATGTTTTAACAAGCAATTACACAGCAAAAGAAGCCAGCTCAAAAAAAACCAGCTTAACTACTTACCTTAACCCTTCCAAAGAGAGCCTGAAAAAAGCCTATAAAAACCTTTACTCTTTTGCATCAGTGAGGGGTTTTCTTCAAGCTCAGATTAAAATGTGCGATTAAAACATAAAAAAAAGAGACAAAGAAGTATAAGAATCACAAAATCTCCTTCAGCTCTTCTTTCCTCATATTTCATGTTTCTGGAATGATGAAGGACCTCATTGGTTTAGTCAAAGGACCACTTTGCCTATGTTGCCTGTTTGAGAAGATTCTCTCTCAGCTGCTCTCCTTCAGAGTAGTCAAGATCTGCAAGGAAGGGTTGTGGCAGCACCCATGACCTTCTGCCTCATTGCTTTTGAGGAACAAATGAGCTGTGGGGTCACAACCACACTGCAAAAATTAAGAAAACAAGCACGCTGCAACTCCACGAGAATTTTTAACTTGCATATTTAACACAGCTCGCGGGTTGTACGCATTAAGTCCCAGCTGGTGGAGTTGACAGAGCTTAATGCTGAAACAAGTGTCTTTGGGACATATTTAACTGAAGTCAAGGGGCATTGCACCACGTTAAACAATCCTAATGATTATTTAAAACTTTACTTTGCTCTGAAGAGAAGGGTTGCAAGATGCTGTCTGGTGCAAAAAGTCTATTTTCTGAGATAAAATTATCATAAAAAGTTAAGGAGACGATACTGAAAGGGACACTGGATTTTGTAAGCTTATCTGTCCACCTGCACCTTTTGCCATGTGACTGTGCCAAACCTGCGTGATAAAGGGCAGAAACTTGCCATGATGCTCACTAAGCCATCAACCAAATGAAGTAGGAAGATCAACAACGTCCTACTCCCAGTCTCAACAAGAGACATTCATTTCTTAACTCGGGAGAATTTTTTGATTCCCTCATATTTTTAAAGGACATCCCCATTCTCTCTGAGAGATGCAGCCTCAGGGAGTCTGAGCAGGGAGGAACATGCATCACATTCAGCACCCCACACTTGGTTGGAGCCTGTCCAGCAATCCCAAGAGAAATTGCCAAGACATGGTGTCTCATATCGGTCCACAGCGGACAGTGGCCAAGAAAAACAACCTATGAACAACCACATAACTGGCCAGCACCTCACTTATCAGAAACCCAAAAATGGAACGACAGCTGAGTCACCTCCCCGCTGTAACTCTACCCAGGCAGGAAAGTGTTAACTTTGCGAACTCTGAATGATTTGCTGACAGTTTTAAACATAACTTCATGCAGTCTGTCAGTTTCATTGTATTGTATAAAAAGGGATTCTATTCTACCTGAGTACAGGTGCTAATGGAAATTTTGTAAAAGGGAGAAAACTGCCTAACTGTATTAAACTTTATTAAAAAATCTTTGTGAGCCTTTTTGCTTTTTATTTTCCTCAGCAGATCAGGTGCCAAAACAGCCCATGATCATATCTCTATTTGTTTTCTAGGATTTCAGTGTGCATTAGAACCCCAAATCTCAGTAGGAAAGGTTCAGAATAAAATTGCCTTTAAATGGCCATCACTTCAGGCTTGACCATAGGAAAGGATACGGCCTGTCCATCAAAGCCAGCTTTACTCAAGAATTTTAGTTAAATACTACAAACAGCCATCATTCAAAGCAGAGTCACTTTCTTCCAATTCTATCATTCTCAGCTACCCTAATCCTTTTCTGTTTTTAAACCATTCTGGTAGCAGGTCTGTTAGAGATAACACCTAAGGCTAATTCATATCAATGCTTCCCTTTTGTCTGAATGAATCCCTTTCACAATACAACAATATTATTCATGATATTAAAAAAAAAATCCCAAAGAGGACAGTTAATGCTTTATCACTTCAGTCAAACACTACTCACTGCAATCAATTGCTTTACTCTTACATCCTCTTGGGAACAATACTGTGATTTCATAAAATATTGGGAAGAATTTTAGAAAAGCATACCTATAAATTATAGAGACAATAATTTCCCATAAAAATCAACATATTTGTACATAATTCCTGGCCTGTCACTACATTTTTGACTGATTATCCATGTGAAAAAATAATTAGCTGGCAGAAGCACTTCAGCTTTTCTGCATTTGCTGGCAGAACCCAAGCCGTTGTTCTGGCTCCCACACACAGCAGTCCTCTCTCACCGGAGCAGATGCAGCTTCTCATTGATTTAATTTGTTTGTCTTCCACAAATCTCCTGGACCAACTTCATAATTTAATCACCACTAGATTCCGATTTATAATATTGTTGGCACAATGCCTACTGTTCTCAAAAAAATTTATTAATCTGAAGAACCCATGCCTCTCAAAAATAAATTTGAGGATTTTCTTCCTGCTGTTTGAGTTAATGTACTCAGCAGATGGAGCAGTTAAATACTCCTATTTTATTAAGATTAGACTGGATTACTGAAGTTCTGAGGAAATTTTGTCTTCTTATCACACTTCTTTCCTTCTTAAATGTTTCTAGAGTAGTTTGATATTAACTACATCATATTCTTAAGATAATAACTGAGTCCAAAATAACAAGGCATGAAGATGCCTTTATACATTTCCCTGTGCTGACAAAGGTTTGACTATAAAGAACAACCAAAAGAACAGGCCAACAGCTGTGTTTGTGCTAAAGTAGGACATCCTGAAGATGCAGCTTCAGTGGCACTGATTCCAGAATGACTCTCTCAGGTTAATAAGGAAGACTTACACAAGCATCTAAACAGGCAGGGAGCAGAGATGATAATGCATAATTTATTTGAGCAATTAACTGATCAACATCTTTCAATTCATCCAAAGCACTGTTCTGAATCTACCTGCACTGTTAAAAGAAACTGGTTAAATCATCCTGATTCACAAACACATTTGAAGAAACCCCAGTCTTTGGGATGATATGCCACAAGAAGAAAGCAAGTTTAATGAGTTGAGTAAGTTATTCATTATAAACTATTTGCTCAGCTATAATCAGCCATCAAGTTACCAAACATATGCTGAAATGTGAGGGTGGAAACCTTACAGCCTCCAAATGTCTGAGCCCTGTACAGACAGATGAACCAGCTGGAAGTGCAGCATCATCACCTAGATAATCACAGACTCCAGGCACTCAGTGGGGCCAGCTTTGAACAGATGCCCAGAAGCCAAAAGAAACAAATTTCTTTCCCATTAAACAGATTAATGGATTTCTTTTGTTCCTAAGAAAATTGAACTATGCTAATAGAAAAAGACAAATAAAATTATAAATAATAAAATAAACTATAATTCGAAATGCATTCCTTTGCTTCATTCCCTGCTCCAGGCCTTGATAACACACATAAAGCTCAGAATGGAGCAAAGGGGCCCTAAAAGCCCCAGATTTACAGGACAGTGGAAGCTGCCTTGAAAGTTACTATTATGCATCCCAGATGTCCCAGCACAGAAGACAGGCAGAAGATTGTGCTGAGGCAGATATTTCAGAATATCTGTATGCAAACCTTGCAGAGCTGCTATTACAGAGAATCCCATGGTTATATAAATTGTGTTACAGCCCTCAATAGGATGGCCTCAGACACAGCACAATGCTGCTTTGCCATGTCCCCATTTCAGCAGAGAATCTTGCACAGAATTCCAGCTACCACTGTATTTGCACTTTAACTGATAGGAAAAGCCCATGTTTTATGTTTTTTCAAGCCCATCATCTCCTTTATTTCTTTAATCCCATTTCCTTTTTTTTATGACTCTCAATCCAGAATAATGGCATTAAGCCAGTATTTACTATTGCAGAAGTGAGATCAGATCTTCCCTTTTGAATATGACCTTAGAACATGAGTTATCAGAAAACAGTGAAATGGACCATCTGCTGAAAGATGTTACAATTATGTCAGTGTTGGTAAATTAGTGGCACAGAATGTGCCTGTATGCTGTACTGTATTGTCTGCAGTGGTACCATTAAAATAGCCCTAAAGCAGTTCGTCCATGCCAATTAGACACCAGAAGTGAGCATGCAACAATTCTGTTTTGGCAAAAAAGTGAGTTTGATAGTGTGGACAAGGAGTGTTCAGTGATAGTTCAGAACCAAAGACAGAATATTTCATTCACTAGTGTAGATGTACCTCAGGAGGATTAATTGGTCTTTTCCTTCAAATACTGGGTACATCTGGTATACTGGAGGGATACTGAGTATTTCAGGTAAGTATGGTACTCAGCTTGTCCGTGTCATGCTTAGAAGACTGGGAAAACTGCACATTGTGGCTTAGTTCTGTCTGACTGATATGCTTAACCTGCTTCCTTTTACTAGTCTTATTTGACCATAAAGTTTAATCAGGTTATGCCTCTTACATGACTACAGAGAAGGGAACATCCATACATTCATCACCACCATCACCACTATTTGGCATTGCAATCCAGCTTGGTGAGAAGGAGCCCTCCGTTTGGGGCTGAAGGTGATGAACACAGGCACAGAGAGGGCAGCTGCATGAGTGACACAGCTGTTAGGATGATCAGCTCAGTTTTCTGCCTCTGCTGCTTCCCAGGGTTGGAAGTTTCCCACTACATCCAAGCCTGCAAAGCAGAGACTACCATATTATCACCCCTGTCTGTGCTGATAAAGGAACAGTTCTGGGTAAATAACATCTGGAGTGTCTGTAAGTATGACACAATTTACAGAACTCCTTCCCTGGAAAGCTGCAGAGATGAAAACCAAAGGCTATACTTAGCAACAAAACTGCAGCCTTCCTTGTTGAAAAAATCTCCGTATTTTCACAATGCTGAGAGGTCTGTTACTGTTACAGTGACAACATCTGTGCCAGGACAGCTGATGGACATTACACTGACAGGACTGCTAACAAGAAGGAAAAGCAGTTCTGTCTGCATGCTGAACCCACCAGAATAAATTTCATTTTTAGGTATGATGTTGACTAGATAGTTATTCAGCTGTTTGCATCCTGCGCTTGTGCAATAAAGGCAGGGCATGAGCTTGAGTACTGTGTCAGTAATGTCCATATTTTTGTACTTTTAGTACAGATTGGCTGTGATTTTAGTGTGTGCAAGTTAGTACTCTCCCACGGAGTAGCTGGAAAAGGTCTGGGGAATCACCTGGGCCAAAGACCTTTCACAAAAGGCAGTTTGGGTACTGCCATCCTGTTTCAGTGGTTTCATCTGATGATAGTGAGCTATGCTGTGCCATGTAGCCTCAAGATCAGACCACAGTTCCTGGCTCACTTTATTTTCTTGCACAAATGTAATCACTGACAGCAATGAAAAATACTTGGGATTACTGTTTTTTCAAGTACTAATTCTGATTTTCTTCTCAGTAGAGAAGAAACAGCTCTTTTTTCATGTTGGTTCAGTACGAAACCCAGGTCAATGGTAAAATCTTTATTAGAAGCAATACTTTACCCAGACAAGTCATAAATTACTAACTGCTCTTTACATAAAAATATATGAAGAAGAGGAGAAAAGGCAGTGGTGGTGGCAAGACTGAACAATCATTTGATACAGCAGAACTGGTGTGCCATTCTCCACTGCACAAGGAACAATAATTATATTAGAATTCCTTCCACAGGATTGCTAAAACACATGGCTAGATAGAGGAAGTATGTCAGAAGTCTGTAAAATAACTGGGCTGCATTATTGTTCATTGTCTATTCAGTATAAGAACTAGAAATTGTCCAGTGAAATGTTCAAGATTTGAATAGGACAAAGGGACAGCTACTTCTTCACAGAACATTCAGCTGGGCTAGGGGGTCCCTTTACAAATGCTGCACGTGCCAAAAATCTGCATAAGTTCTACAGCTGATTGGTCAAATTCATGGAAGAAAAGTCTGTCAAGGGATACTAATTTTGGAGGTGCCATCTCTGACTCAGGGCCACCTTGACATTCTGGTTGGTTAATGCCGGGTGAATATTCTGGGAAATATCACAACTGTACAATTCCCAGGATTATTATTATTGTTGGCCACTGTTGGAAACATGCTTTGGTGCTAGACAGATCTTTCACCTGTATCAGTAGAACTATATTATGTTCTTGTCTGCTCTGCTACTCCACAATTAAACCTGACCGTGATCAGTTTTCTCCCAAATTTATTATACAGGTGGAGTCATGGGGGACAAAAGACTCTTTCTCAGCCTTTCCTAAAGAAGACCAGAAAGTGGGGGGTGGGGAATACTCTCTCTGGGGGGTGGGGAGTACTCTCTCCCTTTGGTGGCCAGAGTTGCAGGAAGAGGAGAAATTTCCTTCTCTCTTCCTGATCTTATACAGGCATTTGGATGAAGAGAGGAAGATACTAATTCCTGTACCAAACGGTTGCCCTTCTCCAGAAGGTAATGCATAGATCTCAGCCTGAATTGAACTTCCAGCCAAGAAAGGATTTAACCTTTTTCCAGTGGGAGAAAAAAATTTGACTGTGATTCACCCTCACATTTTAGGAACTGTACTACCCAACTTGTTATCAAAGAGCACAGGTTCCTGGGGTCAGTACAGCGATCCCAGGATGAAGCTCAGTGGTCTGTGATAAGAAGCCATACAAACAGGCTGTACCTTCTGTCCTCTGGGTCAGTGACCTGCTCCAAAAACATCAATACATGGTCTGATTTAAAGAAGCTCTGAAGCTCCAAAAGCTCTGAAAATGCTACAACAGTGCATTAGAAATAAAATGGCAGAGTAACGGTCATATCTCAGCCCCCTATTTCCTAGCATGGATATGCCTGCCTCATGAACAACGTCAGGCACAAGGGCTTGAGTAAATTATACAAGCACAGCTATAGTTATACAGGTCAGCCCTGAACAACTATACTCAAGCCATGGAAAAGCTACATGCTTGGAGAATCTCACCTTAGACAGTGGCAATATATATTTATACCTGCAGCCAGACACCACAGCTGTCTCTCATCCCCCAGTCCAGAACTTCTGAGAACAGAGCTTCTGAGAGTGTTAAGTCAGAATAACCTGATTTTATTATGTTTTTCTTTTTATAAAATGGTTGCTTTTAGAATATACACAATTGAAAGCTTCAATTAAAGTTTTTGTGGTTTTTTTCTCCTAATCTTTCCCAACCCTCTTTGAATCACAGGCACAAACAGTAGTTTGGGCAGCACGGAATTAAAGGCTCGTTGTCTAGACCTCCTATAGTCAGCAAGGCTCCATTTCTCTAAAATAAAACTTCCTTCCTAATTCTTCCAACTTCAGTACCTTGTTTCCTCCTTTTACAAGGGCTGCCCTTCAGCATTTCCGTCAGGAGGTGAAGAAGAAAAGCTCTTTGACACAAGAATGATTTCTTACTTCATTGCCTAGTGTGTTTGTCCTAGGCTTGCATTTCCCTGTATTATTTCCTTTCTTTTTTTTTCCCTTTTCCCATAGGAAGGCATTCTATTTTGTGCTAGCATTGTGCCATGTTTGCACTATTTTTACAGCTCTGTTTTGGTGCTCCAAATCCTCATGAATTAAGGAAGAGGTGGCTGACTGATAGTAAGGGGTTTTCCTTCTCATTTTCTGAGAGATTTTCACCAGTACTGTGGACTGCTCATCCAGGAGAAAAGCTAGTTACAGTAAACGTAGGGTGGTGTTTCTTTTGTTTGTTTTCATTTTTTAATTAGGTAATTCTTCTAATAAAACCAAATGATCTAACACACAGTGAGCTGATAAGACAATGTGAAATTCTGCAAGTAGGATGCATGGTGGAGGCCACAATGACAAGCAGAGAACTCACAATTACAGTAAAGTTCCTCAGTACATGTTTAGAAAGATCAAGAGTCATCACCCAAACTTTCCACACATTACCTTAAAAGATGCTCCACATAAAGTGTGCTAATACAGCAGTGAGACTTCTACTCTTCTTTCTTCTCTATGTGAGTCAAAGAATCTCTCCCTTCCCTCTATCTTTTCAGTCTTAGAAATGTCAGGAATGCAATATCCTGTTTTCTTTAGTTTTGCTGGGGGGCCTTGCGAGTGCTTTAGGAAATGTTTAAATGCTCAAACTTTAATAAAGAGCTCTGTTGTCCAAGAGAACCTCATTCGTCATGGACAATGAAAGACTATTAATAGCAACATCAACAATATGCAAACAAAAAGTCAGAACAGTGTTTAAAAGCCCTGAATTTTGTCAAATGCTAAAGATCCTCTTACATTAGTCTCATGATGATAGCCTCACTTTATACTCTGCAGTCAGCTTTTCTGTTTGTAAAACTGTAATTTCTATTATAAACACCCCTTCCCAGAAATTCCCTTCTGCTTTAGGAAAGACACCTCTTTAAATGTTTTTACAATCCATCACAAAAAGGTAAAAGATCCTATTTTTGTCCCTTTGAAAAATTACAATTTTCACTTCTGAAATAGTACAACTTTTAAGAACTCTAGCCTTGAAATAATCCAGGCTAACAAGAGTGATTTCACAGTAAGTCAGGGAAGCATGGACTGTTAGCATTTTAGTGCGGATGAACCTTTCACAAGGTTCACAAGTAACAAAATATGTTATTTTGCTATACACCCTTACTAAGGCTTCTGAATTGTGATGAAAAGAAGCAGAACAGATTTGCTTCCAGATGAGAGAGAGTAAATACAAGCACACTTACATTCAGACACTTACATGGCAGGAAACATTTTCTTTAAAAAAATAAACACTTCCCTGAAGAACTTAATTAATGTTAAAAACTTGATGAATGTGAATACGTGTCAGGTAAACTCATTAGGAAGAATCAAAGCTAACCTAAAAAGGGAGAGTCCATATAGCAAAGTGAAAGCATAAAAGGGATGGAAAGGCCCTAATAAAATAGCTGCTTTAAGCAATTTGTGTTCTCTATGCTTTTTGTAATGCAATCAAAGCCATTAACTATATATAGCTCAGTGTCTCTTTGGTCAGCAAAAAACAACTTAGCAACACAACCAAATCAATCCCTTCTTCTACAGTGCAACATGTTTTTAATTAAGAAAGAATGCCAGGATGAAGGAGACCTTACAAGTTCAATAAGCTGAGACCATTCAATTTTTGGAAGTGGGGAGAAAGGGTTAAGCTTTTCATTGCAAACTTCACGTTTTATGTTAATACAACTATTTAAGCCCTTTCTTGACTTTCTGATCATGTCTTTTGACAGGAAAGGGAGTATTTGTTTTGTCTGATTTTAACTCTCAGGAAAGCAAACCAGAACTGTCCAAAAATGTCTATCCTTTTTTCTGACCTCTGCCTTCCAATAGGAGCAGTTTAGGCATGATGCATTTACCAGAGAATGGAAGTATGAAATTCCCTTCCTAATGCAAAAATCTTACCTGGGTAATCATTCTTGTCTACATCTGAGTCTCCTCTTAGAGTGAAGCCAAATCCCGAAGGCATGGACTGTGAGGCCCAGGCTCCATTGAGAACCTGGGAAGGGTTAGAGTTTAACCCATTACTGTATCCATTGTAAATGAGCACTTTCCCTCTTCTGTCTTCTCCTGCAAATGGTGCACCAATAGCGATGTCTGCAGTGCAAAAAAAAAAAAAAAAGAATAAAAGGAATGGACACAATTGAAAATTTACTCCCTGCAGGAAAATAGACGCAAATTGCTTCTGCTACAAACATGCAAGAACTTCATACCGTATGTATTCTACTTTAAAGGCAAATACACAAAATGTTACCAGTGTCTTTTCTGTGTCAAACTTTCATGACAAAAGCTTATAAAATAATCCTATGAAGAAATGATTGAATTATACTAAATAGCCAGTCCACATTGGATTCCTCTACATATTTCCAGGGCAGTTAATTAGCTTTAATAAACCAAGATCTAATGAATGCCTGCTTCTATTTTTGTATTTTTAAACAGACACAAATTTTCCTTGATTTCCTCTATCACCTAGTTAATAAGGCACAGCTGTTAGATAAAACTAATTTTCTTTTTCCAAATAACATATTCTACATAGACAAAAAACCTCACCCCTTAAAATATCCAATGCTTTAGAATGCAAAAGAGAATAATATCATGTTTTCATCTATACCAATTCATCATCTTATTGAGAAATAGGAATAGTACTGAGCCAGGAATTTCACAGGAGGTCTTAGGCACTATGGAATTAAACAGATCAATGCTTTAAAATTAGGTGCCATATCCAAGAGGCAGAATTTACAGTGCTCTTCTTAGTTTCTGTGCATGGGATGTGGAGATAATATTGTCTAGACTGAGATTCAACAGCTGCACTAGCTGAGCTAGCCAATAGGAAACAACAGAGGATATGTATCTACAGCTCTCATTTTTGGGTTCTGATCTGATGCTGGACTTCTTTATTAAACTTGAATGGAGTATCTGGACTCTGTAGCTTCACTTTAAAGGCAGAAGTGCACCAAAGCTCTCTGACTGGCTAATCCAGTTATGAAGCAGAAGATTTTGGCTCTAGAGTCTTCTTATACAGTGACAGAGAAAAGCAGAATTGTCTTCTGCCTACCTCATCTGAATTCTGGAGAGAAGGGAGACCAACACTGCCTGCCCAGAGTAGCTGAGCGTATCTGCTACTGCTCACAGGCAGAAAACAGGAATTCTCCACCATGAGGTTCAGCTGTGCTGAACTCCATGGTGGGACTCCAGGACAAGCCAGTGAGGGTACTCTCAGCAGTCACAATCCAATGGCTTCTACTGACAGGATGATATTCATATTTTGTGCACTCCATACCCCAGTGCAACTCTATGACTCCTGACATGAATGACCCCTTGCACAGCAGCCACACATATTGAGGACATTACCCTAGAATCCAGTGGCTAGAGCACTGTGAAAAACAGCCCTCGAAGTAAGGAGGAGCAAAGTTCATTATCTTTTCCTTAGTGGGACAACCATTCTAAAGGCTACTGTGCAAAACAGCTCCTCCAGGAAAAACTTCTTGGTGTTTTAGATGTAGAGATACCTGCTTTGAAGATCCCAAATATCCTGGAAATGAGAATTAAGAAAATGCATGCAGGGAAAACCAAGGTGCTACTGACCATGGCTAGGAGGCTTAACTCTAAATGCTCAAGGTATGCCAGCTATCTCAGATAATCAAGCAGTGAGTTTAGTTGTACTGTTTTGTTGACTTACAGTTAACTTACATGAACATTTTGTTGTGTGCATATGCTACAACCATTTGAGAAAGAACCCATTATGCACCTGTTTCTTTTAGTACTTGAGTACCAGTGGATTCCAAAATAGTACTTCTGTACTTGCCCAATTCTTATATTGTTGACAAAACGCTCCATGTACTGAGCCTCATTCAATTATCAAACTCTTCCAAGCATTTGAAAAGAATTTTGTTTTTAAAAAAATGAAACATCTTAACTAAGTAATGAAATGTTATTATAGTTATAAAACAAAAGATATTTTTATTCAAATAAACATACTAATATTTAGTAAAAAAATCACACAGTAGTCAATAAGACTGCCCTCTTATCGGTCAGCTTTTCATGATTTGGGTCTCAGTATCAGTTTCATTAGCCTTAGTGTAAATTCTTATGAATTTCAAAGGTGGTTATATGTTAAAAAGCCTTTTCCAGCACTGCACAGCACAGCCACTTGATTTTTGGCAAGTGTTAGATATGCTTAGGTTTTTTTAATTTCAGTTTAGAGATATACTACATTACATACAAATTACCATTATATCCATCTTGATTGAGATCTCCAAGGTGTGTGATTGCACTGCCAAATCTGCCAAACACTTCAGTGCCTGTCAGAATTTGTGCATCATGGAAGAGGAATGCACTTTCTTGCAGGTACAGATAAACTTGCCCAACTTCTTTAGGCTTGCTCTCAAATTCTCGTTCCATAAAAAGAGGGGCACCGACTAAGATATCATCTAAACTGGAACAGTCAAACAAAAAACAGTGTCACTGAGAGACTGAGTGTAAACAACACAGTTTATACATTTGCTAAACAGGAAGCTGATAATTATCATACAGTCAGACTAACTGAGGTAAGAAGGCGCTCCTGGAGTCCTAGCACAAACACTTGGTCAAAGCATGGTCAATTAGGGAAGGCTGTCCACAGCTATACCCAGTCCAGTTTTGAAAATCTTCATGGATAGAGACTCCACAATCTCTCTGGGCAACTACTTCCAGTGTCTGATCATCATTGCAGCAAAAATATTTCTTTCTACATTTAAATGGAATTTCTTGCACTTCAATTTATGCCCATAATAGACACTGAAAACTTACACTTTGCAATTAATGATGCTGAAGTCAGGAATCTAACTAAGAGGGAATCTGTGTCACTAGAACAAATTCTGTAGCTCTGTTTTGCTAACAGTGCCAGTGAGAGACAAATTTTAGTATAAAATCTCATTTTTGCAACTTATACATCAGTAAGTGACCAAAAGAAAAAAAAAACCTGCCACTTTACAGTAGTAACATACTTTTGAGTAACATACATGAAACACAAGTATAGCATCAATTCATAGAGAATGCCTCATCACTTATTCAAGAAGGTGGGAGACAAAGCTAAAGCTCTATTTCTGAAAATACTTCTGTTTGATATTAGGTACACAAGTAGTGGCAGTGCTCATATAATTTTCTGTACTGAGTATTAAAGAGAAAGAACATAATCAAATTATAAAAATAAGATGCTTAGAGGGAAAAGTCTTTCTGTCCATTATGCTACTCCAAGAAGAATCAGTAAAACAACACAGACTAACCAAAGAATATTTTGCATGTTGTTGTTCTAAATAGTCATGTTTCAAAACATGTTACCAACATTTATTTAGAGGGAATAAAAAGACCCTTTTATGAACTGTGAAGAATAAAAACAAGTGTGATTGACAGACCCATAACAAGCAGAATTATTCTTAATGGATTATCCTGGGATATGAAATGATAGTATCAGATTAACTGCTGAAGGTTGCTCAAGACCATATAATAAAATAATTTTCATTATATTCAGTGAACATTGATCATCTGTATTAAGAAAGTCTGTTACTGTAAATCACTAGGACTACTTTATCCCAGCATATTTAATTTGGAAAATATATTCTCTTGTTCTAATGTGAAAATTTTTTCAAATTTTGTAAAACTCATAAAAAACTTTCTATTCTTAATTCATCATATTTCCAATATGAAGCTTATCTATTAGCAAACCAAATAGTAAAAATGCATGATATATTTTTTCCCAATCCTGATAGAAAAATATCTGTATGACTGAGCAGTAGCTCAGCTACTATTTTACCACAGATATACACTATGATTCTAAGATATACACCATAGAATTTAGCACAGAATATTTCATCTAGGAAAAAAAATAATTACATTGTAGAACTTACACATTCTATAAGTTGTGACAAAATACTTCTAGGAATGTTATGTTTCTACTAAGTTTTATAGTATGTTTCCATAAAGGAAAGTGTAATTCCAAATGTCAGGTCAGTTTGGTATAGCTGTCCTATTTTTTATGTTAGATTTTACCCTATGGCATAAATAACTAAAAAAGGAAGGAAGCAGATGCTGACTTGACATCAAAGGTTGGATTTTCCTTTCACACTAAACATCAAAAGTCCTCCTCTACTAATGGAAGATGTTTGTGGTTGGGACAGAATATCAGCTGAAATGGTTGCCATGAAACAATAGCAACAACAAAAACAAATCACGAATGCTCTTTTTAAAATAAGTTATTTTACATATGCCATGAACTAAAAGCATTACACAGTAGCACAATCATCAATTACTATTTTAGTACCTCGCAGTCCAGATATTCCCAGTACATTGGGACCCTATAGAGTTAAGTCCTGTAGAAACCATGAAATAAAAGATGAGTTTTGCTTCCTTGAATATTTTACAAATGAGCAATTATAAGACCAAAGGAAGATCTTTTTAGAGGTGATAAGGAACCAAATCACTGAGTCAGAAAGCTCCCAGTACACTGATGTAAAACAAACAGATACCCAGACACCTTTAAAACCCTGGTCCATAGAGCAATATCCAGAGTGCCTAAAATGGTGAAAAGAGAGAGGCAGACTATCTATTGTGTATTAAAATTCTCTAAGCAGAAGCCTAACCCAGAACACAAGATTCACCACGTGAGACAGAGAGCAAGCAGACGGGAGCTGGAGCTTATTGAATATGGAGCACAGCATCCCAGCTCGAAGTGCACAGTGTTGGGTTATTTTTCTGGTAAAATTTCAACTTTGCTAAAATAAATGACAATGACTGTATAAAATGCACGAAAAGTCCAGGAAGCAGGGACCAGAACTCAGTAGCAAAGATGGCTCATCTTCTGCTGTACTGAGGGACAGGTGGAAGGAAGGCAGTCATCTAACACACTGATCTATTTCTCAACTGGTTCTGGGCAGCAGAGCCACCTGGAACACTCATAGCACTTGGTTTGCCTTCCCTCCAGATCTTCATATATACTGCCTGCATCAAGGCCTTCCTTGCCTTGTCTTAAAATTTCCCCTTTCTCTTTCAGAGCTGAGCTCTGTAGGTCAAAGCACACTGCTTCAGCAAGTCCTCTGCAAGACAGAACTCTCCCTTAGGCAATTCCAGAGGTTTGGGATTAGAGTTTGGGTTTTTTGTGCTGTCACAGCAGTGTACTATAGCTAGAAAGGAAGGATTTGTCAGCAAACTAACTCTCTCTGATCCTCATTTACTTTCTTCTGGTTCCTCTTCAAGCGGGTAAAAAAAGCAAACAATTACTGCTTGCCATACTTTCTAATCAGTTTTGCCTCCCAGCTTCTACAATTTAATTATTTAGATAACAAGCAGTCAAGGGGACGTGGGGGGTGTGTGTACTTGTTGGTTTCTAAGTGCCTATGTGATTACTATTACGCATTTTTGTTGGTGAAGGACGATATTTTAATTGGCCTTTTAAACTGTAGGAGTTTGTATTTACAAAACTGAGAGTTCTGAGTCAAATTCAGTTTGATGTGATTACTTTTTAAAAGCTGTAAGAGTAAATAAAAGCAAAAGTCCCTGGACAGTAATGTTAATCCATGAAATGCAGTTCAGTGTGCAGAGGGATCTTGAACTGGTTCATTAGATTTCATTATTGCACTAAGATGCTAGAGTTAACATAAATTATATATTAATTTTTGCTCCAACACCGAAAAGTAACCAGCCAGTACTATTTCCCTTCTGATAGGAAAAAAAAATCTTTCAAAAGCATAAAGCTGACCACCTGCTGAGACTGTGTGCCTTTCCTTTGTATCCTGTAGAGTAATAAAAAGCAGGAATATGGGAAATGTCAAGAGGTCAAAGTATAACTATGGAAAGCTTTAATACAGGCCAAATAAAAAAAAACAGTAAACAGTTTATTTCACTGTTTTTATTGGACTGTTTCAGCCTAAACTGAAAGTGTTCTATTTTTCTCTCTTCACTAGGAATGTAGCCTATAAGTTGATGGCAAAGCTTGATTTATTAAGTTTCACTGTGGGATTCTCATTATTAGCAATGGGCAACTAAAGGGTTGTTCAAACAGTATCCTCAATTTCCCTGTTCTGCCTACAATCCTGATGTGGTGCAGATAAAACTGCATGAGTCACTTTGGAATACCCACAGATCTGCTGGGCCAGGTCTACAGAGCTTTTTTTCCTAAAATGAGCCTAATCTTTGAGCCATATCATGAGTCTTATTACAGGAAAGAACTATTCCCGATAATCTTGTATTAATTTTTCCAGCAAATAACTTAATCAAGTTTCTCATACTGATAAGGCCATCACCACCTCCTCATCTTTAGCTAAATAAAATGCTTAAGTGAATTTGAAGTGTTAATTTCCCTTTTGCTTTTTTTCCTCCTTTACTCTTCCTTTCAGATAAATATTTCTATTGACTATATGTGCAAACCAGCAAAGACAGACTACATATCTAATCAGACATGTTTATCAAGTAAAGCTTTTTGTGTTTTGTTTTCCGTGGGATGTTTGGATCTCAGGAAGAGTCTTTAGATTTCTTTTAAGATATAGACTGGGAGACCACACAGGCCTCAACAGCAGTTTGATTATATTATTGACATAAACTGTGGTTTTAGAGGTACACAGACAGTATGAGACCTTCCAAGTAACCCTATGGTTAACAGGAAATAACCTGCACAGGAAATAGTTTGGTTCAGTGAGAAGTTAAATAATAAGGCCCCTGAAAGTCTAACAATTAATGTTTCTTCACCTTTTCACATTTGTAATACATCAGTAGGACTAAATTAATTCTGATTATGTATATCATAAAAACAGAAATTTTCAAAAGCTATGATACTATGACAAAATTTCATCTCAGAAACTTGGAAAGATTTGAGTACTATGAAGCCACCAGGGAAATTGCTGAAGCTTCTGTTTTGTTGTTGTTTTGTTTTGTAGCTGCAATAACACTCTACTACCTTGTTACTTTTCTCTTTTGTATTCCTCAGTCTGTAAAGGGTCACAAGTCACTGACGAGAAGCAACGATTTAGCCCAGAAAAATTATTTCATGCACGGTGTTTAAGCACTTAATAAGAAATGATCACAAGAAGAAAACATGATGTAGACACATCTGAGACATTTTGAAATAAGCATGAGTACATTATATTTCTAAATATTATCCTGCCTCATCATTGTGCAGACTTCCAAGCCTCTGAACTTCACAGATCTTTATCTCCTTGCTAGATAGCTACTATAAATATTCTCTTACTAAAGTCCTCTTCTTCTAAAATATTTAATCAGACTTTACATGAATTGAAAGGTAGCAAGGGTTTTGTTCAACAGAGCCTGAAACCCCCAAGTATATTAGGGATACGAACCCCAGGTATCATCAGTGGAGTGGGAGTGGAGCATCATTCTCCCTCTGACACACACAATGCCTACCATAACAACTATGGATACAGACACTTGTTGAGATGACAAAAATGAATGGCCATTCATTCAGCAGGTGCTGGAATGAGGAAAGAAGAGCTGATGACATTGGGATGCTTTTAAAATTGAAAAGTGAAGCAATAGATGAGAAGACACCTGTATGTGAGAATGAACTTCTGACTTTCACCTGTCTCTTCCCAGTGGTAGCTAGGGCTATTTATTCAGTGTTTTTCTACTTGGATCTGTTTCCTGGGACTCTGGACACTCCTCTGACACACTGCTTTGAATAAACATTCCAGAAGACAAACTCACCCAAACTAGGCCTGCAAATACTCATGACACTGTGACTGCACAAAGACAAGCCTATGCTAAGAATTAAAATTAGAGAGGCAGAGAAGCCAAGAGAAGCATTTTGAGGTATGAAGCACCTGAAAAACTACATTTATTTATAAATGTCAGTCATTGCTTCTATTAATGTTCAGTGGAGCTGAATATATTTGGTAACCTACCCATCATTGTTAACATCAGATACTGCAACTGTGTACCCAAAATAAGACGCCATCTGAAAATAAAAAACAACAGATAGGATTTCATATCTGATATCAAATGTAAATTTTTTTTACTGATAATCCTCTTTGTTTTTATGGTCATTATTACAAAAAACCATTTAATATATTCTTGAAACTATGTTAATCAAACTAGATGCTCTAGAGATGCAATATTTCATCACATAGTTGCTTGATATTACCTGCTCACCAGTGAAGTTCTGGATAAAGGTCAAGTCTGAAGAATTAATAATTGAGACCTGGTAACAGAAGAATAAGGAAAGTTTCGAGCACACACGGAGATGCTATAGCAGGACATCACTGCAAAAGAATTTGACACACTGAAAGATGGTCCAAGTGGCCAAGAAAAAACAATCCTTTTTCTGCCTTACCACAGTGTTCCTAGTATGATCTTGAACAAATTGCTATGATTTCATGACTCTCAGGTTCCCCATAAAAAAATAGGGAAAATTATTTCCCTTCCTTGCTAGATACTGATCAGCAGCCAAAAAAACCTATCAGATAATCAGTAAAGAAGTATACATACATATAAAAATATATATACACATAAACCTTTTTCCTAAGAAATTTTGAAAACAAGTCCCAGAGACACAAGGAATTTGGGGTTCACAAAACTAGAGAACGTGTCTGTGGCTGGGATTTCTTTTCCCAGTCATGTTAGTAAGTTCCACTACTTTTTTCCTACAATTTAAAAGCTGTATCTACAAACGTATATTGTTTTCTCTCTTCACTTCTAGCTGCATATCATGACTCTTTGCATCTGGATTTCAGTGTATACACTTACAGCACCGAGAGTAAACACTGGGAATGAATAATCTGAACTTGGACTCTTCTGCACTGTGGACACAGCATTGCACAAAAATATGCTAACCTATGGGTGAGCTTAGGTCTGATAACACTCAGTGGGTATAGGGATACCTGTCAGACTCAGAGCATGTAACTGCAATTGTGATTGCATATTGAAAACAGGCTACAGATTAAGTCCTTACCATTGAAAACCCAAACCAGTAAGGTATTTCAACCCAGCCAGATAAGCCTGAGGGTAAAAGTCAGTGGCCATTTACTCTGATTTGAAACTTTTGTATGAAAGAGAGAGAAAATGTAATGTAGCATTTAACCTCACAAACAGCTTAATTGCCTTCTCACTATAAAAATTGCAAAATGAAGATCCAGTACATACATAGCCAAAGTTCTGTGCTCCCCTTGGGACTCCAGCAACCAGCTCTGAAAGGATAAATGATCACCAGTGAACTGGTTTTGCAATCTGATTGTGCATGCAACATCTATCCCACACCACTCAAAGTTTCCTTGATATACATGTGATATCTCTTAGGATTTTGCTTTGTGATCTGTATCAGAAAGACCTGTAAATTGCTTCAAGCCATTATTTCATAAGACTATAGCATTCATTCAGTGCATTTACTTGCACAAAATGTTACACTCTGACTTTTGAATACACCCATCCATGGATCTCTTTCTGTTTAGCATTGCTTAGCATAGCAGAGTATAATGTAGTTCTTGGTGCTCTTCAGCTTGCTATCTGACAGCTGTGGATTGTTTGGAGAATTAGTTATGGCATCACATACTAGAGCACAGAAGTTAAATAGAACTGTTCTTACAAATACTTCTTTTCTTACAAATACTTTTTTCGCCTACCAACAAAATTTTGGATTTTGTCTCATTCATTATTTTGCTTGATGTCATGTAAGTGCTTGACAAGTTCTGCACAGTCTACCTAAAGGCATTACAAGGAAATTTTTGTGAGTGGCATTGGAGGGATCCACTGAGTAAGAACATCAAACATTAGACCTAGCTGCCTTCTAGGAATAATTTTGCTCAATGGTGAAATCTTAAACAACTAGTAGAAAAAATGAGTAAGACAAAAAGGAAAAAACAAAGTCCCAGCCTGCAGCCTTATGGTCTGAACCTTCCCTCATTAAGATATCCACATCAGAAGACAGCAGCAGGAACTTCAGATAACAGAGCACCTCAGCCACCTGCTTGTACTGACCTAGCCTTCCTCTGTTCCTCATTGGGATCATATACTCCCCTCTGATTAAATGTGCTTGGTCAGTGTGAAAATGGAAGTAATAATGAACATGACACAGGGTGAATCTTGAGTCAGCCAACTATGCAATATTTTTCTGCTAGTCATTCACATGACATACCGATTCAAAAATCATCCATTATAAAACTCTGACGATGCATTTAAAAAGAAGCAAAAAATGTAGCCTTCCATTACCAGGGGTACCTCTTTTTACACATCATCGTGTTTGGCTCAAAACAGTGTGGTTTTTTTATTTATTTTTTGAATCCTTCATAATGCAATACAGGCAACTTTAACTGCAGAGGGATTAAGCAGCAGCAGTTCTGGAGCACTGGGTTTACTTGTGGAAATGTACTACATCTCTGCTGGCTTTATAGTCTGGATCACAGAGCTGTTTAGCCCCTCAAGAAAGCCACCCCTTACAGAATTCAAATTTTTTTGTTCCTTTAATTTTATATTATACTGTGTAAGGAAATAATAGTCTCTGAAAATACTGAGTACAGATAGCTTAATTCTCACCAGTGTTTCAAATGTACAATAGGAATATTCCTGTGTAGAGACCCAAAACAAGGAGTTCAGTAAGTGCATGGCCATATGGTTTTCATTCAAGTACATAGGTCCTTACCTTGTTCAGAATCCCCAGTAAATTCCCCAGCAGCCACTGAGTATCCTGTTTAAAGATAAATTACAAAATAAAGCAAACTCAATAAACAATTTCTTTCAATTGATACGCAAGGACCATCAGATTTGTCTGTTCAATCGATCCTTTGAATCCAAGTTTTCTAAAATTAGTATACTAAAACCGTGTGGAAAAAAGGAAAATTGTTTATCATATTATTATGAATAACTTAATGGTAGATCTGAATGTATAACAAATTGATCACTCATCTCTAAAAATGAGCCTCTAAATCATCAATACTTACTAATTTATCTGAAAAAACCCACAGGTACTGTGGTGTTTTGCCCTAATAGCTATTGACACAATTTAGGTCTTCATTTCTGTACTGTAATGTGTGAGTGTCCTGGCTGAGCTTTATATGGAAAACAGATTTCCAAAGATGCAGTAATGCGCCTCCTGGAGCTTTAGTAAACCTGTGAAGAGTTACTATTGTCACAGTAAAGAAAAAGCTTTGGATTGTATCAGGGATTTTGATTTCAAATCTGTGGGCAACAGTGCAAGGACATGTCTTTGCCTTTAAATTCCACTGAATATTTTCTATAACTATGTGAAGAAAGACCTGCCTTACATGCACAAACATGTGAGTATCATGAAAATCCTTAGAGATCAGTAGGCAAGTGGCCTTTTTTCTATTAATTACATAATATCTTCAAATTGACTTTTATTTTTGCTTACTTCAATTGTATAGTTTAAATAACAGTGAGAATAAATTGGGTATTTGTGTAGTACTGTACAAAATACCACAGAACTGAATTTGAATTTATCTAATATAAATAGAAATTTTCTTTAATTACATTAAGTTCAATCCATCATCTTGCAATGAAAAAATACATAATTGGGAAAATTCTGTATTTTTGCTTAATTATTTAAGATCAAATAATAAGCACCCTAACAAGCCATTTAAGACATCAGCCTTCAGACCCTGTTGCTATGCATCATTTTAAGAATGTTAATAATCTCACTGAAGTAACCAACAAACTACTGATTTGCTGTTGTGCTTAAGGCAAAACATATTCAAATCTTCTCACATTTGGGACACAGTAATGTAAGGTTTGTTTTCCTCTTTATATAAGATTCATGCTGTTAGAACATACTACTAACTCATACAGATCTCAGCTTACCCATGTAATTGTCATCATATGAGGGTGGTGCCACTCCTGTTTGCTTCTCTCTTGCCAATTTCCTCAGAATATCCTTGAAGGAATAATTTGCAATGATGTCCGCAATACTTGCAGTGATTACCTGACCTGGATTCAAACAGCTTCATAAATAAAAGGGACCTAACAGAGGGCCAGATTCTATAAAACAGGGCTAGCAGAACACCAGAACAGAAAGGATACTAATACAGCACAGATGCAAAGAGTAGATAACTTCTCTGGAAGTCTCAAGAGTACAAATAAATCAAAACAAGGCACTGAATCTCTATTGAACCATTACAAAAACATCTCCAGACCCATTTCAATGTACTAATTCAAACTAAAGTCACTGCACTGTACAAATGTAGTAGACCAATGAAAGCAATTTCTCAATGGAGAATGCAAAGCTATGAATTCCCTACAATCACAATCAATTAGATCTTCTCCTTTAAAAAATGCAAAAACACACATCAAACAGGCTGACAGTGGGCAGGCTGGTAGGCAGAGGCTGGGAATCACCTACATCATACATGTAAGAATAGGTTAAAACAAAAATAACCTCTTAACCCTTTACTGAAGCAACTTCAGGGTATATCTACATGAGAAACTACATCTTGGAACCTACAGTGATGGCACAAATGAACTTAAAAGACATGCAGATAGCGATAAAAGGTTGTGTTCAGAAACAAACAGTAACAAAAGCTTTTAAAATAGTACATTTGCTCTACAAATATTAGCAATTTTTAAACCTGCAGTATTTCTAGGGAAAAATTAATCTTATTAATTAAATGACAAATAAATTGAAATGCCAACATAAAAATAGTTATTTGTATTTGTTTAACTTCCTATACAACCTACATCCTGGATTTTCATGGCTTATTTTTTATGCTCAGTTGCTTGTTAAGAAATTCTTTTGATTTATATTTGTTGAAAATAAGATCAGAGACTGGTTATTGTAAACCAACAAAACAGTGGAAAGCTAGAACAATGATACTTTCTGCTTCACTTCTTAGATCCAGTTAACCAGTCAGATGAACATACCTTGCCAATAAAAACTACCGGGCCCGCCTACTATCAGGTCTCCATTCTACAAAAAGCAGAATTAAATAAAATTACATAACAAAAGAACACAGCAAAATTAAGCATGCATGGGAAAAAAGCAATTTAAATGACCAAAATAATATGAGAATCATGATAAAGGAAAACAGCCATGCTCAAGGAAAGGATGTAGGTGCACAGATGTGCAGGAAAATCCACAGTTAAAAAAAAAGTTAAAAGCACCCTATGCATCTGTACTTGAATGAAAGCCATTTATTCTACCACTATGATAACATTTCAAAAATTGCAGTTTATTTGTAAAAAAATAAAGTAAGCAGAAAAGAGTGTGCTCATGTTCAATGAACAACAGTTTTATAGAGAATTATACAATGCAGCTGCAGAATGCTCAAAACAATGGCAATGGTCAAAGTTACCTGAGGCACTGGTGCTGTAATAATGGCCTAGATAACAATAATTGTGTCAAGTTTATCCTTTGTCCCACACCATTGCTTCTGGGCCTTCCTGGCATTTAAGAAAATCTAATTCTTTCCTCTCACCCCCACATGAGAATGGTTTTACTCAATGACTAGTCAGCCACCAAAAACATCCTTATATAGGCTATTTTAATGTTTAAAACTAGTTGGAGCCTGCCCCACTGTTTCCTGAAAGTCAAGTTCTGTAAAGCATTCTAAGTGATATAAAAACACATATAAGTTTATGCCTAACTATCTGTTAAGATAGACTGAGTCAGATTGGATTGCCACAAAGAGATAAACAGATGCTGATTGAGTATTTCTTTCATTAATGAAACCAGAAAGTTTGAAGCTTGAAAAGAGGGAATGAACTTGCAGCAACTTCACAAAACTTTCCATATGCAATAGCATAGGGATAAACTCATGATCATTGAGATACTACTTGAACCCTACAGATATATCACAATAACATTTAGTCTAAATACTTTAAAAGCAGAATCTCACCTTGTAAAAATCTAAGCTGAAACCTGCTTGACAAAAGCCTTGTCCTTCAGGATCTGTATTGCCTGCAATTACGAATGTAGTAGCATTTTATTGATTTCATAGTGCATGTGGAAGATAACACAGACACCCCTGGAGCTGTAAGGCTATGAAATGCAAAACTGCCAATATATGTGAAAATACATATTTTTTCTTAGAAGAGGCAGAACAAATAAAGACCTTCTCCAGAGCCCTGAACATGCAGCCCCTTGTGAAGATTTTGAAAAATAAGACCTGCTACTTTGGACTTTCTCCTCTCACTGACAAGAAAGGACCCTTGAAACAATTATAAGGGATTCAGTTTTAATTTGGCTGGAGATAAAGAGGCAAAACCTCAACATGATTGTAGAATGATAATCATAGTCTGATCTGCCATAAATACAAAAACAAGTGTTTACTAAAGCGTTTTCAAAAAACACTGGCACAGTGGAAGAGTCAGGATGGGTACATGGAAAAACATGCAAAATCCATTCCTTCAACACAGAACTGTTCATATTAATACTTACTGTTGCGACAAGGTGAATATTCAGCATAGGCACTGAAGTTCTGAATTGCTACATAGCAGGTGCCTACAGGGTCCTTCTCAGGGCTGTCCTTAAGGGTTCTCCAGTGATACAAAGGAGCACAAGCCTATAAAAACAGAAACACAAAACAGAAAACACACATACTTTCACACACTCTTGCATCTGGCAAATGTTTTTAATAGACTGTGTACAAGGATTCTCTCTGGTGTTGTATCATTCATACAGCAATGATCACAAGACACTGACAGAAGAAAATGTAGGACCACTGTTTCATAAAATTTCATTATAACCTGAAAAGCACAGATGTTTCACTTATTGCCCTTGGCAGGTAAAATCTGTCAGGGATTACAAGTTACATTTAAGCAATGTTACAAATACCCCCTAAGTCTGCTTCACAAGTAGTAAGTTTGCTCTATTACTGCACATTGCACAGGAGTTGATCCCGTAATTTAAGATGCATATCACATGTATGTGGCTGAAGGCAATCCCAGCTCTATCCTGTTATGTCTTAATCAGCGTAGCAGCAGAACTGACTCCACTTACCAGGAGACTTGTCAGGCTGCTGCATCACATGGTCAATCACAATCATTGATTCTATAAACAGGGCTAGGAGGCCTGCCTCCTTATAACCTCCTGGTTCAAATCTTCATAGATAGGACAGTTATAATGCATTCAACAGTCTGAGTGAAAAGTTTTTTGCTAAGGAGGTTTCAGCTAAATATTTAATCTTCAGTGTTACAGCAGTGGTGTTACAGATATGACAGAGTAAAGATAAAAGATACACAACTTGTGTAGAGAGAAGCATTATCTTTCTTGAAGGTAATCCAGATAATTAGAAAAATAAGAACAATAAGCTCTCAGGTCTGCAAGTCATTCCTTACAGTTTCCTGTGCCCTGAAACTTTTCATTGCCTGGGAGCATGAAGACACTACCTCTCCCTGCAACCTTGCCTCTGTAAGACACAAATAAATTCTTCATTCATGTCCTATCTTGTCCTACTCTTTGAATGACAAACCTGTCTACCTCTGGCAAGGTATAGCTATTATTTACAATGTTGTATTAGCCTTCGTTCTGCAATCAGTACCAGCTGTATAAACCACAGTGCTACTCAGAGCTTACCACTGAAGTCAGCGCTTGTGGAGGAATGGCTTAAGGAACAGGGACTCTTCACACACCCTTGCCTAAAAAACCTTGCATATTAAAATAGAGAGCAAAACCAGAGTGCAGCAAAGAGGAGCATGTATCCAGTGGGGGTGATTTTAGGTACATTTTACATCAAGCCAAATGGATTGAAACAAGAACTCAATATAATCATAAACGTTGACTTAATGCAGTTTACTATTATATCCATAGCATAAAACACAAGTTCCTGACACTTTGATGACATTTTCTTTTTCTCTCAGCCTACAAAGCTTAACAGACAAAGTTTTCCAGCTTTGCTGGCCAAATTTTTGCCTGAAAAGTGTTGACACTTATCTCAGTTTCAGATTCTAATAAGAGTTAACCCAAATGAATGAAGTTTGGTCACTACAGACACAGCACATCTGTTGGACATGAGCTTTTCTACTCACTTGATTAAGATTTAACAAATAGTGGTAAAGAAGTACTTTATTTCAATTTGTGAATTGTTTAGTACAGTAGAGAAAATGAAAAATGTTCACCTATTTTTAGAACTTTTATGTTCACTTAGCTCTGGAACAGAATAGGGTGATATTTTATTCATTACCTGTTTCATTTCAAAATCCTTCTGTAGGCTAACCACAAGGGATACAATATAAGGGAAACCACTTCCTTTCACTATTTCCTCCCTTATGACTAATTTTTAAGTAATAAGTGAAAGTTTTAATCAAATCCCAAGGTAAATTTTTGTTCAGTAATCGTAAAAACTAATAAAACTAATGACTAAGCCAACTATTTTTATCACAATGACTTCAGTGCTGTTTTTCATGTAAACCTTAATGCAACTGGAAATATAAAATATCTGTGTATAAGCAGCATCACCAGCACTTTACTTGGCAATAAAAATACCTGCCCACTGCTGGAGTCCTCTATCAATATGGGTAAAATGTTCAGTGAAATTGCAAAACAGATACTGTATTTTCAAAGCCATCTCGATTTGGAACTTTTTTATCAGCTACTTTTATCAGCGTTTTCTTGCAGCTGTTTTACCATGACTATGACATAGCTGTTCAAAACAATGTTAATGTGACAAAAGAGGTGTTTTCCTAACTGAACATCAACAGAAGTTCTTGGCTTTCATAACATTTCATTACATTCAAATACACGCAACTTCACTACATTCTGTGTTTAACATTCCAACTATATCTTCATAATACAAAATATTTTATACCATACAGCTATCAGTTCCTGTGTATCTCTGAAATATATCCATTATCTGTTAAAAAAAACATCATTCACTTCCACAATAATATGACATTCTGCTATTTTAGCGTGGGTGTGGGATCATCTTCACTTGATCAGTTCAACCTGATTTTATAGGCTGCTTTTGTTTTTTTGAATAATATACATCCTCTGTTTTATAATTTACATATAGTCAGAGAGTTATTTCCATAATGTACACATACACAGCTATTAAACATATACATTCAAGAAAAAAAACATTATCTCCAAATGAATATCAAATGCATAAGACTTACCACAACTTTTTCTTTATGAGCTTTGACTGTTGCCCCAAACCACTGATTTGTCTTAAACTCAATAGGTTCCCTGGTGCCATTGACTTTAATTTTCCTGTTGTCTGACAAAGAAAGAAGCAGTATTTTGACAGTTTATTTTTAACACAAGTGAACAGATTAACAGATATATTGCATTGCATTCAGTTCTCGTCATCCAACCCATTTAATAGGAAATGGACTTTCTAGTATCATTTAACCTTTTCACTGGTCAACAGAAACTAGCTTAAATTCACACATGAAAATTCAAAATAATTACACTTAAACTTTAGAAAAAAATACTCAGGACTGGAATAAGAAATTATGTGGTTCCCCCTGCCAAAAAAAAAAAAAGGTTTGCTTGGAATTTGTGATGAAGAATTAACAAGAATCTACAAAAATAGGTGAAAAGACCTAAAAAGTTTTTTCAGATCTGGTAGAAACTTTCCATGTAAAAAGCATGTTCCATTATTAGTTTTTGCCAAACAAATGACATTTCTCAGCATGCTTATTCAAAGACCAACACTACAGATAGCAAAGGACTTAGTTTTTAACAGAATTACATGTGTACACACTGTCACAAGAGACAGCTTCCTAATGTTACTTTATATACACTCTTGCAGATGTCAGCATAAGAGAAGCCATCTGGGCAAAGATTCAGGCCAATTATAATGCATTTCAGGTTTTAATAAAAAGCAGACATCCCTTCCCTTCACCCTCAGTTCTCTGAAGTAAACTGATTTCCCATATGTTCGTGAGCTATGCTCTTCCCTTACCAGTCATTCCTAATGAACTTTTCAATTTATACATAAGCAGGGCATTACTCCTTCCCCCTTGTATCTGCATTCCCTTATGTTTGCTTCTGGTTCCTATCAGGAAGGATTTCAGAAGAACCAATCCTTTTTAGTCACTCTAAGTGAAAATAAAACCATATACTGTATACCTTGGGATGTTAAAAAAAAAAAAAAAAAAGTAGTGTCAGATGATATTCTAAGGATTTACACATATTTTTAAATAACTGAGAATAAATACAGCCAACATTTTAAAAAGTCAACACTCCTTGGGATTTGCCCAGCAGGAATACAGGAGATACCTGAATGTTTTCTAGGATGTTAGCTCACCACTGACTTCAGCTTATGGTTACCTTATAAATGCTACAAACTGAATTAGAAAGAAAAATGAACCTTATTTGGAGAACAAGGGTACTCTATCTCTGTATTTTTTCCTAACAAACATGAAGGAAAGTTGAATGAGAATGAATCTTTTAAAGTTTGAAAGTCTCTGAGGAGACTTGTATCTTCATACAAGCATTTGCTTCTGTGCTGCGCCAATTACAGTGGCTAGTGTTGATGTTCATGCTTAGAAAGATAAATTTCAGGAATATTTAGCTCTAGAAGATTCAGGAATTACAATTTAAAATAAGTCTGAAAATATTAATTTTAAAAACAAATTTTATTGAAGTTAGGCCTAAACTTGTGTGGATGTGAGAGACAGTGTATTTGACAAGCTGCATGGTAGGTGCTGCCAGCTTCTACCTAGCTGTTGGCAACACTACTTTCAATTATTCTTTCCAGTAAAGTCAGACCCTTTCACACTTTAAAGGTTTCTTTTTTTCTTTTTTTAATGCTCCAGCATATCTGAACATGATCAATGTCCACAGATGGGGTCTTGATAGAAACAAAGCTTTTGAAGCTTGAAAATCAGCCATGGCCAGCTTACAGCAGCCAATGCTAGCCTGGCTCTGCGGATTCTCATGACCAGTATTCTAACTTAAAAGGAGCTTACATTTTCAATCAAAACAACATACTTGTCTATTGGCAAAGTATACCAACATTTGAAAAGAAGTTAAATTTTAAAACTTGGACAACCATTTGCAGGATTTATAAAAACACAGCTGAATTTACCAGTAAATCTGCTAGAACTGTACACACACACATGCACAGTCCCACCCCATTCAGTGGCATATGGTGTAGGAGGAATCCTTCATCACGTGGCATGGGATTTTCATTATAAAATAATTTTTAAAATATCACAGACACACAAATTAACAAATAGGTTTTTTTCCTAGACAAATCTCTTTAGATAGAAATTTTCTAATCACTTTTGTTCAGTATCCTTGCTAGAACTATGGAGTCATAATTCCAGTTTCTAAGGTTGTGTCTTAAAATACAGTTTAGTCTTTTGTATGTAACAACTAATCAGTATTTCAGAATGCTATAAAACAGCTACTGCTTTCCATGTAACTTTAGCAAAATAAAGCTACATACACAACTAACTTGTCTGAATACACACAAACTGTCATTAATGTGCCCTGCTACAATTGTCCACTTCTGAGCTAGTCACCCACTCACATCTGAGGACATGACCTAAGCCAGTTCTTTTCCTCCTAAAGCAATTCTCTGAGAAGGTCAGAAGAATCATAGTCTAAAAATACTTAAAGTACTTTTTTTTTTATTTGAACCAACTGTAAATAGGCATGGATGACCATCTTAGATTAAGACTATTCACTTACCCAGATAAATCCCAATCCAATTAAAAAAAATCTGTATGTTCCTCAAAACAGCATTATCTAAGCATTTCAACACATCTGTACATGTCTGCATCTGTACATGTAACACCATTATATGACAGGGAAATATCTCTCCTTGTGCTATTTATGGGCATCTGAGGCCCACAGGCTAAGTCTATACCATACCTTACCCACAGCTATATTTTTGTGAGGACCAAAAACTTGGTGGGAATTCAGGTTGCATTGAAATATCTTCTCTTCTGGAAGAGAATGCCTGGCCCCTTTTAGGCAGGAGCCCAGGCTATCCTGTATCATGATATGTGACTCTAGTGCAAGCATAGCAAGAGTACAAGGCAGCAGCTTGGCTGGGCACACAACGTCTGAGCCTGTCCACAGAGAGGTCCAAGGAGTGCCTGAGTACCAGCTGGATTGCTTCAGAGCCAGCCCAGGAGCTGTTCCAGATGGTCAACAGTCTGCATGACTCGCAAATTTGGCTTGAGACACAGCTCTGGAGTCACTCATAATTGTACTGCCTCAGTCTAAGGCCCAGACAACCAAGAGTGTGCAAAGAGCAGAGAGATTTATAAATTAGGCATGAGGACATCCTTATATTGCATTTCAGCAAACCAGAGCACCTCATTTCCTACTGCAGAAGCCATGACTCCTATACATGGTACTGCCCTACAATCCAGCTTCAGAAGCAGCTCTGGAGACACAGAAACATCATTATTAAAACCAGCATTCCTTCACCCAGTTTTTTAGCTGAGGTACCTAGGGGCTACCAAAGGGACAAAAAGGCCCTTACATTGCCAAAACAATAGTTGGACAAGTAGAAAAATTTGAGTTTGGACAGCAAAAAGCAAACCTATGTTAAGAGCAATCGTGCAGATTCCCTTGTAGGAATTAAAGCCTGAATCCGGAGCAAGTGTTAGTGCAAATCTATCATTTAGACACATTAGAGTAAATTTGGTGCTTTCTATGGGAATTGGACTCCTCTCAGTCACTCAGTCAGCACATTATAAACAGTTTAATAGGCATGAATCAAACATTTTCCTTACCAATTTTTTTATACTAATCAATAACTGCATAAAAGATAAAAGGGCAAACACTGGTAGTGACTTATTGTGATTCATTCAGTTCTTGAAAACTCTAAGTAAAAAATGCAGCAACTTTTATAATTTATAAATATGCAAATGAACAAAAGCAAATAAAGGTGGTGATCAAAGATTGGATTCTATGATCTTAGAGGTCTTTCCCAACTTAAATGATCCTGTGAAAATATTTTAATCAAACTTAACACAGGAAAACAATGCTTCTAATCAAAGTAAAATATCTGTCTATGTAATACACCTGCAGTTCTTTCAGGTAAGTTTTCACCATTCTGAAATTTTGAAAAATATTATGTCTAAATTCTCTGGGTATATTTGCCTGTATATCCTGGATAAACACAGATGTCCATTAACCAGGCATCTGCAGCAGGTTCAGCTACACTCTGCCCTCATATCTGTGCCTAGATCCATGATGGCAAATCCCTTTCAAATACCTGTTTTGATATATCTGTGTATGTACTGATGCACATTCATCATATAAAAATGTAGGTAAAATAAAGTGTAATCCATGGGTTTCATATATTTGTACATAAATATATACAAACACAGTAGAGGTGAATAATCACATAAATCTATCCATATTTGTATAAAATGTGAATACAAACATATAAAACAAACAAATATTTCTACAAATTTATACAGGTAAAGGAAAGTGAATATCCTTGACATGGAGACAACAGTTGGAATATAATGTACAGTTTTGAGACATCATTACTTGCAGGTGTTTGGCTGAAAGAAAAGAAAGCAAAGAATGATCTATTTGTGCTTCATCCAGTGTTCAGAAGGTAGAGAAGAGAATGCCAAACTCCCATTTGAGGTATGCAGCAAAAGGAAAAGGGGCAACAAGACACAAGTTGTGGCAAGAGAATTTCTGAATAAATCTTAAGCACTAGAAGAGATTCCCCAGAGACACTATGGCTCTCCACTCCGGGGTGGTTTCAGAAGCTGGCTACAAAAGGCGCTGAGCAACCTCAGTTAACTCTGAAAGCAGCTCTGCTGCATCATTAGTGTTCTGGCTTATAGAAGGTAAGAGGGAGAGGGAAGGGTCCTGGCATACTTGCTCCCATATTCGAGATCTATATCTATCAGTGCCCAGTGCCGTAAGAGCCCAATGACACCACCTGTACAAAGCAAAGGTAAATCAGTAACTTTCACATTTAGACCCTCACCAGAGAGACTGAATTCAAATGCAAATCTAAACACTAGGTATGATCTAGGGAACTAAGCCAAACAATTGCTTTTAATTAATGCTGGGGGGAAAAAAGGGACTCAGTGGTGTTGAGAAACAGTAAGGATATGCAAAACACTGTCATGATGAGAGGAGTTGCTTCTGTATTTAGATTTATCTGGTTCTGCAACCATCTATTTTATTTCTGGTTTTTAGTGCAACTTAACTGCTATTCATATGAGTCATTTTAATTTAATAGATCATATCTAGAGAGCTTTATTTGGACATTCCATGAATAAAAAAAAAAAAAGAAATCATCAAACCCAGTAGGATTTTTTCCCTAAATACAATCTGATCAAAAACAAATCAAGACCTCAGGGTTTGAACTAAGATAGCTAAGAGTATTTTTTCCTTTCTTTAGATAGGGCTGAGACTCACAAAAGAAACTCATGAGGGTCCATTATAAATCAGAATGCTACAAGTGAACCATGACGTTCCAGATAAGGTCTTACTGGCACAGTGGACTAAAATGTGTCAACATTTTAAAGTACAACGAAGTTCTCTCTCAGCAATTTCTCTTAAGATGCAAATTCTGTATAACAGGATTCTAAGTTTTCTCTAGAATCTTACTATCTCCACAGCTAATGATTTTTTCATGTAACTAAATCTCTCCAGTCCCACAATACATCTTTTCCTTATATAGTACCTGGGTTCTGTTACAATCAGCTCAACTGCTGGCCAGATTAGCTCATGTTTTTTATCAACTGCACGCTTGGTCAGAACTGATTTACATCCCCATTCCCTGCTCCTCTTCAGAGGCTGTTCAGATTTTTTCCAGCTAGTTTAGAAAAATATAACCTACTTTAGTAAAACTGGTAGAGTGAACTGATAGGAAAGAAAACATCCCGGTGTGTTCTGGAAATTTAAGGGAAGTGGTTTCTAAAATTCTGCCTTCAGAACCCCAATTTAAAATAGAAGAACTTGATGCAGCCTATTAAGTATTACGACTAAAAGTGACCTTAATAATGAGTTTCCAAAATCTGAACTATTAGCTTTTTACCAGATTTCAAATGCAATAGTGCACTTTAGGGGATATTTAAGTCTGCTTCTGGCTGCAAGATTCTTTGAATGGTTCAGAAGTTGCCTAGTTAATCAAGAGAGGAGAAAGTTTTCTTGTTACTGCTCTCCTGCTACCTCTCCTGGCAGCTGAATGGAAGAGCACACAGATGAAACAAGGACTTGGTAATTCTAGCTCAGTGTTAAGGCAGAAATAGTCACTGTAAACCCATTTCATACAGAAGAAACTGAAAAGAAGTTAGCTTTGTGCAGGTAAGAGAAGAAAGACAGACCACAAGCCTTTAATATGATGCCAAGGCTTGTTTCCTTGTCCTCTCATTGAGTTTCACAGCCTTACACTGCAATGCAACCAGACAACTTCACAAAGTAGGGAAACAAGGGAGAAGAGTCGCTGCCCTTCAATCTGTATTTCCTGGAGTAAGGGGATACTAAAAGCCTTTCCATTATACTTCATCTCAGTTCCCTGCTGCAATGGAGCAGGTTAAAGCACCCATTGTGCTCTCTGGGGCAGTGCTTTGAGCTTCTTCCCAGAGCTTTGACCCTGGCACACAGATTTAGGGAGCTTTAAAGAAGTACAAACACAGGACTGCAGAGTCAGTGCTGTATCAACAGCAGGAAAGAGAGTTCCTGCTAAAGCCCTTTCTTGGCTGCAGGCCATATCACTGGCCAACCAATATGGGACTGTCCAGTTACATGACTTGCTTATGGATCGGTCAGCTCAAATACTACAGGACAGAATTTCATCCTTCTTCCCTCCTTTGCCCCTCTGTCATGTCAGGAATGCTATTTCATCAACAGGATTAATTACTGCAAGTAAATAATCTCATTGCTTTGGAAATCTCTGTCTTAGCTACTACAGAGAACAGAGATAGATGGCCTGAGAAATTAGTAACCATCTGGGATGACTTCCTCTAGAGCAATTTCAGTCAGGTGATGTAGCTTTTAGGAGTGGGCTGCAGATACTCCTGCTCTTCTAACTCCAATTAAACCATCTTCCCAGCAGGGTTGTTTAGCCCAGATACATTTCCCCATTAACACAGGTTATGCAGCTGCCCATAACACTCAGCCTATCTTGGGCATCCTAACATACGCACAGTGCCACAGAGATGATTTCAGCAGTAGTCTTGTTTTTTATTATCACTGCTTGTAGTAAGAAGCCCGGTCTGTGTTTGACATGTTGAACATGGCACTCAAAAGCAGTCACGCATTTTTTAAAGGCTTTTTTTAAATCTTTCATTGGGAATACAGTGTCTACTCCCTCATCTGATCTTAGTCTCTGAGGAAAAATAAAAAAGAGTAAGGGGGCTTCATAAACCATAAGGACTTTCCTTTAGCCATTTAAAGTTTACATGATCCAAAAAATAAAGTTTAATACTGAATGCCACAGTCTGTGGTAACAGGGAGGTTACCTGCACCTTGCCAGGGACTGTGGGTGCATCCCTTGCAGTGTCATATCCCTGATCCACTGGGGAACACTGCAGGTGTCTCCCATCAGTGTCAGGAAGTCAGATTCAGCCAGGCCTGGCACTCATGTTCTCCCTCATGACTCTATGGCTCAGGATATAGAATGACACTTTTTAAAATAACACTTTAGTTATTTTAAAAATAAAAATATATTACTTGTATAACTAAATAAATAAACAAACAAATCCCTTCAACCAAACAGCCTTCACAGAACCAAAAGTCATCCTATCTCAGCACTGGACATCATAAAATTAACCTAACCAAGACTAAGTTTTTAACTAAGGTGTCTGTCACTTACTTGGTTCCCTCATATCACTTCTTGAACAAATGCCCCCTCGGTTTAAGGCAATAAGTAGTTTAGAAATTCAACAGATNTAAATAAACAAACTTTTTAAAATAACACTTTAGTTATTTTAAAAATAAAAATATATTACTTGTATAACTAAATAAATAAACAAACAAATCCCTTCAACCAAACAGCCTTCACAGAACCAAAAGTCATCCTATCTCAGCACTGGACATCATAAAATTAACCTAACCAAGACTAAGTTTTTAACTCTGTCACTTACTTGATTCCCTCATATCACTTCTTGAACAAATGCCCCCTCGGTTTAAGGCAATAAGTAGTTTAGAAATTCAACAGATTACTTTTTTCTTCTTTCCCTTTCCTGACTCATGAGCCTGTTCATGTTCATCATTGCTTCTTAACAAGCCTTAAATGTTGGTGGAGAGAGATTTTGTTCCTTTTTAGTTAACAAGGCATATCTACCCATTTATTAAACACCTCAGTAACTGTAAAATATAGGATAACCATAAATTAGTACAAAGTAACTCCACACCATGATATTTGAAAATGTCCAGAATCTTGACTTGAAGCCATCACAGAATACTAGTCAGTGTCCTCACTATTTTCATTTAGTAGGACCAAGATAGTAACAGTGTTAATACAAATAACATGAAAGCATTTGCAAACAAAGGAACCTCACTTGAACCTAGTTGTGCTATTCTTCTGGAAACAGAGAAATAATCTGTGCAGTTACATATGCGTCTTACCAATCAGGTGTCCACTTAAGATACTTGTTTGTGGCAGTAAAAGTCCAAATATTATCCAAGTGCACACACCGTATGTTCCCTCCTCAAAGGCATACATTGAATGCAACATACCTGAGCTTCATTTGTGCCAGTCCTCAGAAACAGAAGACCTGGGCCCTCATGCTCATAGGTAACTTAAGCCACTGTCTTTCAACCTCTTGGATTTGTTCAACCTTGAATTTTTACATAATAGTGAAAATTTTAGTTTCTTTGACCTGAAGCAATTTCACATATTGAACTTTGGATATAGTATATGTGACTGCTTTACTTTAACAAATTTTTTAGAATTTAGAAGTCCTCCCCATTGAACTTCTGAGGCTGAAAAAACGCCAGTTTAGCAAATCTTTATCTACTTGTTGTTTCACACTGCCTTTCCAATTCTTTCAGGTTCTTTCCAGTTCTTTCCAGTTCCACTCAGTTTTTACTTCTGAACTTAATTAAGAACGCTCTCAATTATTCAGTAGTTTTGTTTCTTTTATTGTGCTTTGCTTAGCTAATCTAACTGAAAGAGATATTGATAGAGTCAAGAAGAAAGTATTGAAAAATGGAAGCTTTGTATAAAAATGCATGAAAATGAAATCTTTCAGCTCTGAAGCAGCCTCTGTAGTCCTTCTGTTTTGTTTCAGAAAACATTCCCAAAGCTTTACAAGCCTTTTAAAGATCTCCTACAAGGCATGAAGCATTAATCTTTAAAATTAAAGCTGCTACAACTGAACTTTTAGTCTTCTAACAACTTTTGAGTGTTTCTGTTTTGGAAGAAAGAATAATCCTGTGGTTAAGGCACTGCAAGAAGAAGAATAAGCTCCCAAGTCAGTTACCAGTAGCATCATCAACTTTTTGTATGATCTTTGACAACCCAGACTGCATTTTTTGTTTATTAGAATAAATATTAAAAATGGGAATATCAACATTTCTGAGTGATGTTGTAGGAGAAAGCATAATGAATACAAGATGCCTGTACAAGAGAGCCATGAACTGAAAATACCCCATGTATTTACTAAGGACTACCTAAGTCCCAGTAGGCATAACATAGCTAAAGGCTTCAAAAGAAACTGTGTGACAGACTATTTGAAATAGTTTCACCTAGGATAGAGCTCATGTGGACTACTCAGCTTGAGGGAATAGCGGAAAAGAAGGAAAACGATCCTGTGAATAATCGGCTATGGAGAGAAAAAAATGACATGAAATATACATCCACACATCAGCAAAAGGAGTTATCTAAAGCATATTGGAGATGGCCTTTCTGTTGCTGGCAATGAAGAACAGGGTGTGATCCAAGCCATGCAAACCTCCCCGCGGTCCTTGTCTACAGGACATTGCTGAATTGTGCAAAACGACACCTTTACTGCCCTTGGGACTGGAATTAGAGAGCTGGGGACAGCACTGCTAACCCTGCCTATGCTGCCAGCCCTCCCACAAGGACAGTGCACCTCTGCCTCCACCGCGGTCACTCTCTGGCTTAACTTCAGCCGTCTGCAAGTCAGGTTCCTATCTAGAGGACACAACCATCTCAGGAAGTCTGAATGAACCACCCTTTGGAGACTCCAGGCTGAACAGTTGTGTGATAAAGTCCAAAGCCTTACTGATTCACTCACTCATCAGTTTGTTTGTGCCTTTATTCAAAACACAGTATCTGCAAAAGGACTCTGTGAAGTGTATGGAGTTGTCCCAAGTTTCCCATAGGAAAGTCAGATGCCCTTCTAGGTTTCATCACTAGATTTTCATTAATTTTTCCAAACTCCCCTTCAAAACTGCAATGGAATTTTCATTTGGTCTGTAAATTTTCTATTCAAATTTGAAATTATTTTGTATAGATAATACATCCCACTTTCATTACATGAACCATCTAACCATAAGATGGGAAATACATGAATATTTCCTCTATTTCCTGGTTTTATTTTAAATATGTACACTCAGGACATGTCACAATTAAAATAATGTATGCATACTGTCTATGTACCTTTCAATTTATATATATAACCAGAAGCTGTACATCATTTTACCTTCCCCAGTAGCCATATACACATACACGAACTATCACTTACTCTGTTTTGAAGAATGCTCAGCATGACGGGACAGTCATCCTGATCAGTATTCCCAGACACTAACACTGTAATAGGATGTGGGTGGCTGGAGTTGGGAGGAGTAAAGAACTGCACTGCTTATTTGCTACAGTTAAGTGAGCTCTTCTAATTTAACTTGTGCTTGCAGAGAAAAAAAGGAATTGTATTGTGTTGCCATGTCAATAAACCACAAATATTAAGATTAAATATAACCTAAAGGATAATAACTTTTGCTTAATGGTCAAACTGTCAAAGTCTGCCTAAATAAAGGAATCAGTTTTAAAGTCTCTGCAAACACTAGGTTTGAATTATTTTCAAGACCTATAAAGAGACAACAGAAAACATAAACAGCTTGAATTGTTTAAAACGTGTGTTCCCTCTAATTAAATAGGAAACATCTGTCATGGGATTTTGGAAGTGGATATAATCTATCCACATCGTGCCTAAATCCATTTGCATCTAGCTTCAGCATTCTGAAATAAAATTCTTGCTTTCTGAATAGAATTGAATAAGCGTGTCACACGAGGCACTTCATCCATCTGAAAAGCCAGAAATCCCCTCGTTGAAAATTACAGCAAAGACTAGAAATCCTGTAATTTCCATGGCTCAGAGAAGTGTGAGAAAAGGCTTTTGGGGCTTTGCCTTCTGAACATGCAAAAGTATTTCCAAAAGCAGGAATCTGCCACAAGTACCTTTCATTAAAGAAGAAAAAAGGAAAAAAAGGCAGTTATTAAGATGAACTACAGATCCCGGAGGTCACAATCCTGTTATTTCTCTGGGGAGCATTAAACCCTTCCCTGCAAGAGCACATGCATTCAGACTCCCAGGAGCGGGATTTCTTCGGCGAAGTGCGGATACTCAGATCAAAACGACCCAAGTAGCGGGATGGCGGAGGAGCCGAGGGGGGCCCGGGCACGGCGGCGCGGCACACACAGCGCTGCGCCGCGGGACAGCCGCGCACTTACTGGTGTTGTCGAAGGGGATCTGCCTGCACCGGGCGGCGGGCCAGGAGCAGTAATACACCGCTCCTCCTTCCACGATATCTGGCTGCGTGGTGTTGGCTTTGGGAGCTCCCACCAGGACACTGACCCTGCGAGACACACCGGGAGGTCACCGGGGCGATCGGGACGGCGGGCGACGGGCGCTGTCACCCCGCGGGCGCGACGCCGCCGTTCGCCCCCGCCTTCCCACAGCCTTCCCCGGGCCCGGGGGCGGCCCGGCCCCGCCACCCCCGGCGGCGGCACTCACGTGCTGGGGTCGGGGATGTAGAAGTCCACGCCCTACCGATGGCTGCCGTGGGGCCGTCGTGTTCACGGAGGGAGATGTCGGAGTGTGGGCTTGTGGTTTCTAGTTGAATTTCTTTGGACTTCATCATTCTCAAGTGTTTGAACTGAAGAGCCTGATTCTTGAAAATCTTAGGAAACCGAAGTGCACTGAAAAAATGTAAACCTTCATCAGATTGTTATTTGGTTGCTCAGCATGGCCATTACTAAATAGAAACCAAACAACCCCAGCAACGAAAAAACCCCTTCTAACCACAGGAAAGATGTAGAGCTGGGCACAGAGTTTGAACACGTCAGAAGATGCATTCCTCTATTGCCCTCAGTTTCCCCGTGAGTGCCTGGCCACATAAAGCTTTAATCAGCTGAAGGGGGCACCTCGCACTGGCCCACCGGAGAGCCTTTGGCACAGCTCCGTGCAGGAGCAGGTGTCGTACTGCTTTTCCCACAGAAATAACCAATACTACCATGTTGTACGTAGCACATAAATGGAACAGTACTTTTAGAAAGGTGCTCTAGTAACTTCTTTGTAAAAGTAATTTAAAAGGATGAAGCTGTAGAATTCCTGTCTTGCCCCTGCAAGCCCCACAACAGAGTTTTAACTGGTTTTGTTAAGGATGTATAGAAAAACCTGGCTGCCTGAAATGCTCCCTTCCCCTACAAAGCTAAGTGTGGCATTATACCCACATCTTGAGGGGACAGCATTATTCATATTTTTTTTTTCTGGCCAAAGCAAAAGTAGGAAGAAAAGGAGAAACATTTTATTTTCCATGTAATCAGCTCTGTAACAACAAGGAAAAAAGAATTGTTTTTCAGCATTTATAATGCAGATATGTCCAAAACAGAATCAGAGAAAGATCACAAGAACAGAGAATCCATTTATAAACACGCTGCAGTAGATCTACCTATGAAAGCAATTGAGAGCAGTTTGTTTTGTTGTGAGGTTCTGGTAAATTTACTTTTGTGTCTGTTTTAAGTGTTTTATGGCAAGATTATTCAGATAAGACTGACATTCCTTTCCACAAAAATAGAACTGTGTGTTTATTTCCAGCATTAACTGTGTGACCCTTAGCTGTCCACATAGGCTTGTAATACTCCTTAATTCTGCTTGCATTTATGCCAAAATGTGCTAAATAGTGAAACATCACCATTGACACTATTTCATTATTTTACATTGTACAAATATCTCTTAGCGATCTAAGCACCAGTAATAAATTCAGAAGTGAGGTACTTCTGAATGACTTCAGGATTAACACCTATTCTTAAAAGTCATGCAATTTTAAGGCAATTGAAGGCATTTAGAAGTTATGTTGCCTCATGCTAAATAATAATAGTAATAATAATGATGATTATGATGCTTCTTTTTAGCATTGAAATCAGTTCCAGGGCTGAGTGTCACAAATGTAGTTTCAGGGGCTTGGAGAACTGCTCAGACTGCAGTCCAGTGCACTGGCACTCAGAAATGAGAAGGCAANTGCCTGGCCACATAAAGCTTTAATCAGCTGAAGGGGGCACCTCGCACTGGCCCACCGGAGAGCCTTTGGCACAGCTCCGTGCAGGAGCAGGTGTCGTACTGCTTTTCCCACAGAAATAACCAATACTACCATGTTGTACGTAGCACATAAATGGAACAGTACTTTTAGAAAGGTGCTCTAGTAACTTCTTTGTAAAAGTAATTTAAAAGGATGAAGCTGTAGAATTCCTGTCTTGCCCCTGCAAGCCCCACAACAGAGTTTTAACTGGTTTTGTTAAGGATGTATAGAAAAACCTGGCTGCCTGAAATGCTCCCTTCCCCTACAAAGCTAAGTGTGGCATTATACCCACATCTTGAGGGGACAGCATTATTCATATTTTTTTTTTCTGGCCAAAGCAAAAGTAGGAAGAAAAGGAGAAACATTTTATTTTCCATGTAATCAGCTCTGTAACAACAAGGAAAAAAGAATTGTTTTTCAGCATTTATAATGCAGATATGTCCAAAACAGAATCAGAGAAAGATCACAAGAACAGAGAATCCATTTATAAACACGCTGCAGTAGATCTACCTATGAAAGCAATTGAGAGCAGTTTGTTTTGTTGTGAGGTTCTGGTAAATTTACTTTTGTGTCTGTTTTAAGTGTTTTATGGCAAGATTATTCAGATAAGACTGACATTCCTTTCCACAAAAATAGAACTGTGTGTTTATTTCCAGCATTAACTGTGTGACCCTTAGCTGTCCACATAGGCTTGTAATACTCCTTAATTCTGCTTGCATTTATGCCAAAATGTGCTAAATAGTGAAACATCACCATTGACACTATTTCATTATTTTACATTGTACAAATATCTCTTAGCGATCTAAGCACCAGTAATAAATTCAGAAGTGAGGTACTTCTGAATGACTTCAGGATTAACACCTATTCTTAAAAGTCATGCAATTTTAAGGCAATTGAAGGCATTTAGAAGTTATGTTGCCTCATGCTAAATAATAATAGTAATAATAATGATGATTATGATGCTTCTTTTTAGCATTGAAATCAGTTCCAGGGCTGAGTGTCACAAATGTAGTTTCAGGGGCTTGGAGAACTGCTCAGACTGCAGTCCAGTGCACTGGCACTCAGAAATGAGAAGGCAACACATGCTGGTGCTGTAGCCATCTTGTACAGATCCATCCGAAACAGTTACAATTCAGTAATTGGCACAGCTGGAGATAAGCAAGTGTTCACACAAATGGAGCTGAAGAGGCATAAGCAAAAACATAGGCAGTTCTCACGTGCTGGCCTTGTGCCTGCCTTTCAGTTAGAAATACGTGCCACCTAACCTGGTTGGTTTGAGCTAAATTTTAAAAAGTAAAAAAGTGCTTCAAATGGCTACCAGTGCTAAAACCTGTAGGAAGGCAGGGCAGCATGAAAAGAAGGAACTCTCAAGATCCTCTTGTCCCCGAAGTGTTAACCCACAGCAGTCCCCCTCCCCTTACCCTTTTCCCTTTTGCTCTCTATAAAGACATATGCATGCAGGATATTCCAAAGCAATTCAAAGACATAAACAAAAAGAACATAATTTAAGTTTCTAAGGATTTGCAGTGCTTTCCTAAACAAGCTGGACCTGTTCTGATCACTAGAAGCTTATTTCACATCTTGCTTTCCTCAGACGTTATAGATGTTTGAAGTGGACACTGACCTGCACTGAGCAAGAGGCAAGCAGCTCCCCCAGCTGTTGGTAGACTGAGGCTTGCACTTTAGCATACCTGTGGTCTGATACATTAACTGCTTTGAATATGTAACTAAAAAGTCTTAATGGGCTCTAGAACCACACCTGGAGACAGGACAGAGAGCTTTAATAAGATCATTTAGCCAAGGGTCTAGAATCATTATCTCCTTTACAGAATAAGTGAAAGGTCAGATGTGGGTTAAGTATATGAAGAAAAATGTAAGATTCATGGTGTAGATTTCTACAGCTAATATTGTGTGCAGTTGGTGATGTTAGTATATCATTAAGGTGCTTCCAATCTTAAAAACAGGCAAGTCAAATATTTTACGGAAAGTTTTGCTGACGCAAAACTTAAATATTAATATTTTGTAGGAGGCTCCATTATCAGAGCTTTTATGTTATTTATGCTATTATTTAGTAATGAACCTGCTAGCAGCGGAGCAAGTATTTCAAAGAATTGTATGGGCTTTTAACATAAATCTTATCAAAATTAATGATGATTTTACTGTTAAATCTTTTCAAAATATAGCAGTATAGAAACTGAAATGTCTGATTCCCACAGGAAAACTTACCTTTCAATTGTTTCCTAGTTTTGTTTCTGTAGGCCAGAAGCCTTCTCCTGTACTGTAGCTGAAGTCACTACATAGACAGTATTTTGTATTGATTAACCTGACACAGGAGGATAAAATGAGGATATGACCATGCTTTACAAAGAGTGAGTTTGTGGGATCTGAATTCAGGATGACATGCCAACAAAAGATGTTCAGCATTCCTGTTTGACCCTTACCTTTGTGAACATAATCCAAGTTAAAAATATTAGCAGAAGTAATTCCTACATGAAAAGCACGGAAGCTTTTGGTGTGGGCTTTTTCTCTCCCAAAATGTGTTTAACTAGAAAGCTGACATTTCTAAACCTGGGGTCCCTTTTCATCATCTTAGAGAAGCAGCAAACAAGTCCAAGTAAACCAAACTTTAAATAATATATGATTCAAGGAAAAGATTTTATTTTAGGGCTAAGAAGTTGATAATAAATAAAGGAATATAATAATGTAATAACAGATGTTCTCATGCACTTAACACATACAGTAATGCTGGCTTACACTGCTGTTTGGACAAATTAAGAAGAGGTATTTGGCAATATTATAAGTTTTGAATAGTTTAAAGATTATAGAACAAGAAATTCTTTCTGCTGTTTTTACATTTCTTTTATACAAATTCAAATAAATATTAATATATCTATTTTTTCTCAGATTTTCTGTTCACTTTTAACATGCCCAATAAGTAAGCCACAGTAATATACAAGTGCCAAGAAAGAGTATTTAAGAATTATACTTATTCCTAAAAATGTATCATATTTATGTCACATTGTGCAAGCTCTTTAGGTAAAATTAATTTTAGGAAAAACTGCAGAAAATTTAAACTCATTAAAACATATCCAGTGCAAAGGCCAGTCTAGTCCACACATTATGGTACTGTAATGTAAGCTAATATAATTTAAATAATAAAACATGCCTATATGATTCTGAGAAAGCTGAGTATGTTTCATGTTCTAAAGATCTGACATCTAATATGCAGATTCTGCAATATCAGAATTTTTCAAATCTTCATGAGATGGCAAAATAACGGTAAGACTTTATAAGTAGGCTTTTTTTTTAGGATAACTCACATTAACAGTACTACAGTGGCCAAAAAAGACAAACTATTATAATAGAAATCAATCTGATTAAAAAATTAAATATTCCAATTAACACTGAAAAAGTGTTTGTAATCATTATTTACAATTCATCAATGATACCAGTGTATAACTCCACACAGTCAAAGTACAGCACTCCCCAAGCAAATTCCAATCCGGTATCCCCGTGTGAGGATGCGCCGGCCGGATGTTGTTCCTGGACAGCACCTCAGTTCAGGGAAGGAGATCGGTCTGTGCTCCAGAGCAGTTCAATGTATGGCCATTTGGTCTGCAAGCAGCGCTTCACGGGAGTGTCGTCGGTCTGCAGCATTGGCTCTTCAAAGCCCATGACAACTGCTGTGCCTTCTACATACATGACCTGTCAAAGTAAACCCAACGCTGTCAGCCTGGTCACGAACTCTACAAAAGTATTATTCTGAATGCTTCTGCCTACATTTTGGGGTATGAAACCACTGGAGATTTCAAAGGGGTAATTTTAAGGACTTAACTACAAGCTATTCCAAAGACTGAGTAGGTGCATTTTCTGGAAGAGTCTTTTTACTTAAATCATTCTTGTTCCTTATGTCTCTTAATGCCTTACAATCTTTTCCTCTAAATACTCCTTCAGGAACTTAGAAGCAGTCATAACGTGTCTGGTGTACCTCTTGTTTCAAGAAAGCTGAAAATGAAACAGGTCATCTTTGTTTCCTCAGTAGATGGCTCAAAAAAATATTGATTTTTTGATGCAAGCCTGGACTACTACAAAATTTCACAAAAATTTGAAACAACTTGATTTAGATGTAGAGTTACTTCTAGATGTTGCACTTTGTGTATGTTACATCTCCACTGTCCCTTGCAGTTCAGACTCCCCTTGTGACAGGTAGGTGTGAGAAGTGCTCTTTTCAAAATGCAGAGTTTCAGAGACGTGGTCTGGCCAAGCAATCCAGTATAGTCACTCAAACATGATCAGGAGCACAAAGCAGTTTCCAATTCCAAATATATAATTTTGGAAGAAAATTATCAAAATAATAGCTTTGTAGAAAGTCTGTTTCAAGTTCAGAGTATTTTGCCTGTAACTATATTCAGTTTTGCACAGTGACTGTTATTAGGGCTTAATTGTAAATCTTACCTTTTCGTTGTAATTAGATTGCTTCAGTCCATTGTAATGGTAAACAGTGAATGACTCTGAAACCCTGGAGTCCTAATAGAAAGAAGACAGTTAATTTCATGTGGTATCCATCATACCTTGAGTCTCTTCTCTTTACAGCTACATAGATGCATTCAACCAGGAAGACTCAAGGAAATTTAAAAAGTACCATTTCTTTGAGGTGACAAAATCTTCATTTTACCTTTCTTACCAGAAATAAACAAAACAGGTGTCAGTAAATTAATGAGTAATGCCCCCAAGAGCAAGTAATGATTTTCTGTATTCACCTGGACACTTTGAACTACAACTTCAGCACTGACCATATAGAAGCTGTTCTAATTTTTAGTGTCAGACACCTTATGCAGTAGTCACATGCATGTTTATTTGACTGTTTGGATTGCCACAAAGTTTTTTCCTAAGGACCAGATCCAATCTCTGGCCCTCCATCTGAGAGCCAGAAAGCTAATATACTCCCATGCCTGTCTAAGTGAACTAATTTTGAAGACACTGGCTCTGCCAAGGTCCAACAGCAAAGGTACTGGCTCTTCGTGACCTTTTATCATTCCAGATGTTTAAATGCTGTAGTCCTAAGAGGACTGAAAGCTTTGGATTTCACTGAACCAAGAAACACAAATCAGGTGTAGCACCAGCTCTTTCATTCCTACTGGATCAGGCTCCAAACAAAAGCTTATCCCTTTTTTGAGCACACGAAAGTAAAGGCTGGAACAAGAATAAATCTGCTCAGGTTACAGTACATCCATCAGATTACAAAAACCCTCATTCATTTTTCTACTTTTGAATGATTCACAAACTCTATCTCTCTATGGGTCTCTCACAGCCATCCAGGCTATTCAGTGGAGGGAGGGTGGTGAAAAGGAGTAGTAACTGCTTACAGAAGTTGCTTCACAGAGATAAATAAAATTAAGCCTTCCTGGGAAGGCAATGGGACACATGCATTTCCCCAAGGAAGCTATGCTCACCCAGAAGGGAAAAAAATGCTGTTTTCCAGTTCTTGTCCCATGGAAGTTAAGAATTTTGTGCAGTTATTGTTTCCAAAAAAAAAAAAAAAAACCAAACAACATCTAATGAGGAATTCAGAAATCCCCCTCTCCAGGTGACTGCCCTAAACAGTAAGGAGTCAGGCTGAATAGCTTTGAATAATTCTTTTCTAAGCCAAAAGCTTTCAGAGCAAAAGCTGAGATATCTTCCTGCTTTTGAGGTGGAGTTGAGTACTTTCTAGCAGAGTAAGAATAGGGGTTTGAGTATTTCCAGTGAAGAAATCGAATGTGGATCTCCCAAGGCCTAGCTATATGTTCAAATATTAACATCCACAATTCAAGCCATCACTGGTATCTGCTACTTCCTCGCAGTATTTGAAAGAAAGACATTAATCTTCATTTCTGCAGAATTTCACTTCCAGAAAGAATTCTGAGAAAGCTGTCAGTATGGGTAAGGGCTACTGCTACCTGATCCACAGACAGATTGAAAAAATGCAGGTTCCAGTCCAAAACATGCTGATGGCTCAGATAGTACCCATAAGGCAGTAACAACCCCCATGTTTTGTACTGGAGCCAGTGGAGGTTTAACAGGACAGGCAAAACTGAGTGGTGGGCAATCAAATGTAGCAGGGAATTAGCACTTGAGGGACAGGCATTGACTGGGGGGCTCCAACTTTACAGCAGGCAAAGAGTTCCTCCACCAAGGTGACCAAGGCAGGGTTCTGCCCATGACTGCACTATGCTTTGTTTCCAGCTTCCCTTCTTCAGTCAATGACCCCCTTGCAACAGACAAGAGAGCCCCATACAACTGGGATTTCTCCTCCACCTACCTATGGCCCATGGTACTGGACAGTTTAGCCACAGCCAATTATGAAGGATATTCTTTGGCTTTCTGAACTCCATTCTAAGCATCTGGGGCCTAAAATGAAGCAGTGGAGTCTTCTAGATTTGCAAATGTAATATAATTGTAAGAAATAAATTATTTTCAATTGTACCTATATTTCCACTTCTGTATGAACAAACGAAAGGAAGACGAACAGTTGGCAAAAATACAATGCTGATATAATACTAAAAGTCAAGAGAAAATGAACACTAACTCCTCTTTCTCTTTCCTCCATATGAGGAAACCTTTGAATGATATATTCAGACCCTACCATCTTTGGCACTGCAATTCTGGTGTCTTCTGACTGACCAGAATGTTTCATAGTACAGAATACTATACCCAGTGCTGCACAATCCTTAATAAAAAGAATCTTGCTGAAGGTACTTAAAACCCATCAGTTTCACATTTCCTTCACAGTAAAAATTAAGCCACATAGTTTCACATTAAGCTAAAAAGCCTTTGAAGAAGTACTCCTCTCAGCCTTTCTCCTGCTTCCACCACCCTATCCTTCTGTCCCTAGGTAAACAAGCCCCTGCACACCTGCAAAGAGAGCTCTTATCCAGACCAGCTCCCTGTTCTGGTTTATCACATATCTGGTTAAAGAGGCTCCAGTGGCAGGGAGGCAGTGCAAGGGCAGGAAGATGTGATCTAAGGCAAAGGGAAAAGAGGACAGCAGTGCTGGGTTAATACCTGCCTCTCAGTAGTGGTGCAGTCTTAAAGAATATATGGAACAGACTGAGAGTTTGAAAATCATTTTCCAATACCCTATGTTCCACATATGTTCAACTTAAGTCTATCATGACTTTTTGTTAAGCTGTCAGTAATTTTACATTATTAAGAAATGAACATTAAAATGGTTTTAAATATGTTTGCAATGTTTTCCCATTTGCTAGCAACATTTTTAATATTGATAAAAGCTGTATGGTCATTTATTCTCAGAAAAACCAAACTCAGATAAACTTTCTGGGTAAGGAAACAATTCAATGTCATATGAAAAATGATTATATATTTCCTGAAGTTAAATTTAGAACTTGTCACTACAATGGAGTTTCCTTCCAGTGTAAAGCTGACAAAATCATGGACTTGTTATAGAAAACAGAAGTCTACTGTTTGTGGTGGAATACAGAAGTTATCTGCTGATCAGCTGAATTGAATGAATGCAATGCTTCTTAAAAATTACTCTTGTGATATTCATGAAAGGTTTTAATGAATCTCGAAGCCAAACAGAATAGACAATGCTCTGCAGCAATAAAGCTATATTGATTACCTGCTCAGGGAAAAATTCTTGCAGAAAGGGACCCAGTAGTATGATGCCCAGTCCTTCTGGGTCTAATTTGGTCTTCATGAGGTTTACACTAAGATAAAAACATTGAATACAAAAGTATGAGTAAGATACTTTTATTCCTGCATGACTAAGTTATGCTGTGCTACCACAGTACTGACTGCCAAGTATAGCAATACTATTCTATTTTTAATCGTAAGCGACAACTGCACCAGAATGGCATGTAAGTTGCCAAAACACGGTTATTTTTAAATAAAAGTAATCTGTTATTTTAAATTAAATAAGTGATAATTCTGAAGGACCACCATATTTGGTAAAATAATTTGAAACCCATATAATCTAAAATCAGGTTTACAGCCCAAAAGGCATTTTGCTGTCTTATAAGCACTCTTTAAAGATACAAAAAACAGTCATCTTTCAAATGTAGCTCTGTCACTGCCAAGCAACCTGTTTTTAAACAGAGATTTGAAAACCCTCCAAGATTTTAAGTACACTGAAATAAAATTAAATTCAACAGATACATTTCTTATTTACATCACGTAGTCGGTATCAAAGAAGCCAGAACCAACAAACAATGGAAATACTAACAATGCTAATCTGGAAGCCTTACTGCATGTCTACGGTCTAATTTCAGGTCACTGCAAACAAAGGTCAATTGTAAGTCTATATATCTATTTAAGCAGTATATTTCTACAGGCAGCAGATTTTATCTATTTGCATCTACCTAGCCCTCTGCTTGAGTCACAAGCTGTACCATACACAAGAACGTCCTCATTGGGTCAAACCAACAGAGCATCTTGCCCAGTATCCTGTTCCTGACACTGGTCAGTAGTGGATGCTTACGATAGAGTACAACAGGGCAAACACACATCCTTAGTTTACCCTCCCCATTTCCAGCGGTCTGCTGCAAAGACATCTTCAGTGACAGGCAGTATCTAAAACACAAAGATATATTTTTTCTTTCCATGCATGTGTCTATTTGGCTTTGAACCCATATTTACTTCTGGCTCTTAATAAACTTCACTCAAAAAATTCAAATTTAACGATGGATTTTGGGAATAAGTGTCTTCTCTGTTTTGAACCTGTCACCTGATAATTCAGTTTGACGACACCTCATTTTTGTATTGTGTGACACATTTAACAGTCATTCCCTATTTACTGCATCAATGGTTGTCTATCTTTTCCAGGTTCAACAGTCCTAACCTAGCTTTTCCTTGCACTAATGGCATTCTGTATCTTTAATTAGCCTTACTGCCTTCCTGATACCATCTTTTTCCAAGATGGAGTGAAACATCAGGCATTTATACCATGACATAACTCCTATGAATCCCACTCCGTATGTCTGTCTATCACTATCAGTTTAAATTTAAAGATCTGTTTCCTGACCAGTAATATCTAGTTCACAGACCAACAATGCTTATGTGAAATCAGCATTGCTTTATACCCTGATCAACCAATCTACATTTACTATACTGACACTTTTCTGTTCCCGCATTTCTAGTAACTTCTGCTGCTCTTACACGTTGTTTTTTTTTTAACATCTCAAGCACATTTGTGTCAGCAACAATCATACAAATCCCTACTGTCAAATCCTGGCTGAGGGATTCCTGTAAAATTCTCCCCTCCATTAAGACAGAACGACATTTTTATTCTTTGATCAATTCTTTATCTACAAAAAATGTTCCCTCCTATTCCATGTTTACACATGAAATATTTACATGCGAATTTTCCCTGGACTGCCCTTCAAATCCTTTTCTAAGTCCTATTGTTCATTTGTTACCTTCTTATTTTGGCATTGTTTAGCACCAGCACAGTTCACAGTAGTAGGCAACCTAAAATAGTTCAGTAATGTAATTCGGATGTTTCTTCAGGATTTGGCGTTTTTTTACTTATTTTGAGACTTCAGAATCTTAGTTACTCTGACCACCCATCAAAAGGCTTAAGTGCAGAACTCTCTGTAATCTTCTCCAGTCATGAGCAGAACTGCTCCCTATCACCTTCCCTGGTGAGTATGAAGAACTCCCCGCATTTTTCTTATCGACTTTGAATACTTTAAAAACATTGTAAATCATCTATCAGAACTACAAACCTCTTGCAAGCCTGTTGACATGAATGGGCTCAGAAAAATACTATTAGTTTTTGATTTGTAACTTTGCTTATTAGTCTACAGATTTTTAACTCTGCTTTATATTGTATTTACATTTAACATTCCATAAATCCAGATTCTTCCCTTTTTAAAAATGTACGCACTATGTTTCCCTTTCAGAAGACATGCTCTTACTTTCTTAAAGATGCCTCTTCACTACTTTGGCCTTTAACAATTCCAGGTCTCTTTTGCTGAGGGCTGTGGGCAGAAGGTGTCGTTTCCAAGGTCTTTTTGATTGCTGACAGAAACGTTTTGTTCTTTTGGCTACCACTTTTGTTTCTTTATCTTTAAGTAACTTCTTTTCTTAGTCCCCTAACATAGGGCTAGTAGTAAATTATTTGGGTTCTTTTAGTTTCTCCCTCAACACAAAGAGGATGTGTTTGGCAAATCTTAAGAGAGTGGCTCTGCTAAGGTCCTTGGAAAAAGAATTCTAAAAATTCCTAACACTGAATGTGGTATCCTATAAACCATGCTAATTTATTATCTTTTAAAAAATTCACAACTCAAGTGAAATCATGACTGAGGATTTGATTGGACATACTGGACTTCAATCCATGCCTCATTCTCATTGCTCTCAAAGTACAAATTTTTGGCTATTTCAGAGGCTGTTTGAAATCTGCCCAAATTCTTTAAATGGTGCGACAGAGTTGCAAAAACATTGTGTTTGCAAACTGAACCACGACAGATAATTTTTAAAATGCACTTAAAATTATGTAATAGAATTAAAGCAAGATATATACTCACTTAAAAAATACAAGAATTGTTTAAAAATACAGCACCATGTAAGTTTTTAAATATGGCCAGTGTACAAAATTCAATCAGTTAAGCAGGAGGGTAGATCTAAAACTTGGATTGTGCAATGTTTCAACTGAGGCTTTTTCCTTCAGCAAATCCCTAACATCTTCAATGTTACTGGTACCACAGCAGAGCTGCTGAACACGTGTGTGCTTGTTTCAGTCTCCTCAGTGCAAAGCCTGGCACCTGAACTGAAGAGGTTACGAGTGTTGGGGTGATGGCCTTGGTACTGTTATGGTTGAGAAGTGTGTGGGGACAAAAGCCTCCACTACTGGTCAAATAGACAGAGAGCATAAAATGTTTTAAACAAGCTAAACCTAGATTGACAGATGAGCTCAAACTGGTGCCCTAAAGGGCATCAAATGGTTTTTAGAAATAGGCAAAACAAATTAGACATGTTACATTAGATACATTTACTAAAAGACTAGAAAATTTCACTAAAAATACATGCAATGGCATTCAGTACTGGCTAAGTCATCTTGCTAATTCATGTCTGCTCTACAGGGTTTTCCCCTCTACAGTTCTAAAATTCTAATCAGGTCTGATCTTTATACATCCTGAGATACTGAGAAACTTAAAGCCTTGGTTCAGATAATTACAAATTTAAATAGTACATTCGGAGGCAAGACCTTTAATTTTCCTTAAAAACAAACAAAAAATAAGCATAAAAGCCTATATGGAGTTTGAAAGACATTATTTATACTTCGTTCCACACTAAAAATACAGAACATCAAGATTCCAGAGTAGGTTCCCAAGATAATAGTATTAGGAAATATATTTATTTAAGAGGAGATGATTTAAGACTGCATATTCCATGGTTTGATCATGGCTTTTCAATATAGCAGGTCTTTGGACTGGCTCTTCGTACATCAATTTATATTTTATGTGCTATGCATAATAAAATAGGACAGGGCTATGCCACAAATGCCCTGAAAGACAAACAGCCAAATGAAAAAACTGCTGAATGTAGAAAGAGGATTTCTGCAGATTTATTGAGACAGCAGAACAAAAAGGCAAAAGAAATCTTCTCAGACCTATTTAACAATGCCTTTTTTTCCTTTCCTTCCTTTAAAAAAATCTTTTGCAGATTTCACCACTTATTGTCATAATCTGAACATGAGCCTTTTGTCTTGTACTTTATTTTGGTTCGATTATCTTTTTATTTCAGTTTTTACTCCTATCCTCCAGAGAACAACTCAGTAAACTTCATTACACTATAAACATTTGAAAGGACAGAAAATGGGCTCAATCACCTTTCAGATGGCTTTGGTAAGTAAACTTGCAGTCTCCACAATCATTCCAGTTTTGACCCAACTAAACTAGACCAAATGTTTACAAGAGAGCAGAAGCAACTTTTGGAGCAGTAAAAAAGTTCAAGTGATCAGCTCTCCTTTCTGGGTTAAGCATTTAGCACAAAACATGGTAAAAGTTTTGACACTGAAGGTTAACTGCTGTCACTTAATATTAGTCTTGTCCGTCCATATTAGAGCTAAAACATTTGAGTTTTAACACTAAACATAAGAATCAATGTGTTATTTCTGAAAATAAATGGCAATTATAAACACTACTAGGTCCTGAGTGCTGGTGGAAACAAAACTGTAACTGAAGCAGTTTCAGCTTCAAACTCTGCAGAAAGATTCAGTGGTAATCCAAATTTGCCTCTGAATACCTTGACTGTTTAGCTCTTCTGTCACACCATTTCACCCCCATTGATATACAGAAATATAATCCTATCTAGCTCCTCAATATATAGTAATGCAGTAGGTTTAAGGGGTTTTTTTGCTTCTAGTTATCATTAGGAAAGTTAGAGACATCTTAATTTTAATTCCTCCACTTTAATTTAAAGCTTAATATTTCAAAGCAACATTCTGTGTCCAGAATGTAAACTAGGAAAAAAAATCCAAACTAGGAAAAAAACCCAAAACTAATCTGAAATTGTAACAGATATATGGTAAACCGAATCAAGAAAAAAAGCCTTAAATGATAATTAATGTGATCAATTAATACTTCTGCAGTATTTAAATTTTATTATACTTACTATTCAGGATCTGAAACAAGGTCCAGAGCCTTCATTACATCTTCTAGAAGTGTATCAGGTATAAACCCATTATCTGAAAAAGTAGCAAAATTTCTTATGAGGAAAAGAAACAAAATGCTTTCCAGGAGAACAAATTTCACTCAAAAATACAAATACTACACATCTTTATCTGTAAAATTTGCAAGCAAAAGGTGGGGTTCTAGAAGGAAAGGAGTCTTCAAATGCTTCTCTCACACTTTAAAAAAAAAAAAAGAAGAGTGCAATACAGAAACTGAATTTATCATTCATACACTCAGAAGCTTAATAGTTGCCAAGAATTCAATCCTTGCAGAATTTTCCACTAGGTACCTTGGGATAATAACTGTACTGTTTTTCCCTTTTGATTAGTTGAAATAGTACCTGAATGCTAGACATCCTGTGTCTTCCAAAACATAAGAAAATGTTCTGTGTATACTGCATACATTCAAGAACAAAATCTCATGAAGAATGAATCATATCAGATCAGTGTTATGAAAATTTAATATAGAAGAAATACGCTTTATTTAAGCTTTATGGTAATTACAAAGAACATTACAAGGTTAAAAACATCTCTTAAAAACTCTACTTCCTATTACACAACCTTCCTTACTGCAGAATTCTCACATAATTTCTTCACAGAACTATGGAATGGTTTGGGTTAGAAGGGACCTTAAAGATCACCTAGTTCCAACCTGCCTGCCTTGGGCAGGGAGACCTTCCAGTAGACCAGGGTGCTCAATGTCACTTCTAGATTGACTCCTGTACTGAACATTTCTTAAGGACAAGGCATTTCATTCCTCTCTTAATGAGTACATTACCATTAAAAAAAACCTCTTGTTTCAGCACAAAGTACAGCCCTTACCCTCAGGGTCATATGTCTGGAAAACTCTTCTTGCTTGTTCTGAAGGCGCTTCAGGAGCAACAAGGGCCATGTCCTACGGGGGTGAAAAAAACACCCACAAAGAAAACTTACAAAATATTCTTACTTCAAATACAGATTACGAAGAAAATATTTAGCCATACTACACCCAGTTGGAACTTAAATTAATGAAAATTTCAATACAACAGCAGAAATGTTATGGTAATTTGGCTATTTTGCAGATAGTGACATAAAACCATCAAGAAATATGCTGAAGATTATTCCACAAACTTCTAGATGCATTTTATGCAAGTCTTTTCATGCGGATGTTGTGGCATAACAGCTAATTAGAAACTACAATTCAATCATTTGTATTTAAGGGCTCCAAGTGGGAAAGCCCACAGAAGAAATCAATTTGGGAGGAGTCCCTTTGTCCTGCTAATCTCTTCTGGTGAGAACAACTTGAAAATTGCTTGCTTTACGTACTGGAAATATAAATGCTACGTTTTTATATTAATTCAGTACCACAATAATGTAATTTTAAGGATCTATAAATATGACTTAATTGAAACAATCCACTGTTTAATGAAAAATTTTCAACTGATTTTATAAATGAATGATAAATAGAACATTTACAGAAAACCAATATTTTAATAGTGTATCTTCATGTTTACATATGGTCTAAAATCCTTTAGAGTACTTTCAGAATAAAAGACCACATTAGCTCAACACAATTTGTTTCATGTACGTATGAAGTTGTGCAGTTGTTGAGCACATGCCCTGTCATAACGGGTCACACTTATGTTATTATCTAAGGTACCCACATACACTATGAAATTTTGTAATATGTGACCAACTCTTAAATAATTTGGAATACAAAACATACCAAGCAGGAACAGATTTCATTACCACAGGGTATTACAGTAAATTAATGCAAATATTTCTCAGTTTAAGATCAATGATGCCACAGCATACAGAGCTTATTAACAACAAGATGATTAGTGATTTCAATATTCAGGATTTAACTCTGAAGAAGGGATATTTTAGTGGTAGTTTCTTATTAACAAATCAGCAGCTCACAAAGCCTACGTAACAAGGGAGAACTCTTAAAATTTCCAGTGGTATGGAAGGATATAACCCAAAGTAACTTCCAATGGCATAGACATATAATTCCAAATGTAAACTACATAGTTCTACTTTGGTTTATGAGCATGCAGTTCCTGCCATACAATCTTAATGTAATCTAAGACTAAAGACTATCCTTTGCATTGTCCTCCCTGCCCACAAATTATCTTGTTAATGTAGTACTCTCCACAGTTTCATATGATGCAAAACACATTCTTTATAGCAAGTCTCTGCAACGGCCAACAATTTTTTTGATAGTCCAATTGGAAATAGTGTGTATTTCTGTTAGCACTTTAATTTTTCAGGTCCTTAGTTTTTCAGTTCATGTATGTATACAAGGGAAGAACTTAGAGATGAAGTCACTAAATGCATTAGTCAATACTGAAAATTCTCTCTCTTTCAAAGGAACTTTCAAATATGGTAAAGCCTCCATATTGTTACATATTAACATTTTTTTATTCACTAAATGTGATTTACTGATGTTCTAAGCAAGTAACTTCAGGTGGAAACTAAGAAAGGTCTGCCTTAGAGGGATGACCAAAAATCCCACCTCTCCTATCTGTAAAATAATTCTAACTTTTCACTGAGATTGTTGTCCAATAAAAAATTTAAAATGCAAGATCCTTAATACACAAATCCCATACAACCTCTTAACTTATCATGTCATTAATTTCCAGTATGCAGATAACTTTAGAAGTTCAATTAGTCCATATATTTGTATCTAGGGAAAAACAATACCATAGCTCCATCATACAATAAAGCTGAAAATGTGATAAACATCTAACAAAAACATATTTCAGCTGCCCAAAGCTGATATTTCACCATATGTGCCAAAATATATTCCCCACCCCAGCCTTATGAATTGTATTTTGATGTAATCCATGCATTGAAAGTTCCATATAAGGGAATCTCATAAACAGTTAATTACAATAATTATTTCCAATACTAAGTACAACATGTCCCAAAAATCATGTTTCACTCATTGGCTCTTGTGATACACAAACAAGTCATTTTATATTACTTTGGAAAGTTATTCTCATCAGAAGTACCAGTTATTTTAAGATCCCATGCTTAGCCTCTGAGGCAAAAAATATTCTTCATAAGTTTTAATAAAAAACATTCCAGAAGTTTTACTTCTACAAATCCAAAGAAGAACATAATGGCTAAGCCACACTGAAATCCTGGTGATGAATTTTTACAGAAATCACACCCTGAAAGCCCCACTGCCCTGAAAAATGAAATCTGCTTACATATGAACTGCTTTGCAGGTCTACACTACCACCATTGAGTGATATGTGGAAGAATTACAAATTGTAATACTAACTTTCTTCTTAAAAATTTACCTAAAAACAATATAGAAACACTGATTATTTATCAACTTTTTAACTTGCTGTAACTTAATTGCATCTGGAGAACTGAAGTTTATTTAATCCAGTCTTGTATTACAGATAAAAATGTGTATTTTTCAATGCTATAATCAGTGGCTTTCAAGGCATTAACTTTTCCAAAATGGCTTCCTAAGAAAACAAGGTTGATTGGATCTCTGAAACTGATTCTCATCTCTCTAGCTGACTTCGGAATCCATTGCTCAATTTCAATTTTACAGAGGAAACAGGGGTCTCACAACTGGCTGTTGAAACTGGATGCCAGGCAGAGTATCTCATTGAGGAATTGGTTCAAAAAGAAGCCTGATTTTACGTGTCAGCAAGGTTCATTTGGAGATTATCTTTTGAAAGAGAAAAGACACTTCACACAATCCTATTGATGTACTATGTAACTGTATCATTATAATCTGGACACATAAGTCTTTCACACGTGACCAGAATGCATTTCAAACTGGACAGTGCCCTGAAATAAGAATGTCCAACTTCAGTTCCTCCTGTGACTGCAGTGATTCATCCACTGTACATACCCCGGAGCACAGAGAGAACGTTCTTCTTCAAAAGGTGAAGGGATCTTGCTAACAAAGCCAGAACTGAAATGCTCTTTACAGCTTGAGATATAACAACTCACTTAACCAAGAGAGAATAGAATGAATTGCAGCTTTATTTGGAGGCAAGGAACAGAAATGCCATATGTATCACCACACATACAAATGAGTTTATGTGTCCTAAAGGCATCAGATAGTTTTTCTTGTAGGGACTGGCTAGAAAGTGAACCAAGAAGTAAAATTTAACACAGACTGGTATCAGAGGAAAAGCAGGAAAGCTATCATCACTACAGTAGCAAAAATAGGTTCAAAATCTTAAGAGTGATAGAAAAATCCAGTTGCTGAGTCTCATTAAGATGAAGAAGGCTCAAAAGAACTTGGGCATCACTTATCACTTGAAATTAAGTAGCAGGTCTTTTGTAGGTTTTCCAAGGAGTTATTTATCAAACCAACGAAAATAGAGTCCTTAAGATCTAAAATGAGAGGCCGTTATTACCATCATACAAAGAACTGAACAGTTATGGAAAGGTCACAGATCTTTTTCCTCTTAGGCATCACTGAGGAAGTATTGAGACTGCTGAGGTATGAAGTTACTGGTTATAAAAATACCAATATAGCACCTACTGTCAATCTAGGCAGACCATTGTGAAGGGTCTGTCCGGAAAGGGACAGTTAAGAGAATTATGCCATGGTAAGAAAGCAAGTCAAATCCTAGAGCCCTTACCGGCAAAGTCAGTCCTAAAGTATTTGATGTTCTTTGACATAAATGTAGTTTAAAAGACTACGAGTCTGGCTCTGAACAGAGGTATGGCCAATGAAGCCTAGCTCAAGACTCCCACTTGTGTTCAGAAACATCATCCGCACCAGTAGTTTACAGGGGGAGCACCCTTGGTTGTGTAGTGCCCTGCACAGACTGCTTACCATGATTTTCTTGTGCTGGCCAATGGAATGTGCAATTGCTCTGCAGCGTATTACCCTCCACGAGAGAAGGTATTAAAAAATGCCAAACAACTGGAACATAACCAAAGAATACTTGAAGGACTGTAAGGTTTTACCCACTGGAGAGCTGTGTATGGAAAAACTGAAGGGAAGGTCCTTGACTTATGTGTCGCTATACAAGAGCTCTGCAGCCACAACTACTTCCACTTCAGAATGGCAGGTGTCAAAGACCATATACTGTATTCTCCTAAGCCTTGAAGAGGGGCTATGAGTCTATCTGGGACTCAGAAAATAACAAAAGAAAATACTTTTCTTGAGTAAGAAGAGAGGAAAAAGACACATACTTCATCACCCCCAAAGTAGCAGAGTTCTTATCAGGGGTCAGAAAATAAAATACAGGCCTTGTAGTTTAGACCAGGAGAAAACAGCAGTTTATCTGGAAGTGTTCATCAAGGGATAGAGATGGTGGTGGAGGAATATTCACCGTATGCAATTTTTTGCAACAAGATGGTTAAAAGGAAGCAAACTGGCTCTAGCTGTACACTGCCTTGCAAAGGTGAAATTACTGCATTTACTCTACAGTACCTGCAGTATCTTGCTGAGGACAGAAGAGAGCTCTCAATAGGGAAGAATTACAAGCTACATATGGACTACTTTGAGGTTTTTTTCACCTTTACCCATTCTATCAGACAGAAAAGAAAGCCTACTTGATCCAAAGGCTGTGGAGGAAAAGTGAACACAAACCAAAGATGAAGAATTAATAACAGAAGTCTGAGGACCCTGTCAGCCTATTCATCTGGAAAGTGGGGCTTTTAACATACACTCAAGTAAGTTATAGAAACCAAAATATATCCTCCATTCCTGTGGGAGAGGATGGTTTAATAACAAAGCCAATAAAAAAGCCACAGCACTGCAGTTTTTTAAAAATAAGAGAAACTCAAAAGTACAGTGAATACCTGTTTAACAGTTACATGGTTGTTTATTTTAAAATATCATGAGAAGGCAACAATTCACTTGGTGATTTGTTAAAAAATAAGAGCTTATTCAACATGTTCCTTGACTTTCATGGACAGATTACAAGAGATTACTGTAAACCAATAAAGATTAGGTACATAGTATTTTTCTTGTTCAGTTACTAGCTTGTTTTGCTCATCAACACAGAACAAGGTCTTTGTTTTGAAAGCAAAAATGTATTACTGGAATTATACACCAAGAGTCAGCAAATTTGAGTTTACTGGAATTCTTATTTAATAACTAAATTACATATTACCCTCCAGTCACAAGCTTAATCTTAAAGGGCAGCTTTTCAAATTATATTCACATGACTTTCTTTTTGGCTTTTTTTAAGACAGAATGCAGTGATATACAGACACTAAACTTTGTTCCTAAGAGGAACCAGTGAAGATGTAATGCAGAAATTTGAATCTTCCTAAATACAGTTCTCACAATACTGAAAGCTGCACTTATTGCTAGAAACCAGCCTACTGTATTCAGTTTCCCACTTAAACCATATAATTCTCTCTTGGGATGATGAAAACCCTCTGGCTTGCTTCAATCCAGAATGATGAAATGTTTTTGAAAATAGACTGGATCAATTATTTTATAATTCAAATATGGCAAGTGTTTCTAAAGGACAATTCTTAGCCTGGTTCATCAACTTAACACTAATATTTTATGGCTTTTCATGTGAAATGTACAAGCTCTGTGAAGCAATGAAGGAAAAAGTATATTAATAACAGCATGTGATCCACTGTTTATTAGTATTGGTAAGTAGTATTTCAGGAAATATTTATGTGCACATGTTGCTACATATATAGAGAAAATACTAAATATTCACAAACATCAATTTTATATATTATAAAAATGGTATTGCCATTTATGTTCATATTTGAAGGATATTATTTCAGGTGGCTAACTCTAACAGCAGCAGAATAGAGCAATTAGCTTCTATAAAAAACAGTATGTTTTATTCTCTTATTAATACAAAATGTGATTTTTTTCATTAAAGCTGTATTATACAGCAAATCCTATCTCACTTCACTCCAACTGCATGAGCTTTCTTAACTACATAAAGGCAGTGACTGGACTTCTTCTCTAAATACACCTGCATTGTTTCAATATTTTCATACCACAGTCTCTTTGACAACTTTGGCACCCCACTGTAATAGCTATTTTTGAAGTACACATATAAGATACCCTAAACTATCAACTGGTAGAGGAAAATGGCACTGGGCTCCCTGTAATACACAAAGAAAATAGATTTCGTGTTCTTCTTGTGTAAAACAAACCAACACTGGAAAAAATGCACTTAAATATTGAAATGAGGTTGCTACAGTTTTAGAAACAAAAGAACATGTTATTCACATAGCTAATCACATGTAACTTCTTCAGGAAGAGGAGAAAGACAGAAAATGAAGGCAATATGTAAAATACCACTAAATGTGCCTCACCTTTACTGGGAGTTCAAAGGTCCCTCCTCCATAGACAAACCCTGTCCCTGCCTTTTCGCTGTATTTGTATCCTTCCACATTTAGACTTTCAATTCATTCATTCACATATCCTAACTTGAAAGCAGAGCTGCCTTATCAAAAGATCAAAGATGTTATTTTTATTTTGTATGCAACAAAGCTGTTATCAGTATGAAAGGAGTAAATAAAGGGATGAAAAACTTATTTTTCAATGCTTTTTAAAAAGTGGTTAGATATTGGTTGCTAAAGATTTTTGTGGTTGTATTTGGATTAAATGCAATGCTGTATATAGATTCACCCTATATTCCCAGGGATTCCACAGCTGTTAGATGTATTAAGGTTTTGTGGATCAAACAACAGCTACAATCCAAATTGATTTCAAAGAGATTCCTGCCATTTATAAAATCACCTGAAGTCTCCTGATAGAGACTGTCTACACCAGTTCAGTCTGACATGTCACAGGTTTACTAGGTAGTTTGTGAGTTTTGCAAAAAGCAGAACTTGGCACAAAGTTTCAGAACAGACTACAACAGTTGCTACTTTAAAGTGTATTCTTATTACTGAAGCCTATGTTGTCATGTTGGCAGTCTCATTTAATTGTTTCTAGTTCCTACATCTATCCCAGTAGGGTTTGGGAACATGGGAATTAAGCAGGCTGAACAGAGAATAAAAAAAATATGTAAGCCTCCACTTCCAAGGATACATGTGCCCTGCTCAGAAATAACATCTGGTCTTCAGACATTTTAGAGAAAAAACATGCAAAGAGACAAATGGCCACAAAATAATTTCCCTGTTGTTTTGCCCAAGAACACTTCACTTAAAAATATCTTTAATAGGCATTCACTAACTATATTTAAAACTCTAAGGTCTGTAATACTTTAACGACTTCAGGACATTTTCTCAGGAAGAAGAATTGTAAGGGGAAGAATGATTCCTCAGATTTTATCCAGAGCATGTATTTATAACATGGGAGCAAGGATTAACAGCCATTCATAGAGATCCATTTTTTCAAACAGAATGCACAACAGGCAGATAATCAGTTTATAAGCTGGAACTACCATTCAGTCTTGTGGTGAATACTATTTTCCCAATTCTAAGTAGAATACTTCTTCCCAATTCTTAGTATTCTCAGTATCATTATCTGGTATAAAAAATACGCAGTTAATAGGCTACAATTAAAAGATAAAGTAAAAAGGAAGGTGCTTGGTAAAGCAAAGAATAGATGGTGTGAGCCTGGCACTACCAAGGTTTATGATTTCTACCTCTTACCTCATGTAAAGGTACATGAGATATGTGGAGAAATTGTTAATTTTATTTGCCTTCTCTTCATTGTGTTACTATAAGCACATTAAGTTACATATTTTGGAAGACAGTGGTTTAGCTTTTAGGGCTCTTATAAAAAATTCTGTGTGGAAATGACTCAAAATTGCTCTTTCAATATTCCATTTCTGGAACAATTCCATGATGATAACCCCTGATTATGAATATACTATTTACTGTCCTAAATTGGTTTATTTACTGACCTACTCTGGTTAAAGACCAAGACCCTAAGTCCACATGCTCCATAACCATTTCCTGAAGTGGAATCTTCAAAACCTGATTTTAATTTATTCTCTGATGAAAATACATTTTTTCAAAATTTGATTACCTGCATTTACAGGTCACTGAAGTGGAAAACAAAAGGAAGTGCATAGACATTCTTCACTACCTTTCCAAAGTAGAAGAATTCTTAAGTTAAAGGATCTGTAGAGGTTACTTTTGTAGAAACCGAAGTTGTCAACACATCCTAATAATAACTGAATTTTTACACATGCGTCTTGTTTTCTTTCAAAAGAAGTCTCTGACAATCTCTGTTGGTGTTCTGAGCATAAATGCTGTACCAACTAATACCTCCCCTCGGCCCAGTTCTGGTAAACCCCACTGACCCACATTTAGGCTCTCCTATAGCAGAGTCAGTGTTTACTGAGGTGCCCCTCAGTTGAACTCTGATGAAAAAGATTGTTTAGGAAGAGAAGTGAATGTTCTTTCTTCTGAGAGACAATACTATGAAGGATTCGGAAGAAAGGCCCTAAGAATATGTAGAACAGGTTACAGTGATCAAAGTCAGAAAAATAAAAAAATGTAATCTGAAACCGATGTGGTTCCAGGAGACCAGGACAGGACATTTTCTTTCCAAAGCAGTAATTTATTCAGATGTCTCAAACAGGTATTTTCTCTGCTTATCTGACTTTTCAAGTCTAGAAATGCCACAATGCTGTAACTGAAATGGATAGCCATTGTGGCCTCTGTGCTCAAAGACCTAGAAACAAAGTAAGTGAATTTTTTAAAGACCTACACACCTGTATTGTCCCCACAGACAGTTTCAATGACCTGAAAACACTAGACAGACATTTTTTCCATGCGGTCTTTTCACTTTCAATGAGTCTGAATTCAAACTTCAACACCATGTGGATTTGCAACTCAGCAGCAGACATTTAGAAAGCACCTATTAACCTCCTGTTGTTCTTCCTGTTGTTTGCACTGGAACACTTTCTTGTTACATTTTGCATAACATTTCAACTTGTTGGTATTCTTTTATACAGTATCTGACCACACTTTGACATTCCTAGAAGTTCTGAATTGTCTCAGCTTGTCATAACTTCCTATGCTATGAGTATCACAAAAATAATTAAGAAGTGCCCGTACAACATTTCATCCAGACCATCCCAGCCTTCTTTAGAACTGCCCCACTTCCTACTCTCTCTTATCCCTACAAGAAAAGAGGGGAAAAAAAATACAAAAAGACTGTAACAATAAAGCTCATTTTTAGAGGACATTTACAACACCATATATTTGCCTTTGCATCGTGACAGAGCATGCAGGGAAACTCAGTGTGTCAGGTGAAAGATTCCTTGTTTTCTTCTGTTGGACTGAAGCCATTTGAAAGTTTTCCTATTCACTGAAAGGAAGGGTGGGCAGGAAGAGGCAGAAATGATGGCTGCTTAGATTTAGCAGCATATGAATAATCTACGTGCTCACCTTTTCAGACAAAATCATGGTGTTGCAAATGCACAGTCCATGACCACTATGAGTAATAGCCACACTTATTTTTACAGACAATGTTAAATTTGGACAATGTTAAACTGCCGAGCATTGAGCAGCTTTCTGACTTTGTACATACACAGCTGCAAAGAAAACAAAAATAACATGATGGTACTACTTATGGTTCTTTGCTAGGGACCCCCCTGCAACGATTCACAAAGTTTTTCCAACTCTATTATGACACACGTAAGTATCGGAGTTTTGAAGAACTATTTAGGTAATACAGATGTTCGCATGTGCTTTCTGACTTCAACATTTACTCATCTGCAGAACAAGCTGTAGTATTTTTGCTCAAGACAGTCTACTATAGAAATGAATTTATGGAAGATGCAAGGTTTCATTTCACGTATTTCCAGATTCTATTTTCTTTCCAAAAGATTTAACTACAAATAATTATTTGGCTGATGACAGGTTGGTTAAGTCCCAGACAACACAACTACTGATATTGTCTTCAATAAAATGTGCTTCAATCAAAACTGCTGTTTGAATGAAGAAATTATTTGTTATTTATCTCTACCTCCAAATCTCTGTACTAAAATGAGGCTAATAACTCACTGGGTATGTACAGAAATGCTGTGACAATCAAGACATGGAGATGGAGACCACGCCGGTAGAAGAAAACTTACTCTTTTAGTAACAGGAGAAACTGCTGACCCACTGTAGACTTGTCTTAAAACTAGGAATTGACTCAACTGTCTCTGTTTACGGCTATTTCATGCAGCAGCAGTTACAAGAGAGCTGAAGTCCAATTACACACTTCAGTTAATTGATTTTCACTTTAAGATTTGTGACCTTCAGCGAAAGATACTGTGCTGTATTTTGCTCATTAAAATCCATTGAAAATATACAAAGTTTTAGAGTGGCAGCTATGAACAGATTTATTTATTTTACAAAATAAAACTTTCCTCACAGTCACAGCTACAAAAGAATGGTCCATATTGAGAGTAGTGCAAATGCATTCCAGCAGACAGCAACAGAAGTCTACAATATTTAAATCAAAATGTTCTGAGATAGAAAAGTGCAGTTGTTTATCGTTCATTCCACTGATAGGAGACCAATGTTTATCATTCATCAAATGTAAAAAAATCTGACTCAAACATCTGAGTACTAAAGAACAGCAGCTAGCTTGCTTTAAGTAGAGCACTATGCAGAATTTGAGTAAAACCTTTTGCTTGTCAAGCCTCCATGGTCAAGGAAAGACAGCAATGAAGATTCTCTTTTGTTCCCTAATTTTCCCATGCTAGTTGTCTGTAGCAACAGTAGCACAGGAAGATTGCTGTTTCTAGATTTCTAGACCAAATTACTCAGCCAATGACAAAAGTGACTACTGTTCTGCTTAATAATTGCCTAACATAACTGTACTTAAAAATAAGGCTTTATGCTCCTGTAAAATACATGCAGCTTGAAAGAATTAAAACTTGGGTTTTTTTTAAAATTTATTCTGCACTAGTTTTGGCTCCACAGTTTGTTTTTCTCTTTCCATGCTGAACATTTCTTCCTTATGTAATCAAATTCGCCATCAAGCTAGAAGCTACACCCTCAGTATCAAACACCATCTACACAACTACACACGCTACTTTAACAACTTGCTGATTAACCATTGGCAATTAATTCAAGTTTCTTCCTGTGGTTTCTGACATGTAGCTTCAACTGATACAATAACCATTTGTCAACACAATTTGTATTTCCACTGTAGCTGACATCTCTGCTACACCTGAAATGCTCAACAACTGCTACTTTAGAAAGGGTAAGGTTAGACATGCATGAGGTTAGACTAAGAGCTTTTACACACCTTCAGCTCCTGCTTTGCTTAATAATAATAACAACAAAAAATCTAGGAAATTCTTTGCCAACACCATGTCAATTCTTTATTCTGCTTTTTAGCAATAACAAGCTAGAAGTTTCCCACAGCCTAAGTGGAGTTCAGTGAAGAAAGGAGAACCAATTTGAGAAACCAGATATTGATACTTTGTTATTCTAAACCCAAGTAACAGCCTTCAGCATCCTAAAAGACAGAGCTTTAAAGGTGGATTTCTGTCTGGAAATGGTCTCTGTAGACACTAAACATTAGCAGTAATAACACTGTGACAGGAACACTGGACTGGCATAACAGAGTGATTATACCTATTTGCATCACACTGCTGTCTGCATGACAAGGTACTGACTTTGATGGTATCATTCACAAAAACTGGGGATAAAAGTTCAAAATTGAAATAAAAAAGCTTTACCAGAAAAGACTGGGGAGAGAGTAAAGCAGAAAACAAGCATCCAAAGGTGAATAAGGGATTTTTTTTATTTCATGGAGTAAGGAAGAAAGAATATTTATCAGATTTTAGGAATTAAAAATCTGCAAAAAAAAAAAAATAAATGTGTAAAACTGGCTAATAAATTTCAAGGACTTTTAAAATTTAAGTTTAAAGACTGAAAAATACTACTACACAAACATCCAATATATTGTGGAGGTTTGTTTTTTAGTAAGAAAAATCTAAAGCATTTGTGTTGTCTTTCTAAAGGTTTTTCTTGAGGAAATTCAACAGTTCGAGAATTTGCAGCTTTATCTTTGTCATATGTTCTAGTCTTTATTTTCAAGATTTAGAATTAAAGTTCTTATTAACTTTTTAAGATACTAGGTACAGGGAACTTAGCTTCTAATAAGCACCAATAAATATACAAGTAGGTACCATTCAAAGTCTCACTAGAATTTTTAATCAGAAACTAGTGTTCTATAAAAATAAAATTTAAGGAAAACAACTTATAATCTTCAACTACGGAAACAGAAATTGTCTCATTGGAAAACCTGGTCTAAGATTTTAAACTGAGAGTCCTCCCAAAAGCTTTTTATGTTTCACAGGCTACAGTAGATATCTGACAGAATACATACAAAGAATTATTGTAACAATCCTGTATCTATTTTTTATCTAGAACAACCAATTACAGATTAAGAATTGTGAAAGTACTGTCAGGGAGATGAAACTACTACATAACTCTCTCTTGCACTACAGAAATTTAAGACAGTACTTATACCAAGCATCGTGTTCCAAAGCATAAACTACCCCCAGCCCAAAAAACTAAGATGAAACTGAAAGACTTCACACTGCAAGTTATGAGATATTGCTGAAGTATGGGAACAACCCTGCCTTCAAGGGAAGGCTTAATTAAAAGGTTTAGTGACTGCTTTTTTACCTTAAAGCCACATAAAACTCACATTGTAGCATTCAAAGATCTGCACATTGAATTTATATGCTGTTTATCTGCCTGAGGTTACCAAAACCACATCCAACATACCTTGGCAAAGAAGACTGTGAGGTGCGTTTCACTGCCAAGTATCCAAATGGGAAATTTTGGAGATTTCAAATAGGAGCCAACCTAAAAAGGTGCAACAAAATCAGAAATACAAAGCAAACCCAGAAACGTCATCTAGTTATCGACCAAGTTAATGAGAATTTAGTTAGTTTTCAGAACAGTTGGGACTCCACTGATATAAAGTGTTCAATAAAATGACATGTCTAACTTGCAGACAAGTACTATGCTTAACAATACTATAATCAGATGCTAATCAACGGTGTAAGTCCACTTGATTTATTAGCTGGCTTTGGATTAACTAATTCAGAATTGACATTTATTTAATAAATGAAGGAGACAGCCAGTTGCAGCCAATATACCAACATTCTGCCAACTGCATTATTCTCTTTAACTCTGAGATAAGCTAAAGGAATTCAATACAGACTGAAAAGAAAGCGAAGAATAACCAAAAAGGTTTTGGAATTTAAGAACATTAATGCTGTTTCAAAAGCAGTCTTTGTAGAACAGGCAGGACCTGTGACCGCATAGGGGATGATGGATAAGTTCAGGGAGGACTGTCTCCTACGGATGGGACCCCGTGCTGGATCAGGGGAAGTACAGATTCCCATGCACCTCCATGGTGCAGCCCATGGTGAAGCAGCCTGTTCCCTGTAGCCCTCCATTAGGATATGGACCGTACTACTGGAGGACTATAGCAGGAGCCCCTTGCTGCAGCCAGGCTGGGAACAAGCAGAGAAGTCCACTGCAATGTTAAACCACATAACCTGGCCCAAAAGGTCCAAGGATGGAGGTTGCAATGGATATCTTTAATTTGTTGTAAGCCATGATTTGAGTTGCTGTTACAGGAATTACTGTAACAGGAACCACCTGAAGCAATGGAGAAGCCTTACAAGAAGCAGTTGCAGTGCAGCAGTGACCTGACCTGAGCTGCTTTTGGTGCCCAAAAACTCCACGCAGCATCACCTCTCCTATCCTGAGTGACCACCAGAACAGATGGAGCCCAAAGCCATGGACTAAATTAACTCAAAGGACATTTTGTGGACATTGTATGGACATTTAACAGGGGTGGTCAGACTAAGGGAATGACTTATATATTTTACATCAAAGGGTGGGAAGGAGGGTGGTGGTTAATAAGGTTGCATTGAGTAGTGTGGGACCTGAGCATGACATAAATGGTATGGAATAAGGGGTGGAATGCGCTGGTTTGGAATGGAATAGAGTTCATTTTCTTCACGGTGGCTGGTACGGGGCTGTGTTTTGGATTTGAGCTGAACATGGGGTTGATAAAAGAGATGTTTTTGTTGTTCCTGAGCAGAGCTTACACAGAGCCAAGGCCTTTTCCGCTTTTTTACTGCCACACTGGCAAGGGAGATGGGGTGCATGGGAAGCTGAGAGGAGACACAGCTGGGACAGGTGACTCAAAGTGACCAAAGGATATAAAGTGGGAGGGAAGAAGGAGGAATGGAAGACATTTGGAGTGATTTGTCTTCCCAAGTAACTGTTACACATGATGGGGCCCTGCTCTCTTGGACATGGCTAAACAGCTGCCTGCCCATAGAAGCTGTAGTTCATTTCTTGTTTTGCTTTGCTTGTGTGTGCAGCTTTTGTTTTCCCAATTGAACTGCCTTTATCTTGACCTATGAGTTTTTTCAGCATTAACCCTTCTATTTCTCTCCCTGATCCTGCTGCTGGGGGAGCAAGTGAGTGGCTGTGTGAGACTTGGTTGCTGGCTGGGGTTAAACCACAACACTAAAGGACAAAATTTCTCAAATAAAAACCAGAAATCAAGAAATTCTGTCACAACAGGAAGAAACAATATGGACTAAGGTGCACATGAGCTACTTTCAAATGTTCAGAGATAAAAACATAAAACACCTTTCAAATTTTGAATATATTATACTTAGAATCCAGTTGCTTAATAGTAGTTTTATCATTTTTATTGATGGATATTTATGTTAAATGGAAAACAGTGATGGCATAAAAAGAGATCAATAAAACCGCAACACAACAGCAAGACACTTTAGGACTCCACAGTTTTATAACCATCTACATAACTTCCATGAGAGATATTTTAGTAAAAACAAAACCTTCTAACTAGCAATAATCAATAATTGGTGCAATAAAGTTCCAATTTAAATAGCATCAAACAACATTTACTCAATAAGATGCATTTAACAATTTTATCATATATCTGTCTTAATGTCTTAATCTCAGATTGAATTTGGACATTATTTGAAAGTTCTTTAAGATCTCCAATAGTACACAGGAAAGCTTTCAATAATACTGTTAAAAAAGCCCACAACAGCTTAATGAAAGAAAACTTAAACAACGTAGGAAACAACTTACCTTGCAATATCTCAGAGATTCCATCAATGTCAAAAAGCCTACTGTTGCCTGTTTGTGTATGCCAAGAAGTTCTATTCAAAAGAAAACACAAAATCTATTCAAGAAAAATCTGCAAATCCTATTTTAAGCCATTTTTCTTACTTTGAAAACTGGCAAAATAATAACAATTTTAAGTTATGCAGTTTAAGGAACAGCAAATCATCAAGATATAGTCAAAAATGGTCATTTCTCTATAAAATAAGATCTCTACATAAGATCCAGATTCATGGTTTTAAGAGCTTCCTGTTGATAACCTCTTTTCAAAAAGTGTTGGACTTTGTAGGAGATGAAGTACTTGCAACTTACACCACAATTATTCTTGAAAAAATCTAAGAAAAACAGCTATCTTGAAGAAGAGAAAATCCCATATATATGCACATATGAATATTTCTTCCTCTATCCCTCTTTTTTTCTTAGAGTTCCTTGGCCATATTTATCCTAACCATTTCACATTCTGAATAATAAAAACTTTGCAAATAATAGTTTCGTTAGCAGAAAAATGGATTTGATTTTCAATACTGACTTCTACTTAAAGCTCTCAGACACACACAGTTGCCAGGAATAGCCAAAATATTTATGTACTACTGATTGGAAGAGCACTTACAGAGCCTTACTTGAGGTCCTCTAATATAAAGAAAAAGTACTTCAGAACTCAAGCTTCAAACCTAATTATACAGCTTTGGAATAAGCTCTGGGCTTTCATGTACATCATCTGAGGAGTTCCAAGTACTGTCTGCTTAGAACAGCTCTGCCAGATCCCCAAACACTGTCTAACAAGAGCAGCACATACTGGAAACATACACCCTGGTCAATTTAAGAAGATCTGGATTTTCTTTTTTTCCTTGAACACTGACTTTCATATTTGAAAGTTCCCTCTAAAATATAAAGTCTCACATATAATTTTGAACTTCAATAATCTGTGTACAACAGCATAAAACGGATATCTTTACCCATGGGCTAATGCCTCAGGACTACAGCAAGTGAAAGAAACCATTCTGATTTTAAAAGGTTTCTGGATTTTCAGTAGTCAACTCTGCAGCACCAGGCATGCCATACTCCCTTCATCAACTTCAAGGTTACCCCACTGAATCTTGCAACAGTGCAGAACAGTTATTACAGTAATGGTTTAACTTTTCCCTCTACTGTTAAGCAAAAATCCCCCACACATCCAATTCTGGAATCAAACCCAAAAAAACAAACATGAGCTTGTTCACCACCTTTGTGGCTGGAAGTACAACTTCTTCCTTAGAGTGTCAGCTATACATATTGAAAGGCTCTTTGCAGTGTAGAATTCTTTGATCTGAAAGCTATGCTTTCACAGATTATCTTCAAACTTGCTTGGAATTAAAATATGCAGGGGTGCATAGATTATCCTTTGCAAAAACCCATTATCTCACTGGCCTATAGCTGAATTGCTATAAATTGCCATACACTGAGACAATTCATCCTTTCTTTGAGCTGAGGGAAAGAGAGCCATAGCCCAATTAAAAAAAAATAGTGAAGAATCCTGCAAATTAGGGATAGCTAACATACAGAAATAGCACATTTTTTATGTGCAATGAAGGAAAAGAGTGGCAGTAAGCAACAGTACATTAGAGAAGTAATTTTACACATCACATATATTTCTTGAAAACCATTAACAAAAGTCAATGTAAAGTTCAGTCTGCACAAGGGCTTCAGATGTAGGAGCCAATGCCTGGGTGCAGAACAACAAAGTCACATGTAAATAATATTTACCATTCAGAAAATTATGCAAAACCATTCTGTGACTAAGTACTTTGTTCCCCTGACAGATAACTAGATGAGAAGTCTGACTGATAACCAGAGAGAGCACACAGTGTGAATATTCTGAATAGTCATTAGTCAGGCTACATAGACTGTATATCTGGAAGTTCCTACGTTAATTTCAGCTTGTAGTCACTGATCTACCCATGCCTCCTTCAGAATTAGCCAACAGGAAAGAGAGACATAAAAGCAAAAATCACTCTCGGATGATTTACAAAGAAACAAAAGGAGACTAGCTGCACTAAATCAAAGTTTATTTTGTGAATATCCTCACCCCACAAAGAGAGAAAATGACTGGAAGATAGCTGATAACACCAAAGATCAACTAAGAAAATGAATATTTATGGCTCTTGTCACAAAGTTAGTTAATTAGTTAGTTAGCTCTTGCACTTTGGCAAAGGACTCAAATTTCTGAACTCATTTCTGTTGCCATTCGTATCAGCACAGCGCCACCCGGCGGCCACACCAGCCCCACAAATGCCCGGCACTGCCCGGGAAAAGCAGTTCCAGCACTGGCTGCATTCACAGGGAACTGCTACAGGGCATGGAGGAGCAACAGTCCTAAAAGAGCAGGAAAAAAACCCCTATCTCCCCATATGTTCCCTCTGTGGATAGTTGTGGCAAGAGAAGAGATCAGAATAAGAAGAAAAGTTTAAAGGAGAACATGTAGATAGTCAAAGAAGAGATATCATTTCACTGGCACTTTTACCACCAGGGGCCAAGAACCAGTTAATTCCAGCTAATAACTCCTACCCTATTTGGAAAATATGCAATACTGTGAGAGTCAGTGCTCTGAGTACAATCTGCAAACATATGCTAATTCCTCAGGTTTGCAATTTAGTATGTTCTTTTGTCACTGCTAAAATTACTGACAGTATCTTTAAAATGGCTTATAAATAATTTTAATTATTTAGTTAGTAATTAAAAACTGCTTGTTTAAATTCTTGAACAAGAGGTAAAGGGACTTTAGATAACTTCTGAATAAAACAGTATTCAGACCTTATTATTTTGACACCTGCAACCCTTCTAGTTGAAAAGCTCATAAGCATTGACAGGAAAGAAGCTGAAGGTTTTTACACACAAAGAGAAACAAAATCCAAGAGAAATGATCCAAGAAGAAAAGATGAGAAAAAGGATTTTTATATAAAGGAAATGTGACAGTGTATCCAAAATTCAGTCTTGCCTATGAAGTTGTGAACAGCACCCACTGCTCTTCATCTTGCTTTCTGATAGACTACAACAAATCACTTGGTAACAGATGTGATTATAGACTTAAGACAGTGAATAAGCAGGTTCTGACTGTAATTATCCAAGGGTTTCAAGAAAATGGAGGGCTCCCAATAGCAAAGTCCAATTACTTGACCGGTCAGAAAAACTAACAGGACATGTAATACCAAATCCTTAAGTACTAAAGCTCAGTTTCTGCTCCTCCACTCCCCACAAAAAGAGACAAACTCTATGGGAGTTCTGATTCTAAGTTTTTAGGGCAGAACTGACTGAGAACCTAAATGTGGACTAATACTGTGCCCAAAGCAAGTTCAGCATTCTCAGAAAAGAAAAAAGTTCCAACTTGGATAGCGAAGAAATAAGGCCTACCAGAAAGATAATCTAAAAGGCAAACAAGGGAATGAACTCACAGTTTTCAAAACCAATATATTGAACTGGAGAAGAGCAACTTAACCTAATGTAAAGGAAAGCTGCAAGAACAATTCAGATTGATTGATCAAACATAATCTAAAAATTCAGAATTCAGAAATCATAATCAAAAGGAGAAAAATCAAAAATACGGAAGAGAACATACAGATAAGACTCAGAAGGCTAATTGAAACAAAGTTCAAATAGTAATAGGAGGAAGAAATGACAACAATGTCAAATAGAGGAAAGTTAGATACAATATCTAAATGACATTCTCTAAGTCTGAAAGCACTGGCCCCATGGAACCATAACGAAGTGCAAGTCTAAGATGTCTCAGTGGAGATTATACTACTTGTTCATCATCAAACTAGAGCATTTCGATTCAGGTCTTGCATGGATCTGTCCTGAATCTAATTTGAAGTAAGTATTTTCAGTGACTGACTTAGATGACGGAAAATCATTGTAATAAACATGCTGATGAACATGAGATGGACTTTGTAGCAGTGGAAGAGAAGATGTGAACATTTCCACAATACAAACTGTTCCTGTTTTCATATAATCTCTATTTGTAAAATGAAATGCAAAAAGCCCTTTAATCATGAGCCTCCACTGAACTCACTCCACCATGTCAATGTCTTTCTTGCACTAGGGAGCCCAAAACTGGACACAGCACTGCAGAGGCTGTCTCACAAGTGCCAGATAGAGGGAAAGAACCAACATTTCTCTCCAGCTGCCAGCTACCCTCCTGCACAGCCCACAGTGCAGCTGCCCTTCTTTGCGAGAAGTACAGCTCACTGGTGACTGAGTGCCACTTATTGCCCACAGGGGCCTCGGGTCCTTTTCTACAAGGCTGCTTCCCAGTCAGCCAGTGCTGCCCTGTGCTGTTCCGTGGCTTTATTCCATCTTGGGTGTAGGACTTGGGTGCATCTCAGGAGGTTACTGTCAGTCCATTTGTCTAGCTTGATGTGGCTGTTTAGAATAGTGGCCCTGTCTTCAAACTTCCCAAACTGCAGAGACTGCACTCCCTTCCATCATCCAGGTCATCAAGTAACTCCTACGTCCAACTTGTAGGTGACAATCCTGTATTCACTGATATTAACATCAGCAATTTCATGTAAGTATGTTTTATTTCCATTTGAGGTCTACTTAATCAAAGGGCAGTAAACAAGACTATCAAAACAGAAATGGAATATATTCCAAATCTATAGGCCAGCATCTCAGAGTAGGTAAAAATTATGAACAAGCATAAACTAGAATCAACTTACTCATTCCTGAACATTCTCTGTCTCCATCCCACACGTTAGAAACAGCATGCCCCGTCAACAGCAGATTAATCAAACTTTGGCTACACAACAGAAAGAAATTATGTAAGACGTAAGAAATTAAAATGGACATGCAATTTATTTTGAAAAAAGTGGTTATCTGTAACAAATTAAAAAATTGTAGAGTTACCCAGACAGCCAAGCAGACATTTTGTAACTATTTCCATTAACTAATGTGTATTTGTAACTCAGCAACACTAACTATCATCTCCAGTCTTTCAAACACAAAAGTGATTTAGAATGTAGTCCTGAATTTGGGAATGATTTTTCTGAAAATTCAGTAAGAACAGAAGTATTTCTTTAGAACTGATGCATTAAAAGGAGTCAGCAGTGAAAAAGACACTTTCCAGTGTTGCTTTTAGTTATTTTAAAGTTATAATTATGTCTTTTAATGTAAGTAATTTCCTAAAAGAATGATCAGTTACATAAGACATAAAAAATTAGCCCACAAATCAATTTTATGTGGAAGCAAACCTATTTTGCAGCTTACCTTCCATGACCATAAACAGGATCTATCAATGGCTCAGTTGCATCTTCAATCTCATTTTTTATATTTTCGATACCCTGCAGGAAAATTGCAAACATTTTTGCTATCTTAAGGAATGAGCTGCAACATTTATACAACAACAAAAAGCAACAGTGAAACATTGGGAGGCTGATGTTTTCACGTGAATCAGTAACTAAACAGGCTTTTTTTTCTTCAAAGGAAGATGTTTTCAAACATCTCGTAAGGAAGGGTGTTCTCAAAATGTGCAAATCTCCCAGATTAAAAGAGAAAATGACAAACCAAAACTCAAAAAACCCAAAGGATTGAGCCTTTCCAGTTTTTAAGGTTTTTAAGGTGAAAGTGCACTGCAACAGAGACCAAGAAGCCATTTCATCCATTTATCTGGACTTGACTTACTTCATTAGCTTATTGTTCACCTTTCACAGAAAAAGGGTTACATGATCAAACTTTCTCTTAAAAAAGAAATAAAACCCACCCACAAAATACATCAAGCAAACCACAAACCTTTGTCAGTATTACAGAATACAGAAAGAGCAATACTCCAAATCTGTTTGTCCATGCTGAATATTGATCCCAAACTGCATCCTTCAGTTCAGGGAAGCTTTTGAATGCTCGTTTGCTGAAGACAAAAAACAATAACAAAAAAACAAACAACAGAAAAGAAGTATGTATTTAGATGAAGCATTAGATTAGTGTCACAAAGCATAACCAAGAATTACTAACACCTAACATGAAAATATCAAAGTAAAAGTAGAACAGATCTGGTATTATATACAGAATGACAGAGCAGCTCTTCTGGAGTTACTGTAACTGCTATAGAGTCATTAGTATTAACCCATCTGAAGATGATAAATAATTCTGGAGCCAAAGGTAAAAATGAACAATTTTTATATGCAAATACTAACCATAAAGTTACATACACATGTGAAAGACCTGAGTGGCTTGCTCTACTACTGTAATTCTACAAATCACTGTTACTGAAATTGCAAATAGACTGTATGTCACCAAAATAACATTTGCATTATACAGTGTTCTGAACGACATTCAGCCCATAATGGAGAAAAAAACCTTCTACTTAACCAGGTAAGACTATCTTCCAGGCTTTTGAAGTAATTACTGTATTTCCCTTAAGAATTTGACTTTGTTAGACGCTAACTCTGGAAAAAGCAAACTGTTCAAAACACTGAACAGTGGTATGTTATCATTTGGGACACTATCTGGTTGCTGCCAGATGATAAGGTGACTGCCTGGATGATAAGGTAACACCATGTGATCATATGTTTAGAAAGAAAAAAACTGAAATACAAATCAAGGAAAGGACGAAATTCACCAATATTCCAGTGAAGCAATACAATCTCAATTTATTGGGATAGTTAGAGCTAAATACTACATTTCAGAACACAAACATTGATTTTTACTGAGTAATTCAAATTAGATCATAGTTTCTGTTTATCTTACACAAACAGGTAAATTATTTTCTTTCTGATTCTTGCACACTTTCAGTAAGCTTTATTTAAAAAAGAAACAAATGTCTACAAAAATCTATCCATAGATGGGTTTCCTCTGACTAATACTTGATTTCTAAACATCCTTTCTTCATCAGTAGAGTACACATGGCATACAAGGCAAAGCCAGTTCTGAAATCCATCTGATGTCTAAAGTCAAATGCCAAAGCATTCATATCCAGTGAAAAAGACAGAAAAAAATTAAGTGGGTACCGCAAGTCCAAAGATTGAGGGGGGGAGCAGGAGTGGAAGAGGAAGGGCAGGAAATCAGTGTTTTGATCAGCTAAGGTTATAAAAAAGTTATATTCTCCTCTTTCTTATTTTCTTCTATGACAATGGGTTTAAAATATAAATTATAATTACTACTGATAAAATGAGCTGTGGTTACTTCACTTCTAATTCGCAACATTTTTTATCTCAGGTGTTTTTTGAAATTCAGCTATTCTTTCTTTCCTCTTGGGGAACTGATTTGTATAAAATTTACCCAACTGTTCACTGTCAAAATAAAGGCCTGTTACCTTTAAATATAAACTCACTAGAACTGTGAGCTCTGTGTTTACACCCCAAAAAAAGAACAGTAAAAGTATGAAACAAAAATCAGTCTGTTATATGAAACATTTTAATAAATGTTTCTTACGATATCTCAAATCAGAAAAAAGTACTGCTGACATTACATAAATACTGAGGATTAACATCTTTAACTTAAATATGAATCTTGATTAGATTCACAGAACTCTGTGTTCATAAACTTGAAATAAACTATCTGGCCAATTTATCACATTACATTGCTTCAGTTTTACTTTAAAGCCCAATACTTATGCACAAAAAAATATTACACTTTAAATGGCTAAAATGAAAGAGAAAACACAAAACCCCCCCAAATCAAAACTTGAAATCCAAGTTTAACTTGATGAGTAACACACAAAAAGTTCCTCAGCATACCCCTTTCAGGCCTGTGAATATTAGTGTAACTTCAAAATATTGTATTTTAAATGTTCCAACATATTACTTACTGAATTAATGCATGAAATCGCTCAAAGCCAAGCTCTTCGACAGCCAAGGCAGCTATACACAAGAGACACTTTTCAGCACTACACATGGCAAAAAAATGACACAAGATACACACAGCAAGCTAGTATAATTTCAAGCTCTAATTAGATTTTTAATCCTCCCTTGACATTTAAATTTAACTGATTAGTATAAACTAATTCGCTGCAACATTAAGATTCCACCATACAAATTAGTGAGAACATTTCTATTTGGACTAATCAATTTATTAAAAGCACAAAGCCACTGGAGTGTGTAGTCTTGGAAATATTTGTCATATACTGAGCTGTTGATTTTGTACAAAATGTGGCTGTAACAAAGTCACCAAGCATAAGCATACCGGTCAACAAGAAGTACTATTTCCTAGAAAAGCAAGCATGATTATTTGGATCATTTTATCAGTGTAGGTAAGCTGTATTTTTTCTTTGAATATACACTTCGGTTACTGAAATTTAGTTGTGGTTTTTTCCCTTTAATGCTTATTTACTACAAACAAAAAAGTAGAATTATTCTGCACAGTGTTACACATTATCTTTTTAAATAAAGTTCTTGTTGTTTTCTTTTAATGATAGATAAACAGCCTTTCAAATTAGCATTGCGTCCAGGACATAAAAAAATACAGCATTAGTGTCTTCCCAAGTTCAACACGGGCTTTATACCTTTCTTTTTTCTTTTCTTTATCTTTCTGCTAGTAGAACAATACACAAAACAGATAGATCTGCTTTCTGATAGATGCCACTTGATGCTGAATATTTAAACAATGTCTAATCACTGAGCTACTGAATGTGACTGCATACAATTCAGTTAAGATCTGAAGCCATTAGGGCTAATACTACTGATCAATTCTTCCCATCAGAATTCCAGAAAAGGCATTTTATGCATTTTTATTTTGAAAGATGCACTTAATTTGCTCCACATGCAAATACAACTGATTATCAAGCAACAGAATACTTTCATTTTCTACTTAAGAAATACAGCAGCAGCAGTCTTAAGAATTTTAGTTTTTGTAATTTGAATAACTACAAGGAATTGCTTAATTACCAAGAGTAAAACTCGATTTAAAAGAATGTATTTTTAAGATATTTTTATAAAATATGAAACAATGAATCTAAATTGCAGAAAATGCTGCAGAAAATAACCTTGCTTGAAGAACACATGTTTTTGTAAGCAGAAAGTTAGAGGGACTAAGTCATATAAAGCAATCTTTGAACCTGGGAACTTGCACTACTAAAGCCAACGCATGGCCAACAAGTGACTGCTATACACACAAAAGCAGATGAAAAATGCTATTGCATTCAGTAAGTGTGCTCGAATCCACCTTTTGTTCACACAGGAGGATAATGGGCAGTTTCATTCTGTTATTAAAGAACAGAGTGAAATGCTGAGAGAATTACTATTTGAAATAAAGGGAAAGAAGTAGAAATTCTGAAGAGAAGTAGAGCTATACATAACCCAAACAATACTAAATAAAGACAGTGCTTAGTGGAACAAAAAAAAACAAGCAGTAAGAGAACATGAGATGTATGAGAAATACAATTGTATAGAAACTCTTTTAAATTATGCTGTATCATGCTGTGTCTAACCATTTTTCATGGCTTTATTATAAACATATCCCCATATTCAATTCTCAAATAGCCTGCCATTTGGAACTGTATCTGTAATATTCCCTGCTCACCCAACTCATCTCTTAAGTCCTATCAACTATGACAATGCCAGTTTCTATTTTTATTGAGTACAGCAGCCAAGCAAGAAATGAATTTATTCCTTTGCACTAGCAGTTACACAACTCTGCATTACTCACAATATCTTCTCCTCAACACCTCTGCCCCACCCCTAATCACCTTAAGAAGACGGTTTACAGTTAAATAGCAAGACAGAGGAAGGGAAAAAAGCCCAAACCTAACTGACATATCTTAACATATCTTAATGCAATACAAGTGTATTGCATTATACATAGAAGGCAAAATACTGTACATACGAGGGGCATTCAGTGTCTAGCAGGGAATGTAAAAAAGAAACAATGAAAGAGATCAACATTGCCCATGACATAAGCAGACTATACACAGTAAATGTATCCTGGTCTTCCTTGAGCACATTCCATGTTATTAAGAACAAGTCAGGCAGAACTTGAAGACTTGTACAGAAACGTGAAAAATCTTGTTATGTAACAGAATGGATTAGTTCATAAGTGTCAGTGTTGAGAGTAATTATTAACTGAGTGTGTGTTTAAAAAGACTGTTGAACATTTTCTATGGTTAAAAGTCCTTTGGAATAAGGCAATACATTAAAAAAAAAGACAGTAAGATCCTGTGAATAACTAGCCTCTGCTTCACTTTCTCTTCAAAACAAACTTCCTATCATTGGCAAGAGCTTCAGAGACAACTAAAAAACACACAGAAATCAGGAACTGCAGGGTTACAACTGCCTTATCTTGCAAAGGGAGATTATTTTTTACAGAAAAGTTGCAGATACAACTTTCTGTATAATACTTTTTCTTACTTAAAAAAAATGCTCACTTTGGAACTCTTATGCACTGACCTTCTGTTTTTTCAATTAAGTAACATTTTAATTATTATTATTTGAGTTGTCTGAAGCATAGGGAGCACTTGCAAGAAGCAGATGACTTGTAACAAAGAGTTCCAGCACTACAAACTGCTACAACTAGCTGCGTACATACAAATCTACTTGTACAATTCTTACTTTGTTGGTATGCCACAAACTGATGGATAACATATTCCTTTCATAAAAAATAGCACCTCTATTGTTCTCATGAACCTCTATATGTTCTCATGTGAAGAGATTTTCTTGCTTCTTAAGGCACACATTGCGAACAAAAACTAGAAGAAAAAGCAGCTTATCTTTTAACACATTAGATCTCTCCTTTTAAGAGATTAATAAATACTACTCTCTGATCATATGTGCATAGATAAACTTTTCATGTCACTGACTCTGCAGCAGTTAGATATGACTGGATGCCTCATCTTAGTGCAACAGGTGATGTCTCCTAGATCTCTGATGTCAGTTAAGTAACGAAGGAATCAAGACATTTGCAAAAAGCAGGTAACTGAAAAATTCTAACCTACAAAAAAATTATGAAAATTTACTAGAAGGTGACTTAAACTGTTTGGCTCTGCACAGACAAATGGAAAAAGGCCACTTCTCCATAACAGGGGATCCAGAATATTTTAGAATAAATAAAGCATTGGAGAATTTTCTATAAAAATCTTCTAAAGCAACAAGTGACAAGTATTCTTCCAGTGTTAAGAAGCATGTAGATGTTTCAAAATTAAAGATGTATCAGGTCCCAATAAATTACAAAATAAAATTGAAGATTATGGAAATTGCTGAAATTCTAAAGAAACATGTATGTTAGAACTCCAGTGACAGACGGCACACTGCTTGCAACAAAAAAGATCAATGCCTCCAATTACAACAGACAAAAACCTGTCTTTTGCTAAATGAATCGCAAAGGCAAACCCCCATCTGTGAACTAATAAAAAAGCAGTGGTCCCTCAAAATGTAATACTTCACTAAGTGATGGGTAATTTAGCATAGAAATACATCTTACAAGGTTGTTCCTCTCGACGACTAGATTCTGCAGGACTTTCAGAAATACTAGCAGTTTCTTCAGTTGTTTTTCCTCTTATCCATGTTGCCAGACAGTATGACTCAGAGTTATCAGAGCAAGCCATTTCCAAAATATCACATAATGTATGACAGAGAAGGTTCTTCTGCTCTTCTTCTGAAAGATCACAAACCTACGTGAGTATGATTGCTGAGAACCACTGTTATATATAAGCTACTAGTATCTTCTTTATACATTAAAGCTATCTAAATAATTATTACTTTTTTCTCATTAATTACCAATGTTAATTGCTCTTTGACTATACTGGACCAAAGATTATAAAGCTGTCTTTAGAAAAATGTGGTTTTACAGGATTTCTAACCCATTCCCTTTCTTAATAACAGATTCCAACTAAATATTTATAAAACACAGAAGTATTAACATAAGTAGTATACATATGGTATGGAAGCACACAAACAAAAAGAAAGTGTGAAATATTTTAAATTTTTTTAACTAGAACATGCTTTACAAATAAATACAATGGAAAAATAATGAGGGGAAAAAAAGGAATCTCAGTACCTGGACAGTCTCTCCAAGTAGACTTTTCACTGGTAAAAAGCCTCTTCAAAAGGAATGCCTTGGTTATCAAAGAATAAAATATTATTAACATACAAGACAACACCAACTTTTACATTATGTCACAAGCTCTACACCAAAGCACTTCTGCATGTTATAAGAGTTTCAAGCTGCTCATCATTCAGTACAAGACTCTGAGCCTGCCCTATTTTCTGACTTTTCCCCATCAAACCAGCTACAGAGATGGCCTCATAACTACATTCAAGACTACTGAGTTTGAACCTCGACTACACTTCAATTATACACAGTGCACATTGACATACGCACCTCAGACTCAGAGGGCTGCAGTAATGGAGGCACAAATATTTTTCACTGTAACTGATCAGTATTACAAGACATCTCTAGCCGCTAACACAAACCCCTTTAGTAGTTAATAAGTCTTTTAACCATAGCAAATAATAACTCGCAGATCAGATTAAAGAAATCCTTGCATCTCCATATCCCTGCTTTGTTTTATCATCAATGCTAATGCTGCAATTAAAAAAAAATGCTCTAAGCTACAGAGAAGGAACAATGAAAGAAGAAACTATGAAGCAGATTCTTGGGTTTTCTAATTACTCTGTAAGATGCCATTTCAGGTATTTTCAGCACCTTAGAAACAACTGGTTCAGTTTTCCTGACATGCGCACCCTGTTCTCCCATTACAGATTTTTTGCACACCCTTCTAGTAATTCACAGCAGCAGCAGGCACTGCAAGTTCTGTTTGATACCTTCCTCCTTCCCTTGCTGGAACTCAATTCACTTTTAAATATGCCTTAATTATTAATTTCAAGGAAGTTTAATTACATCACCTAAAAAAATATTTATCTACAAGAACATTTTGTATTTTAAAGACTTGGCACTGTCTTTAAAGAGCTGCCTGGCCCTATTCTTTATGCTCTCCAATCGCCCAAATAAAAGACTTGTAATTCTAAATCAAAGACAAGATACTCTGCATCTGGTTTTAACATCAAAGAACTAGAGACAGCCATGATAGGGAGTACAACTCATAATAAAATAGTTTTTTATTGATTGTTTGCCACTTAAACAAATGGTGCTTCTTCCTGTGGTACAAGTCCTTTGGTGAGATCAGCATTAAGAGTGCCAGAGATTTTATGACACTGCACACACCAGAGATGAAACAATTCTACAGTGCCAGCTGTCTGACCCAGTTACCTTCCAGTTCATGATCAGATTGACTCTGCTACATGATTTATCATGTATCCACCTGTATCAGTGGACAGGGCCTTCAATCAGACTGAGACATACCTGCAGAATTTGACCTGTATTTAAGAGGAGTCACCAGCAGGTTACCCAAAAAAATAATCTGGTCCATGACTCAAAGCCTGCTTGTCCCTACAAGGAGCTCCTACAATTCTGAAGAGCAGTCACAGTTAAACAAACTGCTTCAGTAGAACAGACCCAGCCTATAGGTCTTACATGCACCCAGCAGTCAGAAGTGCCCTGAAACAGCATTGAAAAGAGCATGCATGGCCTGCAAGGAACAACCGGGTAAGAAAACAAAATAAATCTCAACCACAGTTGGTTGACCATATCTGCAACACAAGTGAAATCCTAAGCATGTTATCAGGAATAAAATATATTTACCTGACATATCTCAATTATTCTGCTAATTAGGACATTAAAAGTCTGTTTTTTCCCATTTTAGTACATAACAAACCTTTTTGATTTGAAAATGAACTACTTCAAGTATTTTTAACATAGAGTTACAAAAAAAAGCAGACACTGTGACACAGATATGACCCCTAAGGGCAGGAAATTCAAAAGATGTGAAAGGATTAGGATTAAATTTGTATCTGATCTTTTCCTCCTCCCCTTTATAATGCATTCCCGATTTTGAAGTTACTTCCACTTGGATCAGCCTGCAGCATTTCCTCAAACAAATGCCCATCTGCAAAATTATAGTTCAAAATCAGCCCATGCCCATCTCTTTTTACAGAGATTTCACCTCCTCCACACTTTAATTATGAAATCAAAGTACAACTGATCTGCAATTTTTTTCATACTTATTTTAGCTCCAAATATATCAAGAACAAGTTTTGGGCTCATTAATTTTAAACCATTTTTATAATAAAGGCATCTTACCTGCACAGGTGCTATCACTGCACAAGGGCCACCTTCAAATTGTTCTAATGCAGTTGATTCAGAGTCACTAAAGACAAATCCTGTTAAGTGAAAAAGAATTTTATTTACAAGTAAACAAGTACATGTTTATGTATACTCACCCCCTAAAAGAAATGACAGCTGATTTATACACCTTTAAAAATCAGGTTTCAGTTTCCTTGACAATGCAACTGCATATGGTTAAACTGTCTGAAGAAAAGAAGTCTTGAGTACAGATGAAAGGACAGAAATTAATTATTTATATCTGCAATTAAATCATGACCACAAAGGTCCAACAGCTAGGGTTTTAAACTAAAGAATTTTTAACTTAAACCGTGGGTTTTATTTACAATAATTTATTTCTTACCAATAAATTAAAATTTGTGTATTATTTTGTCTCACATATGTAAAAAAATACATCTTGGAACCTTCACTTAACATGTATAATACACTTCTATTCCTGAGGAACGGCACAGTATGCCTCCCACCAATTTCTGACCTATCAGCACATCCTATTAAGACTGAAATATGCTGAGTAGCTTAAATATTCACTTGTAACCACTGAATCAAACCTCTTAATGGTGTTCTTTCACAGAAGATACACTACATTTACTGAAATGCAACATCACTTGTTTTACCCCTCCAGTTTTAATGTATTTGTAGTTCAGAATTATCTTACAGTCACATAATAAAACAAATACTGGAGCAATTACTGCAAAATTGTTTCATTATCACCTTGCCCTTAAACCTGTCTTGAAGATGAGGTGATTCATAGGTTTCATTTCTCATATATAAATGCACATGCAATTACCTTGATGAAGCTGACACACAGCAACTTACAGCGGGTGGTGTTTTGCATTATCCTTTTAAGTAATGATAAGATTGTGCCGAAGTCATTTTAGTTTACTGTAACCCAGAAACCATGCAACTGTAGTCAGCAAGTAACCAGCAAACACATGCGAGGGCAGGCAGAAGGGGGATACACATGCATCTTGTCACAGACTGCCAGCGTCAGTCTCAGCAGAAAGAAAGTTCAATGCTACTTTGCCACAATTTCTCCTTTTCCCAATTCTGTATGATTACATGCTGCCATTCCAAAAGCATCTCTAAGCCCTGGATGTGAATTTGAACTGAGGAAATGCATTCTCCCACACTACAGCGTGGCAAGTACATCATCCTAAGCAGCCAGAGACAGAACTACTGCATGTTTTGTAGGCTGTACTTCATCACAGCATAGTAGTTGTTCCACAACAATGTGAATTTTTTGTTTTAAAAAGGATCAGTGTAGCTATCGGGTTTCCCCTGTATTTGATCAAAGGCTCCAGGTTTATTTTTAACCACATGTGCTAATGTGCATTACTAAGATGTATTTTATATCCAAAACATAGGTGCCTATGTCAGGCCTATATACTTAGATCTGGCATCACCTGATGTAGCAATGAAGCTCCATTAATTCACACTTGAACCAAAGTTTGCAGTAATGCCATTCCACTTCCTTGTTAACATGCCCTATTAAGAAATATCATCAGAACTTTCAACTTTCTGAATTGGTTTGTGCAGGCCCAGAATATTAAAGGGTAAGTCCTCCTATGCTTTGAAGCATTACTGCATGCCATCTAAGCACACTGCAACAAGACAGGTTTTTTAGTTGTTTTAATGATTTGTTTCTGCAGAAAAACAACATACTTGGGTGTGGTACCACTAAACCACACTTCAGAAATCTTGAATTTGCTTCACATTCTTCAGGCTTCTTATAGAAGGCATGAAGTGTATCAGCTTAACCCTGCCCTGTTTTTCAAAATTGTTTCCTAAAAACAAAGAACATCGAGTGATCCACCAGAATGAATACAAATTTGAGACAGACAATGTAAAGCTGGTATCACACAGAATTTCACAGAATACAATCACTGGCCAAACACTTATACAATGCCTGAGGAAACACTTCTTATTACTTAAATGCTGCTTAATAAATATAAAGATCCTAAAAGCTGTTAAGCAAAAAAAATGGGCTTCAGGCAGTTTAGTCTTGCTCTCTTTATTAAAATTTCTACAGAATTGGAAGTCAGCTCAGGTAAAATTTCAGACAGCAGTATTCTGAACTCCAGCTGGGTTCAAGTCTACCTCAGCCTGCAACTACACCTACTTACCTTTTTAACCCTCCACAACAGTCACATATTGGGCAATCTCTGTAAACACTCATCCTTGTGATTCAGAAGAATGGCCTGGCCACCCTTTAAGCTACCAAGATGAGTATCTCCGATCCAGAGTAACTTCTGCTTTCTCTCTTAACCATTTGTATCTATCATACAGCCTTTTCACTCATGACAAAATTTCAAAAAGAAAAAAGAAGCAATGCAGCTTAAATAATATTTTCCCAAATTAATCTGCCTGCCTTTTTTCCATGAGTATAATTAGCATCATTTCCCTGCAAGAAACATAAAATAGTGTCATTACCATACATTTTCCATGACATTTATAACCCTATTAAATGCTCTATTGACCCAATTTTTTCAACATCAGTACTGCTCTGCTGCTTTAACCTTTTGGGGCAGTGTCGCAGGGAGATGGAGTGGATCTAGATTCCTGTTGGTAGACAGTGCATTGCCTAATATTTTGAGTAATGGCATTGAGAAATCTGTCCTTATATCCTTTGTCCACTATAATAACAGAACACAAAGTTTTATTCTCCTTATTTCCCCATTTGGCATTTATGAAGGTACATGTTTCTTTCTTGCATCGAATTCCTAGCTCTTCTACGTAGTTTCCCAAAAGTAGCATACGACTTAATTACCCACTCTTGTCTTTCATCTAATATCCCACATCACAGTCCAAAGTACTACAAAAACCATTAATTCTTCTATTATGACAACTCCACCACTTTCCTGCATCTTTTTATTACTAGACTATTTCTAAAAAATATTTTTTCCATCCAAGACACCATAGACATAACTGTCATTTTGCAAAGGATGCTGTGTCTCTTGAGTGTTTTCATTCTGTACAAAACCCAGTTCTAACCAAATGAAAGATACAAGGCAATTGGCAAAGAGCATGTCACTCTAACCAGATTAGAAAAACCCTTGTTGATTCAATCTAGCTACAAAGATGCTATGCAATTCACTCTTTGTTGTAAAATTACAGAATATGTTGAGTTGGAAGGGACCCACAAGGATCACTGAATCCAACTCCTGTCCCTGCACACAACACCCCAAGAGTCACACCGTGTGCCTGAGGGTGTTGTCCAAAAGCTCCTTAACTCTGTCAGGCTTGGTGCTGTGACCACTTCTCTGGGGAGCCTGTTCCAGTGCTCAACCACCCTCTGGTTTTTCAAATCCTTTCCAACCTAAACCTCTGCTGACTCAGCCTCATGCCGTCTTCTCAAGTCCTGTCACTGGCCACAAGAGTGAAGAGATCAGTACCTGCCCCTCCACTTCCCCTCGTGTGGATGTTGAAGACCACAATGAGGCCTCCCCTCAGTCTCCTCTTCTCCAGGCTGAACCAACCAAGTGACCTCAGCCACCTCTCACTACGAAAGTGCATTTCTTTTTCTCTTTTGGGATGCAAGAACTGCCTGATAGAAACACTAGAATAACACATTACACAAGCATGAGGTTTACAACACATCTAAATGTTTCATTCTTTCTCTAGCACTGGGAATAGAATGATACACATTTTGCTTGTGGCTTTGGGTTTTCCAAGCATATCTTTACAATAAAATGAAACCTCTGAAATTTTCTGTGGGGAGAAAAATCCCCAACAAACAAACATTTCCCTGCCCACATAAAGGAAGGAGGATTTACTACAGCAATACCTCAACAAAGCTCCACAGAATGGGTTGTGGATAAAGAGACAGGAAGTCCTGTAAGGGTGTGAGGAATGTATACCAACTATCTGATAGGCTACCACTAAATTGGGCAACTGAAAGCTGGAAGCTAATCCAATAAGATGGACCTTTTTATACTGTATGTTATCCATATACACATAAACTGTACTTCCCACTATGCTTTTGCAGTTAAATGCTTGTTTGAGAAGACCATTCCATATCTTCCTTTCCAAACACCAGTGAGAACACAGCTCATGTAATTCTGAAAGGATGCTGTGCACAAATCTGCCAGACATTTATACTGGACAGACATGATGCCTCATATCTTGGGGATGATCTGAAGAGCAGTTTTATGCATGAAATTTGTCCCTTGGATCAGTGGAGAAATTTACTCCTCACATAGGTTCGTTCCTTTAGGGTTCAGTCATCTTCTCAACTCCTTCCCAAGTCCTCATATCTATGCCAGGAAACACTGAAGAGCAGACTGAAGCTTTGCACTACATTCCTGCGTCTGCTTTGAGGATTCTGGTAAATGGAATCCACAAGGCTCAAACTGCAAATTTTGCTGCAATCAGAAAGAAAAAAACTTCGTAAAGAACTCCACAAGAAAACCCTCACAACAACTTTGCAGCCACACCTTTGTCAAGTCAAGAATAAAACCAATAAATTTAAAGTTGCCAGAGCAGCAACCTGAGGGAATTACTGCCACGAACTTTCAACAGCACATCCACATGAGCTGGGTCAGTTCTCTAAACTGCTCGCAAATCAGCCTGTCTTCAAACGAGTATGATGGTCAACAAGTTTGGTGCGTAACAGGATTCCTGGAATGTTGCTGTCTTTACTGAGAAACTGACAGGTATGAGTCTTACATTCCTCAACACCCTCCCTACTGCCTACTTTTTTCTTTCCAAATGAAAATCATAGTTCTCAACTTCCAAAGGGTTTGAGAAAGGATCAGACAATGTTCTGCAAGTATCTGAAACAAATGCCAGTGCTGGCACTACAATCAAAAGAAATAAAAACAAAACCAAAAAAATCCAACACCAAACTAGTTGTTTGATGCTTTCTGCACTTTTTATGTGGAACAGGGTCTATTTTTTAACGTTCAAGTCTTTGGAAAAAATAAAGCTTGATATATTTGTTTGGGTTTTTCTTTTTTTTTTTAAATCTTGATGAGTCAGTGTTGACAGGCCTCCATTGCAGCAAGTAAATGCTGCAGAACCTTTCCAACAAAATAGAAACTGAAAACTGGATGAAAGTATTATGCAGCTACACATGGTAAGTGACTGAAACTGACTGTTTTGATTCTCAGCACAAGACCTCCAAACAGTCTAACTTAATGTCATGGGGTTTTGCTACAAAAATTTGATTATACTGAGAACGATATAGAGAAGGGAACAGATACACTACACATTCCAGTCACAGGACTTCCCCTAAAGACAGATTGGAAAGAGCAGCTCCATTGGCACCAAGAACTCCAGAGACCTTTTCCATTAATCCTTCACTCGATCGCAAGTACCGCACATTATAATACACATTTCAGTAAATTTTGAAACTGCTAAGATTTCTCATACAAATGATCTTTAAAATTTGAATTGTGGCAATCCAACATTACCAGTTAAATAATTAAGCTTTTTAGCACCAATTCTTCATTTCTGACTTGGCACATACCTTATACTGAAACAGCAACATTACCAAAACTTAAACAGATATTTCAGGAAATAATTATATTTCAATAATCAATTTTGTTAGGAAAAGCAATGGTTTTACTGTGCCTGCTTGAATTCTGGATCTTAGAAGGAAATTTGGCTTTTTTCCCTAAGTATTTATCACTGAATTATCTAAAAACAGGTAAACCTAGGGAAAAGATATGAGTCTGGTAATGCACTGTGTCCAGTAATGGGGAGCAGCTATGCAGCTCCCGAATGTACTGAAACTATGTAGATGACACTCTTGTTAAAAACAAAAAAAAGGCAAGGAACAGAGAATACTAAGAAACTTGTGTTTCAAGCAACTTTACCCTGAGACCTGGATGCATTTTTTTAATCTACAAATTACACTATCACTTACAAATTTTCTCCAGGAATCATTACTTTTATCATGAACATGAATCATTATTTGAATTCCTCAAAGCCCACAGTAAGTTACAGAGAAGGCTATTATTCCCTTCTTTCAGCCAGGCCAGGTACACAGACTGATTCCTTGCATATAATTTTTATAGGTAAGCCTTGGAACTGCACTTCTAAGGACCACCAGCAAGCCTCCATCAAGAAGAAACCATGCACTGGCCGTATAACTTAAATACAGAAAAAACACCTTACAAATACCACAGGTTCCAGCGTTACTGCTTCCTTATCTCTTGACATGTCCCAATAGAGGCAGGCACCTGCTTCCATGGCCAAATAACCAGTTTAAAAAACAAATCTGTGAGTCTTTGTCCCAAGCCTGTCC
>VZTZ01017964.1:484491-495987 GCA_013400955.1 Drymodes brunneopygia
GGTTGGAAGGGACCCCTGGAGATAGAATTATAGAATTGCAGAATCATCGGAGTTGGAAGAGACCTTTATGAGCACCAAGTCCAACCATGACCCAACACTCTCACCATAACCGCTTAACCACGTCACCAAGCGCCAGACCCAGACACCTCTTAAACACCTCCTGTCGTGGTGACTCCACCACCTCCCTGGGCAACCTATTCCGATGCCTGACCACCGTAACGGTGAATAAGATTTTTCTAATAATCTAATCTGAATCTTCCCTGTGATAATCTCCAGATCATTTTGTCCAAGCCCCTGCTAAGGCAGAGTCACCTGGAGCAGGTGACACAGGAAGGTGTCCAGGTGCATTTTGAATGTCTCCGGAGGAAGACTTCAGGACCTCCCTGGGCAGCCTGTGCCAGTACTCTGCCACCTCCAATGTAAAAAATTCTACTTGTTGAGGTGAAACTTTTTGTGTTTTAGTTTATGGCCATTGCTCCTCATCTTGTTGCTGGACACCATTGAAAAGAGCCTGGCACCGTCTGGGCACCCACCCTTGAGATATTTATTTGCATTGATGAGATTCCCTTTCAGTCTTCTCTAGACTGAATAAGCCCAGTTCCAGCAGTCCCTCCTTGTAAGACAGATGCTCCAGTCCATTATCATTTGTGTGGCCCACCACTGGATCTTCTCCAGTAGTTCCTTGTCTTTCATCATACACTTAGTGCTTTTATAAAGATTGAGCACATATTGAGGCTTTTACACGTGCAATCATTCTGAATCAAATATGAAAATAGCCAATAACAAGCATGTATTTGAGTTTTCTGACATGTCATACCACAAATTGATCAGAAGATGGGGTGGTTGTACTTCTGATTTTTAAACGTTTTCAAGTATATGCACAGTTAAGCATTTTCTGAATAGTTACTGAGAAGTCATCAATTTCCTTCATTTTTGATTAACAATGAATTCTGGATTTGAATAAATAATGCAGTTATAAGGGACACTTTTTGATTTTGAGCATAAAGAAAACTTCAAATAGTGGGAAGGAATTTAATTAGAATTAAAGGCATTATGACAGCAAAATCAAGTTCTGTACATACTATAACAAAGGCCATCATGTTGCTAGGTTTTGTGTCTTTCAAATCAATAGTGCAGTAAAAAGCAAATATTGTTGTAGTATTTTGAGTTTAATATAAGCCATACCAGACTTGAAATCATAAACATCCCATGAGCAGGAGGAAAATAGCAAAGTGCATTTATTTTAAAGTATGTTGTTGTATATACATTTGAAGTATTTCAGGAAAGTAATTATCAAAATGGTGCCATGTTGCAAGTCTAAGTTAGCTCAACAAATGTCAGACTATATTCATTGATAGGAAGGCTTTACAAGGCAGAGGAAAGAAGTGCAAGTTTTAGGCCAGCTTTTCAAGTTCCTGGGCTTGTTGTAAGGAGGACAACTCAATATTGTCATGGATGCTCAGGGTGCAGTCTGAAAAACAATTCAGTAGAGAAAAGGAAGAAGGCACTGTAAAACAAGGATGCTGAACCTGCAGTGGGGTGATGGCCACTGCTGTATGGCAGAGGAGTTGTATGGCATCACCTAGAAGGACCAAAAGGCTGGAAAAGCTCCTCCTCCGCTTCCATCTCTGGTGCGTTGGTTCATCACTTCAACGAGAACATTGTGTGTCTCCACAGAAGGGCAACAAAGCCAGGGAAGGATTTAGAGAGTAAGTCATGAAGAGTGGCTGAGGGAGCTGGGGTTGTTTAGCTTGGAGAAGAGGAGGCTCAGGATGGACCTTATCACTCTCTACAGCTAACTGAAAGGAAGGTGTAGCCAGGTGAGGGGTGGGCTCTTCTCCCAGGCAACCCACAACAGAATGAGAGGACACAGTCTCAAGCTGAACCAGGATAGGTTCTTTTGTGGAGAGGGTCATCAAGGATTGGAGTGGATTGCCCAGGGGAATGGTGGAGTCACCATCCCAAGAGGTGTTCAAGATATGGCTGGACATGTCACTCAGTGCCATGTTCTGGTTGACAAGGTGGTGATCAAAGGTTGGACATGATCTTGGATATCTTTTCTGGCTTAAATGATTCTATGACTCTGCAGTGTGTATGGAAAGCAAGTTAATAAGAATGAGCATGCCCTTTATTTCATAGGTACAAACAGCTATTCACAGTGAAACTTTTCCACATGTAAGGAAAAGCTGAGTCACAACCTGGAGAGCTGTGAGCCAGAAGATATCCCACAGTTTAATGTGCTCTAAAATAAAGTGCCACAAATTTACTTCATCACCATAGAATGGAAGAATGCTTATCAGCTTCATATCTGTGATTACAGACCTGTAGGTGACCTAGCAGCTCATATCTCCTGTAACATCACGATATAAAATTAAATCTATATTTCTAACCTGAGTTAGAATTTCCACATTTTGGTGCAGTAGCAGTATTTTTGTGTAGCAGTGACTATTTGCAGCTAATGCCTTGTGTGGTGTAAAAATGCTCTCACCAGCAACTGATGTGAACTCTGATATTGCTAATTTGATCCATATAAATTGATATGAGAAAACATATTTTCAGAGTTACTCACAATACTGGCAGAAGCAAAGACAGTTAATGAGAGACACAAGATGTAAAGTGATTTGACCCATCTTGATTTGGTTGGCATACAGCACATGGAATTCAATATAGACAAATAAAAATTAATTCATCTAGGAACAAGGGAGCAATTCTGGGGATATGTGCCAAATGGAACAATCTGTCATGTGTTGGTTAGGAAAAGCATTGGGAAATTATTTTGGAAATACCAAATGAAGTATCACTGAAGTCATAAGCCTCACTAATACAAATGGTAAAAAGCAAACTATATATCAGCTGTAGCAAACAACACTGAATCCAAGCAAATGAGATTCTGGATGTCATCAGTTTCTTGTAAGTGTTGGGCATTCATAAGATAATGATATGTTGCATATGCCTACCAGAGATTTGGACAGGAAGCTTTGTGTGTGAATTTATGTAGGCAGTGGAGTTGCAGTTAGCGAGGAGCAAACTAGAAAGGATGATTAGGAGAAGCTACAAGCTCAGTTGTGTAATAGCACATTGACATCTATGCTGGATTTCAGAAATAAATATAAGTGGATTGAAATCAGAACTCTAAACAGAGACTGCAAATCTGCATACTACTAAATGAAAATAGCGTTTTCTAAAATTATGAAACTGGTATTTAAATATCTTTTTCTGTGGATTCTGGGATGTAAAAACTGAACTATGAAATCAGGGCTTCATGGAAGATAAACAGCAGATTTATCTGCATTTTGGGTCTTTAAGTCTAAAGTATTTTGAGGTGTGCAAACAGAAAGACTGAAGATTACTGCTCTATAGCATCATTTGGTTATATTATGAATAATAAGCATAGATTCTAAACTACTTTTTCTAATAGTTTCTATTAAACACAAGTTTTTTCCTTATTTTAATGTTGGACTGCCATCATGTGGTTGGTTTGGTGACTTAAGGTGCACTTTTTTTTCTTTGTGGAATGTAGCTAATTATCTCTGCAGGCTGGTATGGTGGGTGTGGAGTTTTGGGAAAACGTAGCAGATACTGTTCTCTCCCTTTTAATCTCTAATCCAAAGTCACTTAGATTAGCTTGATTTTGTTTATTGCAGTGTGTTACATCTTAGAACAGTTCTCTACTAGACAGAAGGAATAGGTAAAGAAGGTAAGCATATACTCTATAAGTGTGTGGTCACATTGGTTTACTTAACATATTTTGAAGTAATTAAATCTATTCATGAAAGTTTTGAGATTAATTGAGAATTTATTGGTTCACTGCTATGAACTGTTGACAGACAGCAGTACAAGTTATAGACACTGTAGATTTTTGCCAGACGAATCTCAGTAAAGTTCATCTACAGTGAGATAGTTCTGCCTTTGTCTTTAAAAATGCTGGCTTGGGTGGTAGGAAAAACAAATATATTAATTAATAGTGGACTACTTAGTCTGTAGAGATCCAAAGGGAATTGCAATAGTGTTGTATTACTAAATTGTTCTGGGGAGGTAGAAATGAGTATTAAAATTAAAGTTTTTGACAGGTCCCTCTTGTTTACTCCCATCTTTTAATGGCCTCACCCTGTCCATCTGCTCTGAACCCAACAAAATAAAAATCAATTGTCAATCAGATCTGTTTAGAAAAAATGTTATTAAGAAGTTGAAACATTGTGGTGGCCTAAAAAATGCTGTTGAACTAAATCACGGCGGTGTTTAGTTGTCTGCCTGTTGGGGATGGATGCCTGCTTCCTACTGATGTGAATATAGCTGAACTTTGTTTATAGTGCAACATGAAGTGCTATGTAACTATTTGCTCTCAGGGTGATATCTGAAAAGGAATTTTAATATCAGAGGTCATGCCCAAAATTCCATTGTGTGCACATTTGTGTCTGAGGAATAATGGATGTCACCAGCTTACAAAATGCTGATTGCTCCGTCCCTTGCAGCAGAGATAAGTTCTGGACTGCAGCTGACATTGATTCTTCCAACTAGTTCTCGGTGAAGAGGTAAAGGCAATTGTAGTAGCTGCGATGGTAAAGTGGTGGTGGGGAGAGATGCTGATCCCTGTTTTTTGCTGAGGTCAGACAGTGGGACACTCTATGGAAGAGGCAAGAACATGGTGCCATGCTTATCTGCCCAGTGTACCCATCCTAAACTGGGGTGGCTTAACAGGGGGGTTTGTCTGGCAAAGAAAAAAGATCCTCTGATATAGAGTAGAATAAGGTGCTTTTGGCCAGGAGGAAGATTGGGAGGAAAATAAAGGCCCAAAATTTAAATTCTTCAGTTTTTAAGGTTCATCCTATGGCCCTGACACTTTCATGGTCCCTTTTGTCTCTTCTTAGGGCTCCTTGTTTTAAGGGTCAAACTTTTGTTTTGACATGTGTATCAGGACCAGATTCTCTCAGAAGATAGAGTTCAACTCTAAGAAACAGAAAGCTCTTGTGTCTCTTATTTTCTCTTTTGAAATGATGAATTAGTGCTAGATTGAAAAAGTTTTCAGATAACTGGTAACTACTGTAATGACAGAGGAGAGCAAAAGGGCAATTTCATAGAAGTTATTGGCTCTCAGAATCTGTTGATACAAGCCAGTGATTATCCTGTGCACGTGAATGCTTGGGATTGACATCTTTGTGGAAGGGGAAAGAATTTCTGAAGAATCACAAATTTCTTTGATTGCGAGGTAAAAAAGAGTTATTTCTTGTGTATGTACCATATATATATGTAGCATCTTAATGCTATAGACAATAGATTAATTTTAGGTATGCTATTTAAAACTGCTGGAGCTAAAACCCCATCATTTGCAGAAACACCAATGAGTGAATACCCCTATATTCCTAGTACAATCTACATCAGAACTTAACCATTCTACTCACTGTTGCATTTCATTTAGGATTCATAAGTGTATGGAAGAAGAAAATTGACTATTTCAGAAACAGTCATTTATGCATTTTTATGCAAATTACAGTTACCATGGCATTTTCATGTTGTTTAAAGACAAAGGTCATCTTTTCCCTCCCAAAGCATCCTGAGGTTCTCTATTATTTTCAGATAAAATGATCTTACAGAGACAGGTAAATTTAAACATCCATTACCTTACATGGTCACTCAGTGTGTAGCTCTCAGCAAATGCTTTGGATTACGGACTTCAGTTTTTTGGGAGAAAAAGGAAAGAAATTAAGTTGTAATTGGCAAGGAAAAAGTCTCTAGTTATTAAGACTATTAGGAGTATAATTAAATTAAGAATGTCAAATTCCAACACAGTGATACTAATACTATATCTCTGGCATTATTGATTAGAAGTGGCTCAGGCAAGCTTAAAGCCCAATTATGCAGTGGGCTAATAACTTGCTGTGCAGTCCGTATCCTCTGGTTAATTTACCTAGCAGTGACAATGCACAAATGAAAAGATAAAAGGCATGTAGATTCATCAATTTTAGTAGTGTGAACTGCGTTTCAAATTAAAAAGTTATTTGATACAAGGGACTGAATTTTGGATTTCAATAAAGTTGGATTGAAATATATTAATTGCACTGAAATTTTAAAATAATTAAATATGTATTATTTAGCCAAAACTGAACAGGGAATTCCCAGTCTTCTACAAGGACTGGTTTCCTGCAGAGGATGCCATCAATGTGTTTAGACTAGCTTTACTTTTTATCTTGGAAAGTTGGTTTGACTAGGGAAGTTTTGTTTCGAAGCAGGTGCTGTGTTGGGAGAATGCAGAATGAAGAGGTGATTCAGACTGCTGATTGGAGAAAACAAAGATACTCAACAGTCTGTACTAAGGGGACAGACACTTCCTTCTCTAAGTCTGGCAATCAAAACCATTTGCCCATTTAAGTGTCTCACTCTCTAAATTCTTCTTTTACAGGTTTTCTGTTTCAAAGTCCTCTTTAAAAAGCCTGACACACTGGTTCTCATCTCCCCTTCATCTCCAATACATCTGTTTAATAATGCTTGCCATTTTCTTAAATTTTCCATCTTCAACCATTGTTTTGTCTCTTAAGTATTTATCTAAATGTTATTGCTTTTTTTTATTCTTGCAACAATCTATTTTCTATTTCTTCCTGTATGACATTGTGTCCTTCTGATTTATGATGAAAATTCGTTATGTCATCTCTTTTCATAGAGGCAGCTGAAAACCCCATCTTACTTTCATACTGATACTCTCTGTGCAAGAATCTATGAGTTCTTTGGGCCTGTGACACATTTGTGTCTCTCCAGTGTAACCTTCAAAAGTATCACATACTTGAGACATTTTAAGAATACATCAGGAAGAACATAAGGATCTAATTCAAAAGGAGCACCCATATTGGGAGCACAGGTTTGTTCAGAGAGGATGCTGGTCAGTACTGAGAAAAGGACCCATCAAATGGGAAAATTCAGGGAAAGGGGATTCATGACTAACCTCATTATTGAGTTGAGATGGTCTTTTCTTTCATCAGAAGATGAATTCCTACTTTCTCTTTATGAAATGTTATCATCACACCAAAATAAATCATAGGATTTTATACCTCATTATATTTATTTATAGCTTATTTGTATAGACTGTGTATGTGCATCATGCACTCAAGCTCGACCTTTGGAAGAATGCAACCAGTGGCTGCTTTGGATCATTGAAATTAGCTGGTTTTCTGTATTTGAATGAAAATTCTTTGCCCAATAGAGGGTGTTGTAGTTCTTAGAATAGCTAGAATACTGCTACTTAGCTTAACTAAATTCGATGCAAAAAATCCTCAGCACGTTCCTGTGGTTAAGAAATTAAGGGTCAGGGAGTTTTGCTGATTTATAGCAGCTGAACATCTGCTTTGGAATACACAAAGTAAAAGATTCAAATTTAGTTTCCCACAACAACCATGACTTGTCTCCATTTTACGTACTGTTGGCATTTTTACTGACAACTTTTATTCTTGAACATATAAACCATGTTAGACTCCAGTTTATTTGTTTTTTTCTTTTAAAATTCTCCCCAAACAAAATTATGCTGATATTTTTGTTTTCTTCCCATTTTCTTATTTTTAAAAAACCAGAAGAATAAATACTAGTAAAATCTAATAACCTTCCTCCTGTCATTCTAATTAGCAATTGACAGACATCAAACCTGCAAGAGATGATTGTGATCTAGAACTGTCTAGATTAATTAGGAACATGTACTCAATACCACATTTCTCTTTCAGTAAAAACTGTGTAGATGAATAGGAACATTTTCTCAACACATTTTTTGTTACTTAAAGCCATCTATTTGTGAAATAAAATACTTGGAATGATTCATAGTCCTTACAGACCATAACTGCTAGTATTAGAAAGGTTTGTTTTTTTTTTAATTTTGCCATTAGATGGAAATAAACAAGTTTCCTAGTTTTGTACAAATTCAGTTTTCTTTGGGTTTTGTGAAATTAACAACTCCAGAAAGTCCTGAGCCTATTAAGAGATTTTTTTTCTTTTCTTCTTGCTTCCCTCCTGCCTCTCTGAAATATACTGAGTAGCTTTAGGTATTATATGTTCTTAGAAAAAATATATGAACACCTGAAAATTAAGGCTAAAAAGAAAACTGCTCATTCAGCACAACATTGGGACTGCTGCTGCTAACACTGCTTTAAGAAAAAATAATCAGCAGATAAGTTCAAAGTATTATGGCAACTCTCCTCTTAAAATGGCTGGCTGTGGAAAACAGAGGAGACAGTCTGATATTCAAGCATCTTGTCACTTGAGCCACTAGAAATAGTTGACGTTTAAATGCTTGTTATTAAATTGTAGGAAACTGGTAGTGTCAGAGCCTGTTCTTCAATATGACATATGGTACATCCTTGCACAGTGTTTTACAAAACTTAGCATTACATGAAGTGCGTATGGATGGGTTTCAAAATCCATTCGCCTCTCCTATTGCCTCACTAATTTTTTGCTTTAAAAATCTTCATAAGAGATTACTGTATTTTCAGCAGCATCACCTGTGTACAGAGAAATCCTAGTGCAGCTTTCCTCTCCTCTCTTTATGATAGCTTCACTCTGTAGCAGTGCAACTGAAAGCAAAACTCCAGAGCTCATTGGGAGTTGTGAATGTATGTTAGTGCTATGATGACTCACATGATGACAGAGAAATGTTTTTGGCTTGGAACATTTTTCATATGACACTGAAAAGAAAAATCAATGTGTGGCTTATCAGGGCAAAATTTTTAACAAGCGTTGTATATTTTAGTGAAGAAATCTGTTCATTTCAGGCAATAAGGACATATACTTTAAATCTTGCACTTCTGAGCTTCCAGTGTTGTTGCATATGCGTGAGAAATTGCTGCAACTGACAGAGAAAATGAAAATCATGACTCCTCTTTTTGAATTTCAGAGGACATTGTGTTTACAATGAGCAGAAGCCTTGGGGAAAGAGAAGTTTCCCAACAAAACTTCAGAAGAAAATGCAAGGCCAGCAGGCAGCTACCTAGTTCTGGCTTCCCAGATTTCTGGATTTTTATTTTCTAGTTTGCACCAGTTGGAAATAGTTGCGTGGAACTGCTTTCTATGTACTTCTCTTCTATGATGAGCTTTCTTTACCTGTATATCCTCTGTGCCATGTGGTCTGGGAGGGTCGTCTGCCTTCCATTCAATGATGACCAGCTAAGCCATTAAGAGCAATGGATGTTGTACTGCAAGACCTTTAACCGTGTACATAGTGCTCCTACAGCCAAACTGGTGAGCTGGATAAATAGACAGTATGATGGGTGGAAAATTAACTTAATCATTGAACTCTAAAGTAGTGATCACTGGTACAAAGTTCACCTGGCAGCCAGTTACAAGTTGCTTGTCTCAGGGATTGATGCCAACCATGCTTGTTCTCAGTAACAGCTTGGATGACTGGATCAAGTGCATCCTTTGTTTGTTTGCAGATACATGAATTGTGAAGGGTGTTCAGTACATTGGGGTTCAGGTGCTGTGTCGCTCTGTCGGACACAAAACACTCAGGCAACTCAGGAGGTCAGCCACCAAGGCCGGGCAGAGAGCAAAAGAGCCCCAGCTTCTCTTTATTCTTATATTTATACCTTTTTACAGACAGTTATGGATTGGACAAAGAGGTTACCACCTCTGAAATTCCATAGGTGAGAAACACAGTCCATCACATTCTCTACCCCAGAAAGAAGAATGAAAAACAACATCCAAAGTACAAAACAATCCTTGGCCGGTTATAGAAACATGGATTGTTTACACAAAATCTGTGAGAACCTTTGCTACCAACTATAAACACAGCACTCTAGAAAAATCAGGGCAACAGTGCTGTTTAAAGGAACTTTGTCAGACTCCAGAAATGGGCTGTCAGGGACCTCAGGAAAATCGCCAAAGGAGAATACTAAGTCTCAAGGTGGAATAAATCCATGGAACAGCACAGGGAAGCACTGGCTGGCTGGGAAGCAGCTTTGTAGAAAAGGACCTGGGGCCCTTGTGAGGGCAGTGAGTTGCATTCAGTCACAAGTCAGCTGCACTTCTGGCAAAGTAGGGTAGCTGCATCGTGGGCTGTGCTAGGGGGAGTGTAGCCAGCAGCTGAAGAGAAGTGGTGGTTCTTTCCCTCTATCTGCCACTTGTGGGACCACATCTCTTGTGCTGTGTCCAGTTTTGGGCTCAGTCCCAACACAGAAAAGATATTGACATAGTGGAGCAAGTGCATCAGAGAGCCATGTTGATGTTTAGGGGGCTGTAGCATATAATGTAAAAGGAGAGATGTGTTTGTTGTATCCTAAGTAGAGAAGGCTAATTCTCTATATCTTGAGAAGACAGAGGTAGACTCTTCATAGAGCAGCACAGTGGGAGGACAAGAGCCTGTGAACAGAAGTTAGAACATTGGATCATTGGAACCCCATCACAGTGCAAGGGGAAAACCTTTGCCCTGAATGGTCAAATACTGCAACAGATTGCCTGTATAGGTTGTGGAATCTCCACCCAAGGAGACACTTGACTCTCACTAGCCACTGCCTTCAGCATTTGCATCTGAATGGACTTACACTGAGTAGGATGTTGGTGTGTTTTCCAGTGGTTCCTTCCAACTGACCTGATTCTGTCTAAGGTAGTTGTTGAATGCATATGGACTGATGCCAGTAAGAGAGATTTCTCTCTCCTCATTCATATTTTTGAAGTGACAGGTACAGGTCAATGGAGTTTTGTTTTGTAGGGAACAATGTGAAAATGAAACAACTAAAACGAAAGAAGAAGAAATCAGTTGTGAATTTTCATTTGTATAGTATGTTACTTGAGTCTTAGAAGTGCATAGGCAGTATTACATGTATTTCACTTTCTCTATGTCAACTAGATATTTCATTCAATAACTTATAAGAACTTCATAGTAATGGCATTCATTTTCATGTTGCAGAAAATCACATCATGTAATTGTTTGCTTACACCAGTGGTGATCCAGCTGCAACCCAGATTTTTGCTTTTCCTGGTCTGTTTTCTTTTTTCCTGTAATTTCTGATTCCCAGGCTAATCATGATGATGCTGCTGCTGATGTGTATTCCTACTGCTGAGAGAAATTTGTTAGTAATTTTGAAGTCTCATCTTCAATGGAGAGGTGAAGTAATTTTATTGCAGCAACAACATACAAAGATAGTGTAAGTTGTATACCAAGGGCTTTGATTAACAGCTTAGCAGTTTTACTACTTGAAGTATCTTGGTGCTTTCCCACTATGTTACTGGCTGGAAAATTACCAAGCTTTGAGATTTCCCCCACTGGCAGTCCAGTATTTGAAAGCTTAAAAGATAAATGTTTGTATGCAAGATAGTAATTAGTTACGGAATCATCTTTGTTCTCTCAGGCTAATACTCTGGAGAGGAAAAACACCAAGACAAAACCAGTGTGCAACATATATTCAGACCTAAAGCATGACTTCAGATAGCCTGACTGCTGTACATTGATGAAAGCTCTGTTTCTAACCGTTTTTAGTTTTCTCTCTTGTAATGCTTCCCCCCCACCCCCCCCCCCCCGCCACTACG
>VZTZ01017964.1:495998-602981 GCA_013400955.1 Drymodes brunneopygia
CCCCCCCCGCAAGTTACGTATTTCAGGTATAAAATAATTTTATTCAGAAATAAATGGTAGTTATAGAGACATTATAGTTTCACTATGGGATTAAATATGCAGGCAGTTCTGGGTGAATTTGTATAAATCATAATAGTGTACTCCATCAACTTCCATTTTTATACCCATAAGATGAGGCATTAAGAACAGTTTTTACCTTGTAAAATGAAGAAAGAGAAACAATAAAATTTATTACAGCCCATAAACAAAAGGAAAGAAAGGGAATAGAATATAAGGAATAATGTGCTAACTCAAAACAATCCAGATATTAATATAAAGTATAAACAGTATATATCTAAACTAATTCAGTGTAATAAATAACATGGAAAGAACATTGTAAATCATAGGACTTAGTTTAGTTTTCACACAGTTTGTTTTATGTAATATCAACCAGGCCTTATAGGAAACCGTAGAGCATAATTTTACAGTGCACTCCTTTGAACTGGGTTTCTGTATGTAAAATTGTGAAATAATAATGTACCAAATGTTTCCCATGATACCAAGTGTTACAGCAACCTTACTGTTTGCCTATAGATCCTGCTAGAGCTGGGTCTTTTGCTCTCTTTGAGCTTCTTAATAGGTATGGTCTGCAGTATTTGATTTCTCTTCTTGACTCTAAGTGTTGGTATGTCAAAATTAATATTTGAGATTACTGAACGGAATTAGGATTCAGTGCAAAAATTTGTTACTGACTTGTTGGAAATAAGGTCACATGTCTCTTGCAGTATGGTTTTGAAGCATTTTTAAATTAAAACTGAAAATAAATTTTAAAATTATTTTCAATAAACATCTTACTAACAGTTTTGCCAGTGTGGTTTTTGTAAGCATGAAAAATAAGTCATCCTTTTTTATATATAATTCTGAGCATCTTCTTACATATAACTGTACAAGGTAAAGAAATACAGTAATGCCAACTTATGTGGTCAGAATCTTCAGTCCAAGTAGGTCCAAATTTTGATGGATTTTCAACAAATGGTTTTGAAGGCTTGCCATTTTTCTGTGCTTACCTATGACTTGTCAACAAAGCTGTGTTATAAAGCATCTTTCCAGAACTAAAGCAAAACAGCTTTCATGGGGGAAGCTATTTAAAATTAGGTCCTATATATTCTCTTTTGGTAGCAATCACACAAACACTGGTAGTAGTTCCCTAGATAAAAGGCAGTCTCTTTCATTTTTCAGAATAAATGATGTAAAAATCTTGGTTAGGATGATGTTGGAAATGTTTTGATATTGATTGCCAAGTGCATCATGAAAGTCATTTTAATACCTGCCCAAATTTCTGTTAGTAAGAAAATTGGACCAAATGCTGGTGCCAGACCTTCAACCTTGTTTCAGCATCAGAGTCTGGCAGAGATTTGCCAGATGGTCTTCCAGCCGTTCACCTGGAACACTGAAGGTAATAGAAAGTCTACTTGGTCTTTTGAAATATAAATCCCATTCTCTCTGTCTCAGTATGGATTCCCAGTATTGAATGCTGTCTTCATCTATAGAGGTTTTGAATACAAATGCTTCTTCAGAATCATGAACAGTTGAAAAATGGGAGAGAGATCTGTTTCATTTCACTTCTAAAGCTGACTGAGAAGCTTTACCAAAGTAATTCATATATTCAGCTCCAACTAGAATGTTTAAAAACCTCTCTAAGCCATATTGTTATGATAGGCCTAAAAGGATAAGCTTAAAGATGGGTGACCCAGAAAACATAATCACCCAAAAGTGGTTAATAAATGCCAATATCTGTTTTCTAAGCCGGAGAAAACAGTAAGCTACACTACATTAGTTTCCTTACATATTTATATCATGTGTGTTTCTAATGCAGAAGCGAATAAAGAGTAGAAGGTCCACTGTAAAATACAATGCTCATTAAATCTCATTTTTCTAAGTTCCTTACTAGGTGTGAGAGAAGCAGTTATGTAACTGTGAAATGGAAAAATCTGTATTAAAATGTGAATTGTTCCCAGAGAAACTGCTCCAGTGTGGGTCCCTTCCACAAAGTGCAGTCCTTCAGGACCCATGGGGTCACAAGTCCTGCTAGCAAACCTGCTTCAGCATGGACTCCTGCCTTCTCAGGGTCACAGGTCCTGTCAGGAGCCTGCTCCATTGTGGTCTTCCCACAGGGTGACAGACTTCTTTGTGTGTCCATCTGCTCTGCTGTGAGGTCCAGCGTGGGCTGCAGGTGGATCTCTGCTTCGCCAAAGGGTCAAGCACGGACTGCAGGGGCACAGCTGCCTCACCATGGTCTGCACCACCAGCTGCAGGGGAATCTCTGCTCCAGCACCTGAAGCACTTCCTTCTGCCACTCACTGACCTTGGTGTCTGCAGAGTTGTTTTTTCTCACATATTGTGACTCTTTTCTTCTGGCTGCTGTTGTTTCACAGCAGTTTTCCTCCCCTTCTAAGTCTGTTATCCCTGAGATGTTGCCACTGTAACTGAGGGGCTTGGCCCTGACCAGCAGTGGGTCTGTCGTGTATTTCATTGGCATTGGCTTTGTCACACGTGGAGGAAGCTTCTGGCAGGTTCTCACAGCAGCCACCTCTGTAGCCACCCAAAACCTCGTCACACGGACCCAATACAAATAGTTATGTCAATGTATTCTATAAATGTTTTTAAATGTATGATTTGTTGCAGAGATCATGATTTTTTTTTTCTCAGCCTGTCTCATGTGATTTAGGGTTGATAAGGCATTCCTCATCCCAGCCTGTAAAGAACCTGTGAAGCAGGACCATTGAACATCTTAACAAGTACCAGGGAGGCCCAGCACGTCCTCTGCGGCGTATGAAGTTTGCAGACTTGTTCCCTCTGCAGCGAACAGGCAGAAATCAAGCACCACAAATGTCAGGGGAATCAGAAGTCTTTTCCAGTGACACTGAAGGGTCTCTGACATGCAATAAAGTACTGCTGTGGAAAGCCAAAAGGTAAAGATCATCATCATTGTGTATTTATATTGCTTTTTTTAAAAACTTCAATTCCTAAAGAAGCAAAGCATATGTAATTATTCTTTTGGCCTCTCTGTACATCTTTCCTTCCAGCTGTCCCTCAAAACTTTTGAATCCTAAAACTAATTTCAAAAAATATGGACGGAGTGAATCTGAGATCTTAAAAGTAATGAATTATGAGAAGTTTCGTGAAAATTGGTATTTGGATAGCTAATATCTATGTCATTGAGGAAAAGGCAAAAAAAACTTATATGAGTAAGTACATGTGGAACCAGTACATATGCTGAAACAGCTGGTCATTCACCACGTATGTGATACCAGCCAGCTATTTCACCTTTTGCCCAGACAGAAAGCTGGGATACAAGCAGGAGCTGTGGCAGCAGCCTCTGTGAAGGATGTAGTGTGTATCCTGTTAGGAGAAAAGGGTTCATTAGCTCTCTTGTTTGTGAAAAAATGTTTTGCTTGTATAATTCATGTTATATTTCAAAGTAAAATATTTATAATCACCATTGAAAATATTGGTAAAAATGAACTAATAAATTTATTCCTTGCTTTGTACTTATTTTTAACTAATATATTGTATTGATACATATATTTTTGTTTTAAACAACTTTTAAAAATACAATGCTTACAATGGGATCCTGTCTGTGTGAGCTAAGCACTTTTAATAAAACTGAAAGACAGCTTACTTTTGTTGTTTACAAGTCATATGGTATCTTCCCCTTTCTTAAAGGAACAGTTTTGATCTGGAAAATTTTGATTTTTTTTTCTAATCACTGCAAACAATGAAACTTATTTCAAACATGACTACAATTCTCTCTGTTTCATGTAAGGATTATTTTAACAGAGACGTTTAAAATCAATGTGTATATGATTTAGTTCTGTCACTCTCAGTACTATAAACCATGTAACGCAATATTCTAGATCTTTGGTACACAGTGCAGATTTAGGGTCAGTTTGCAGAATGTATTTGTCTAGAATAAAGTTAAAATATGGAAATTTAGTGCAATTTGTTGATAAATTTTCTTGCTATTAAAAAAACTGGAAGAAAATATCAAGATGTTCTGATGTTGTTATTCAAGTGATTAAGTAATTTACACTGCAGAGATCCATTTCCAAGCTTAAGCCCTCAAACAAACCCATTGTTTTGCAACACTGGGAGAGTACGTACAGCTCCTGGCTTTGTTCTATTTTGATGAAATGTGTCATTGATAAAAGAGAGTTCAAGCTTCCCTAAACCAATTAAAATGTTCTTGCCTCAGGTGGTAAATAAAAGCACATGATAGAACTAAAGCAGACTGGGAGAGTGGTAATCAGTACAGTAGTTCGGTATTGAACAATATTGAACACTGTAACAATAACACATAATAAATCATCTTGAAAGGTACATTGGATATATTTTTTTCAAGGACAATAAAGTATACTCACAAGGATCAAAAGGACACCTTAGTTATTTTTATTCTTTCTTTTAGAAATTATTGACAGTTTCTTTTTAAAGTAGCTTTAGCTTGCTTGACTTCAAAATGTTTATGAGAATTCTTTTGGGTATTGGTCAGTTAGATGTAAATATGTTTTATTGAAAGCTTTTTTCTTGATGAGATTGCATGACTGTAATATTTCATTTTTAAGAGCACTATCCCAATTTTTATACATTAAATATCTTGATTTCATAAACATGAAATGCGTTCAACTCAGTTATATCATGCAAACCAATGTGTTGTTGCTTTACCATCTTTACCTTTATAGAACTGATTCACTAAAAGAAACACTTATCTATTAGGAGAAAATTTTTTTGTCTGTTCATAAGAATGTCACTGTGGAACTAAAAACAGTGCTATATAGTGTTTCTATTTAGAAAGAAGCTAGAATGGGATAAAACCTCTCTCTCCTATAGAAAAATTTCCCTTTGGGCTAAAGGAATTTGATTGTTCATTACTGTCAAAAGTTTACTGTAAAATGCCAGGCTATCCGGATCAAAATACAACTGGGATGCTGAGGGTAAATTCTGCAGGATGCCAGATTAGCTAAAAATGTGTTGAAGTTGACATGGAGTTACTTTACTGCGTCAGGATAGCTGGACATCCTGAGGGAAGTGTCTTTGCTTTGGGTTAAGCTCTCAGTGTGCGGCTTCCTCATCAAACGGCAACACAGATGCTGGAAATGGAAGTGTAAGTGAGTTTGATTAGCTTTTGCTACTGCATATCAAAGCTAAGACCAAATTTTCTCTCCTTTCCAAAGGACAGTCAAGGTCAAGGACAGTAAATAACCTGCAAGAGGGGAGTTTGAAGAAGTTCTTGGTGTAGCACTTTAGTGTGTGGGATACCTGCTGCTAATATGCATTAGTTGACCTCTCAACATAAATATTTGCCTTCATAGTAGGAAAAGAAGAGCAACAAATGTATAATAAATATCATCTGTGGCTTTAAAATGTGCAAGATAATACCCTTTTTTTTTTCAGTGCCACTGTTGGAAACCTAAAAAGGGACAAAAGTTTTGGTAATCTGTGCATTTTATTAAGAGCTGTAGGAGACAAGCCTTGTCCCAGAGAGTTTACCAGAAAATTGGTACATCATGCAAAATATGGCAAAAGACAGCAAAGGTGATAGATCCAAAAAACAGTAAAGTGAGAAAATTTTTGCATGAAGCTAGAAGACTTACATTTATTAAATTATAGCTGTATTTTAGGTAAGTTGTGTGGCCTTCTGTATTTTTTTTTCTTTTTACATCTCTGTTTTACTTATAGACAATATAGAAGGTGATCTAGTGGTGAAAGAGAATGTCCAAATGATAGAAATTAGAGGTCTTGTGTCATCATTGCTATTCTCCAGTGCTCTGGTCTCATTCTAAAGGAACTCCATGACATAAAAGTCATTACTGCCCTTATGTGTCCATTTCAAACCTGAAGATCATTAAGAGATTTCTTATATTGGTTCCATATTTTTCCAGACTTTAAGCATCTTTGTTCTAGATCATCCTGGAAAACTGTTCTTTATATCCTTCAGATATTTGTGGCCATTCTTTGTAACTTCATGAAAGGTTTGATTTCTTAGACCACAACTGGTGGCCACCACGCACATGAACAGTGTATTCCTGTGGGTCCTCTCCATTGAAGTATAAGGAAAAGATGGTGCTGTGTTCAGAACAGTTACACAAATGTGCAGTCCTAAAAAGACATTAAGTTAACACGAAATCTATTTTACTGTACCATATTTAATGTAAATTTCCATTAGTAGCACTCACAGCTTCTCTGTCGGCACTGTTCACTTCAAGCCATTTGCTCTGTCATGTGTCTCCCCCACTGCTGTGCCAATGAGTCCAGTAGTGAGTTCCTACTGGTAAGCCAGGTCAGGAAACTAATAAAGGCTGCAGTTTTAATTTTTTTTAGGTTATTTTTAGGATATCATCTATCTCTATAGCACCAGCAGGTTATTTGCTCTTTCAAATGCAGTTCTGGTCTTCCATGAACCATTTTGCGCAAAGTGGTTTTTTTCAGCTCATTCCAGTTCTACTTTGTTTACTAAAAACTGGAAAGATAAACAACACAAATCTTAAAGATCCACAACTAAAGTGCCAAATACATGTACATATTAAAAATATTTAATCACTGTTATTTCTTTTGGTGCTTTGCAGTGTAGCTGTTCTTCTTTAAGGGTGATGATCTTAATTGTGCTGTGTTTTCCATTTTTCTTTGCTCCTAGTAATGCTCTCAGAAGACTGAAGAAATATTGCTGCTCTTACCGTAATATATACACTTGAGAAAACACCAAAAAGGTATGTTAAGCACTGCAGGCAATAACTGAGCATTGATGCAACTACTTCGGCCATTCCACATGCTCACTGATTTTGCATCAAAAGGTAGGAAACAAAGTCAATTGCAAAGTGGTATTAAAACACACCCTAGTGAGTGCACTCTGAGCAGATATTAAACACCTAACCAGAACTCACAGTCTCCAGATCACATTGTTTCTCAGAGAGCCATCCTATGTAGCTACACTTTGGATTCTTCCTCTTTGATCACATTCTGCAATTGCTTCATTATATTTTGTACATAGAATCATAGAATAGTTTGAGTGGAAGTGTCCTTCAGTGTGTCAACTGCACCACACAGATTGATGTCACCTGCAAATTTGTTGAGGGTGCACTTGATCCCACTGTCTGTGTCATTGACAAAGATATTAAACACTACCTGTTTGCTCGATTTGTATGTTTTACAGAGCAGGATGCCCTCCTGTTTTACAGAATTGGTTATGTCCAAGTTCTGAGATGGGAACAGGGTAGCTCATTACCATCTTCCTCTTTCCAGTCTCTTTCAGTATTTGTCAAATCCATAGCAGTTTTAGAGCTGCTGAGTCCCTTTGTTGATTTGACATCTGAAGAAATATATTTCCAACTTGACATATCTAAAACTTAATAAAGAATGGAAAATGACCATGAAGTTTCACATACTTCTGGAATCCCTTTGCAATCATCTTTACAGGTATCTATATTTAAGAGCAGTCCAGATGTCTCTTTGCATGTTCTTCACTGCATTATGTGATTTTTATGCTGCTGACATCTTCAATCCCACTTTTGCTCTCCATTCTGCTGCTGCTTTTGGTTTTGCCCTGAGCAGATCCACTTATCTCCTTCTGCCTGGACTGCTTATTTGGCATATAAGTGAAGATGACATGTGAGAGTAGTGGAAACAAAACTCTTGTATCTTTTTTGTTGACTTGAGCAATTGGTCAATGAGATATTTCTTCTAGGAGAAGTTGTTGAGGGAGTTAGGTATCTTGGTATAATCCTCTTTATTTACAAAGAGTGCTCAAAATGACAGGAATTATAAGCCTCTTTCAGATAGCACTTGGCATAACTCTTGCAGGGCTTTTTTTAGGGCTATAATCCTAGTCCTGTTCAGTGCATATCATTGATTTATTGATTCTTTCTCTTCATGTCTTTGAATTGCACAAAATGGTGTTCTGCAAAAATCCCTCCACTCGCATAATTGACGTGCCTTTATTTGGCTGTCATATGTGCTTGCCCCTATGTTGGTTCAACTATTGCTTCCCATTATGTTGTTCCATGGAGGAGTTCAATGGCATATTACAAATCACTTTTTCTGCCTGCTAAGGAAGCACTCAAGTGACCAAAGAGCAACCATTCTTAGGATGGACAATAATCTATGTAGTGCACAGTAAGGTTCATGGTTGGTGTGATGGGTTTGAATGTTTTAGAGTAAGCTAATTTTAACTGAAAGATCTGATACAAAATTGATAGAGTGCTACAGTTGGAGAAAATTGGAAATAATGGGCAAATTATGTAAAATATGTTTTTAAATGAAAGGTAAGGAGAATAATTGAAAGGAATAGTCCTATGCCCTTAGGAGATCATAGTGGATATTAGTCCAAGCCTACTAAATGGAGGGACTGAGACTCGAGGTTAAGTGACCTGAAAAAGTCTCCCAGATGTAAGTTTGTAAGTAGAGCATCATATTCTTGTATCTTCCTTCAGCTGAGAGAGAAATAGATGAAAAATCAAGTTTATACAATTACTCAGCTAAAAAATTATTTACTGTATCATGCTGGTTCCAGACTTTGTAATACAAGCTATTTTTTTTAATTTTGGGCATTTTTAAGCCACTTGCCTCTGCCATCACTTCTTATAATTTTTGCCATTGCTGTTTAGTTATGAATTGTATTTTCCAACAATTCACCAGGAAAGTCTCCTTAAACGCCTGAACTCGCTGCATTGCAGAGTTCAAGGGACTGTGTCTTCTTAAGCTTTGTTAGTGTCATAACAAAATAAGTATTTCATCTGGGAAAACATAGCTACTCAAGTGTTATTTCATGGAGGAGTCTTTCTCCCTCAAGTTGTACTTTGTTGAAAGAAATAACCCGAATAGCCTGCTTGGATAGAACCTGCAGTCCCTGCATGTTATTACAGAACTTTTATTCCAAGATTTTTTTACCTCCGTTTTTTTCGTAGAGCAGTATTATTAATGAGGTAGAGGGGAAGGAGAAGAAAAATATTAAATATTATTGGTATGTTTTCTTCATCCACTTTTAATTCCATATTCCACAAACCCAAGAAACAATAGGAGTATCCCTCTGGCTTTAGTCAGTGATTTTGAATCTAAGACCAACAGACACTGACATAAGCACAGCTCTTTTATTCCTCTGTAGGGAGCTATGATAATGAACTTAGTTCTGGACTCAAGTATTGTATACAAGCTCAAGATGTATAATAGCTTGAACAAAAACAGTAACAACAAAAAACAGCTAGAAGAAATGGGGAAAACATGGCTATACTATTGCCCAAATAAACAGAAATTGACTTTTTTTTTTTACTATTTACCAGGAATGTCAGTAGTATTGAATATCATGAGATTTTAAAAACAAAGAAAATGGATGTGATCATTGGGTATATTTGGTAACAACAGTAACACAGAATAATGCTGTTTTCAATTAACAGTGGAGCAGCACTGAAATATATTTCATTAATACACAGGTAAAAGGACTTTACTGCTAATCAGAATGAATTGCTGCATTCAACAAAGAGCTGCTACAGGTCTTTAAATTACTTTTGCCTTGCTGCATGGATACAGCTGAACATAGTTTAATACATTTTTTACATGATGTAATTTTGTCTAGCTCATACAATGTCAGGGTAATAATAATGATATTCTAATATTAATGCAAGCACAAGATATACATATTGATGAATAATGGTCATATGTTTTTGAATCTCCTTGCCAAGTCATATTAAAATGACAAATAATTGCCATTGCTTCAGAGAAATGGTATAGGCTCTGTAGTCAAAAAGCACATTAGGGACCCACAGCATCCATTTGTTATCCTTTGTCAAGAAAACATGGTTCTTTAATGAAAGTGAATGAAAGGACACTGATTGAGGACAGTGACACTAAACCTCTTTCTCAATAGGAGCCATGACATGAGTATTAATAAGCAGATTGAAAGGTTAAGACTCAGCTTTGAAACTCTGAAAGCACAGTAGAATCTGAAATAACTCACCCCTTATAATATGGGGAAAATCACAGTGTAAAATGCATTGTATAAGCCTTCTGGCCGCAGGAGGATAGAGCGGGTGGAAATTGGTTCCCAGACAATTCAGGCAAATGCCATTTAAAATCTTAACCCAAATATATTTTTGTTAAAGTTTTGCTTTTAATTCTGTCTTGATAAATGATTCTTTTCCCTGTCATTATCCCCTCCCTCTTTTCTCCCAGTACTATAAAAATGCTAACAAAATCAACCCGGGCATTTCCTGAGCATTGGTGAGAGCAGCTGAGAAAGCAAGGGCACTGAGACACAGCCCGAGTTAAGTATGAAAGAGTCACCTAGGGCAATGCATTTAGTAAGAATTCAACATATATGTTACTTGGGAGAAGGAAGAAATATCCGTATGAAAAAAAGATTTTTGAATGCATAATACATTATGGTGATCACTTATTAATTACTGAGAACCCAGAGGAACCAGTCAGGGTCATGGAAGAGCCTGAAATAGGCAGTCCCTGATCTTGCTGAGCTCTGTATGTGTGTGTAGTCACACTGGAGTTGGCAGTGCATGCTAGGGAGCAATACAGATGTCTGTGTCTCTGTCTGATAATGGCTGGAGCTGCTGTATCTGTATGGATAAGGTTTTTCTTCTGAAACTCTGTGTGATCTGCACAAACTCTGTATGATCACAATCTCTGACCACCTTTGTAGCTTGATGTTCTTTTTATCATCCCACTTTTCTACGGACAGAAAATATCTTCTGTCTATAACCCAGGAGTTTAAAGGGTTTAGTGGAAAGTTTAGAGGGAAAATGCCCCATAATACCAAAATACAAGGTTTTCCATGCCATTAACAAAGCTGGGCAAAATGTGCCAAGGTTAGAGGTGTTTGGATGGAGAGACTGGTTCTGTTCATCACAGAGATTAAGTGAGCTGGGATATTTAAAATTGGATTTCAGTATATTCAAACAAGGTTAGAATGTCTCACTTGCTAAAGATCTGACAAAATGGCAAACCATTGCACACATTGAAGAAATGCATTCAAATTCAGATTTAAATGTATTTAAGAGTTTGCAATAAAACCAGATGAGTATTTTTAGGCAAGGCTAATAATATTACGAACCAAATCTACACCAGAAAATTAAGAGGGCCTGGGCCTATTTTCTGATGTAAAAGCCAACAGCATGGCATAACCCATGTCCTTTCATCGTCAAAGAGGTTGCCTCCATGCATGCTGCTGATTGAGGGTCTTTGCCAGCTTGTGGTAAGTCCTAAGTGGTGTTTAGAAGTCAGCTAAGACAGCTAGTTGAAACAGGGTAATATTATACCATGGACTTTTATGATAATTGCATGATGGTGGAGTTTTATTGTTCACTGGTGCTGTTTTGTTTAATGGTGTATCTGTAGGGAAGAGTCTTATTTCTTCAGTAAACAATCATTGAATCGATGCAAATTGATGTTTGATATTCAATGTAGGGGAAGAGCGGAGATTTTAAGGATTAAATGGCTACAGAAAATAATGAAAAGGAGATTGTGATTTTTTAAATTAATTATAAAGAAAACTTGAAAGTAATATGCATTGGTTTGGTCAATGGAGAGCAATAGGGACATTTTCTTTCAAGGGAGGGGTCACAATCTTTTGGAAATAACAGAGGGAAAAAGCAGTGCATAGGAGTGTGCTGGTGAAATAATGGAACATCTCAGCTCATTTCTTGCTCTTCTACTGCTCTGCATGTGTCTTGAACCTCGCTGTTAATTCCTTCCTGCGTGTAGCCATCCAAACCTGTTTAAGCAAACCTGGTACCTCTCATATATCACCCACATCCAAACAGTATCCCTGGTCTGGCTTTTCTCTGGCATACTCAGTTTCCATTTTATTTTGGGCACCTTCACTGGAAAGCCACAAGAGAATCAGTATGAGCTCTTAGGCCACAGGAGTATCATGCAGACACCAGAGGGGACCCAGATCATGTGCTGTGCAATTTAGACAAAGGTGGTGCTCACTAGAAAAGGACTGCATGTCCCAAGCAGTGTGGGCAGGAGTCATTTGGCATCATTTGTGGCTGTGACCTCTGCTGTTGCCTGTAGAAGGTGCTTTAAGCAATGTGTACACAGTCTTAGTTGGCCAAAGGGTAACTGAAGCTGGTTGGAGGCAGGACTGTGAAAAGTAAACAGTCTTAGGATATATCAGGTGAAACATTTCTAAGAGAGAAGGAAATAAATGTGAATGCCATTTTATAAGGCCTTAGTGAGATCTCATCAGGAGTACTGATCAAATTCTGCTCACTTATATGCAATAAAGCTGAGATCAAGTTGAAACAATCACAAAGGAAAGTTTCCTGGATGATGAAGGACCTAGAGATTACAATAGGGTTTTATTAGTCTTGCAAAAAGTAAGCTGGAATATTTAATCACATAGGAAGGGTGACAAAAGGAATTGAGAATTGCTTAAACTCAAGGGCATTGTTGATTGAAATGAGCACAGATGAGTAAACATGAATAAATTAATTTAGGCTAAAAAAATAAAGAAGTATTACAACCTTTAAGAGAGAGAGCTTGTGAAAATATTGTGTGTGCATGTTGTGGTTTAACCCCAGCCAGCAACCAAGCACTACGCAACTGCTGGCTCTCTCCCCCACCAGTGAGGTTGGGTGGAGAATCAGAAGAGTAAAAGCAAGAAAACTCATGGGTCGAGATAAAGACTGTTTAATAGGGAAAGCAGAAGCTATGCATGCAAGCAAAACAAAACAAGGATTTAATTTGCTGCTTCCCATGGGCAGGCAGGTGTTCAGCCACCCCCAGGAGAGCACAGCCCCAGCACGTGTAAGGGTGACTTGGGAAGACAAACACCAGCACTCCAGATGCCCCCCATTCCTCCTTCTTCCCTGCATTCTGTATACTGAGCATGATGCCATATGGTCTGGAATATCCCTTTGGTCACTTTGGGTCACCTGTCCTGGCTGTGTCTCCTCCCATGCTCTCCCAGCTCCATTGCCTTTGTAGCAGTACCAAAAGCAGAAAAGGCCTTGGCTCTGTGTGAGCTCTGCTCAGCAACAACAAAAATATCTCTCTGTTATCAACCCCGTGTTCAGCACAAATCCAAAACACAGCCCTGTACCAGCCACTGTGAAGAAAATTAATTCTACCTCAGCCAAAACCAGCACAGTGGGCTGTGGACACAAGACATCTAGACTTTCAGATGGAGCCTGATGTATGTTGGAAAGCAATTATATGACTGATGGTCCAGAGATCACTGCATGGCTCTTTATTTCATGTATCCCAAATACTGTAGAAATATTGGTCATTGAAAGTATTCCAGTATTATAGTTTCTTAGATGCTCTTTTAACATGTAAGAATTGAAATAATTTTCATTCTTGAAATTATTTCTTTTATTTACGTTGAACAAAATACCTGTGTGGTTTCTATGTCTGGCTGTATCAAGTAGGTGATAAACTACAGGTACTTGTACCTTAACTGAGAAATTGGATGCATACACTCAGAAATGCTTCACTAACATATGTATGCATTGTACAATTTCATAGAAATACTGTGTCACATGATTTGAACTTTGCAAATTATACAGATTTTTTCCCCCAAATTTGAACTTTGAAAATTTAGCCCTTGATATGTGGGTTGTTTGAATGGAGTATCTGCTGCTTGAAGTTTTTTAAGGTTATTCTTTTGTTTTGCTTCATTTCTGATATGCAGTGAGGCTTGTTCTGGCAATGACAGGAGGGACAAATTGTTCATAGATCTTGTGTGCCATTCCTGATACAGTATATTTTCGGTACTGTAGTTCTCATGTGTGGTGTTAGAAGTAGTTGAATGAAGAGACAGAATGTCGATATCTTGGTAAATAATAGACTTATTTTTCTTGCTGATAGTCTGATCTTTCTGGAGCTCCCTCCCAGAGTCCCAGGCCCTAATCAGAATCACTGGCCTCTACAATCCAGTAATGGACTTGTATTGTGACTGGCTATATTTTCACATGGAGAGAGGAAATTTTGAAGAAATTTAAGAATTCAAAGTAGAGGATCTGGTACTAGTTATATTGCATTGAAATTCATGGCAAAACACTTTAATATTTTCTTATGCTATAATAGTGTATACTTTTACAATTTTCCTGTAAGAAACAAAAGTTATCTTTACAGCTGCGAGATAAACTCATTCAATAGTTAATTCAATTCGGTTTTCAAATAAACAATAGCAGACGCCACAGACATCCACAGTACTGGTTTTATATCAGTTTTATATGTACAGAAATAATACACATGCAAAATGTCTATTTGAATGTGTTCTGAAATTCAGTGTTGTAGGAAAAAGTGTCAAAAATTACTGTCATTGAAAGGAATGAGATAGAAATACATCCATGATTCCCTTTTCATACTGGAGGTATAAAGAACTTTCTTTTCCATTGTTAGGCAGGTAGTGTTTAACAACACCAATAGTTCTCTTTTGTACTTATGGCCCTCCATGTAGTCAGTGCCTGCTATTATATTTATCCTAAATAGCAGCCTCGCTTGTGATAGCTCTGTTCAGACATTTATTATTCACAGCTTATCAGAGTGGGAGTTAAAGACAGATTGCTGTCTTTACATTTTTCCTGGAGGTTAAGTAAAAAATATTTCCTAGCAAAACCAACATGGAGTCTCACTGCAAGAGATGCCATCACCTTGTAAAATGTGGGCCCTGTAATCAGACAGCCCTTGGTGTTTCATTGAAGCTGGGGAAGTTCTCTGTCAGCTGGAGAGGTGGGTAACAGCATATGCATACCCATACACTGGGTATCATTTTGGATATCATGTCCCATAGTGACTGTACAATTATTTGCCCCAGAAAAGGAAAAATAAATAAAGCTATGGGCAGAGGATGTCCTTGACTAAACACTGCTAGCTTCCATTGGACTTTGTGGATGGGCAGTGCTTTGGCCCTAGGGAACCATCTTTATGAACTTTATAACAAATTGCTAATGTGTCTTCAGCGGAACTGTGTTACTCCTGCAGCAGAGAGCTAATGAACCTTTCTGTGTGATTAGAGTTGGAAAGTTTCTGTTTGTAAATAAACAAACAATTAATATTTCCAAAAACTATTTTCCCAATGTTATTTTACTGTCTTAATTTTTGCACTAACTGGAGAGCCTTGTTTAAAATTCATGTTAAGGTATTTTTAAATGAAAAAAGTTACAAATAATCAAAATCAAGACTCAATAAGTTTAAATACAAAATATTAATTTTTTAAATCAGATTAATCACATAAATTATTTAAAATACCATTTTGTAACAACTTTGTTTACTGGAGAAATATGGTTTAACAGCTCCTAAGTACTGTTCAGCTTCTCAGAAATATTAAGGTGTCCAAATGGGCTTTGATGTTGGTAATATGTGCCTTTGTTTAAACATGGAAAGAACTGAACAGACAACTTTGCCTATGTTTATGTCCATCTGCTTTAATCTTGCTGCATCTGAAATGAGACTGCTTATGTGTGTAAAGTAAAGCCTCTACCTAGATCATATTCTTGCCTGAATCAGAATCAGGATCTAGAAGTTTTACATGAAGTCAAAATCTTTCAGTCTCCTACCTAAGATATGTTTTTTTCTGTTGTTTTCAGGAAGGAGTAGAACCAAATGCAAATGTTTGGCCCTGCTTTGAAATAATTTTCAAGGCAATGTAGAAATATAGAAACTGTAGAAACTTTATACAAAAAGCATTGATTCGGTTCCATAACTGGCACAAACACAGTGAGTTTTTGTGTGGGTTTTGAGTGGGTGGAGAAGTCAACAACTATCTTGATTTGGCAATGAAAAGAGAATCCCTTGAACTTGTTTATAGAACTTGCTCCCGTGCACAGTCTTTGCTCCACGTTGAAGGATGCTGTGAATGGGAGGATAATGAAGGTGCTGCCTAGGCTGGATGGAAATGAATAATTAAAGAAGCTTGTAAATTATGTTGCCATCAATTGCTGGAGGATATGATTCCGCTGCAAAAGAACTGGCTCTCATATGTCTGAGGCATTTTTCAGAAGATATTAAGAATGAATATTGGATGCAGAATTAGGTTTTCTTTAAGGTGTATTAGTACATTAGAGGTAGAACATGCAATAATTTCTATTATCCCACATTACCTATACTTTGACTGACCAGTTGTATCACTGGCTGTATTTCTGCATCTGTAGTTGATATTTTTCTAGAATAAATGTATTTTAGAAAATGGAAGATTATAGTAGTTCTCTACATGCAGCACGCTTTTTTCCCTTTTTTCTCTATATTTTATTCCCTTTACATATTTTCTTACCCCCTTTAATTTAATGGGAACCATACACAGAAGGCAGGCAGATAAATGTACTGAAACCTTGTTAGCATTTAATCTCTTTTTAGATAAATGCAAATATTGCTGTCAGTGGTACTGGAGCCCTGCTCAGCAGTCATCCCAGGAACTTGCTCATCCATTTTTCACAATGTATCCAGTATTATCAGAAGCTGAAGATTCTGATCCAGAATATTCGTTCCTGATGAAAACAATAGAATTAAGCCATAGGGCTTCAGAAAATTGCTTTCATATTCAAGCAGTGCTACACATATACAGACACCTTGTTGATGATTTTCCTGCCCAGAAGAAAATATATTGCTGCTGCCACAAACCTGTCTTTTGGCACTTTGTCACTTACAAGTGATGATAAAATTGCAACAAAGAGACTTCTATTTAATCTCATAGGTCATCGTTTGTTCTCTGGACAGTCCTCCCTTTGTCCTCTCATTTAGTTTAGATAAGGTGGAAAAATCCTTTTAGTTGCCTCTAAACGTATCTTAAAAATACAAAATCCAAAAAGTCAGCCTCAATGTACCCTCAAATTTTTAACATGACAACTTCTTTCTTCACATTTCTCATTTAAATCAAAAGCTCTGTGTGCATCTTAAATATATATTTCTTGGACAGCTGAATTGCAGGCAGACTTTTTGAGTTATAGATTCACATCAAACTATAAACCTTTAGAGAGACATTTAATTCCTTTAATTTTGTGAAACTCCCAGAATCATGTGATAATTGTATTACTGAAATTATATTATATCCATTTGTTACTGTTTAACACTTAAACATAATTTTTTTAAAAATTCAGTTATCTTGTCCAGCAATTCAAAGTTGCAGAAATCTGGTGATGGATAGAAAGACAAAAAATACTGTGAATAAATCCATGTATACATTGAATATTTTGAAGATACACTTTTACACCATTAGTACAAACAATAAATTTGGCTACATTTTTTCCTGTGTTTTCTATACTTTCTGGGAGATTTTTTTTTCTCTTCTTTGTCAGCTTCTTCTTCAGCTTCATACCACAATGAAACCCCAAACCTGTCTGGGACATAAAAGGGCTACTGCCATGGGATTTTGATGCACCATATGCAGTATTTTGTCTCCTGTCTACATTCTCTTCCAGTTTGAATCTCCTTCAGTTGGAAATACGGAAAGACTAAAAAGAAGCTTAAAATCTCCTGAGAAAAGCAGCAGAAGGAGGTACCCTTAGAGTGTGCCAAGCAGAGGCTATGGAGGTATCCATCACTTCTTTTCTAGGGTGAAGGAGGAGTCAGGTCCTGTACTCCCCATTGCACACAACAGTTTGAAGAATGTGTCCACAGGAAATACAGAAATGCAGAATTTTCTGACATGAGTACAACTTCCAGAAGCCTAGGACTTTCACAATTCCTCCTATGAGAAAGTCAAGCATTAAAAAATACAAAAATGGACACTTAGGTGCCTAAATAACCATTAAAGGCCAAGCCCTCTGTAAGTATCCAGGGGGGAAACAAGACTGAGCCCTCCAGATGAAGGGATTCCTGTGTTCAAACCAGTCACTACGGCAGATAATGAAAAGATTACTCATTTACATGGATTTAAGACCTACAAGTAGAAGTATCTTGGGCCTCTGGCCTATGTCACTTTCCCTCATCTCCTAAAATCACTGACTATTCACCAATATAAACTGGAAAAAGCAGAAATAGCCACAATGAGCATTCTTGCTTCTTTGTGGAATTCTTCAAAATGTGGGCTTAACTCGAAGGTAAAGAACCACCATTTTCTAGTTAAATTATACTGATCAACAATCTGCACAATAAAGATGCAAACCTGAATAGCTGTTAGAAATTTTTTTTTTCACTTGGAAAATTGCCCTTTTGAGTTTACTAATTATTCTTTTTCATTCATATATTTGCCTTCTTAGTTTTATTTTTTACTAGATGTTTGAACTTTAGATACAAAATGCAATTCCTCAAAAAAAGTGTAAAAGTTGTTCAAAGTATTTTCTCAGTATAATATTGTATTGCAAATAATTATGTAAGTGACGAGATATTACTCTTAAGTTTTCTCTCAAACTCCTTTATTATGTAAGTCACCTCTTCCTGATCTTATCCCGATAACATAAGATTTTGCATGGGTATCATGGAAATGTATGTGTTTGCATGTCAAAAATAAATTATATTAAATAAGACAAGGAAGGCAATTTCCTCGATGGCAGTGTATAATATAGAAGCAGAAAAATATGGAAAAAACCAAAACAAAACAAAATGATGAAAAGCATGAGCAATTTGAAGTCTTTGACGAATTTTCTCAAAATTTTAGGAGGCTTTTGAAGCATTAGAGAATTTCACAGTAACCACTGATAGTTTCTGAACTGGTATTTTAAGGCTGTGTTTATACCAGGAGCTCAATTATGTACTCAGATACAAGCTGAGTAATTCTGTAATAATGATGAGGGGTTTTGTAATAAAATTAGCTAGACTCTTGCTGTGCTTCTACAGGGCTGCTCGTTTGCCCCTGGCACACTCAGCAGCATGGCTTCATGCCTGTGCTCTGGTCCTCAGCCCTGGCTACCCTGTTTCACACAGACCTGCTGTGCCAAAAAGGGACAATGCACAGCAGCTGTCCTGATTCAATTCCTGCCGTACAACTGAACACTGAATTAACCTGTAGCTCAGTTTAAAAATTCCTGGATGAGACTCATTGCAGCCAAATGCACAAGGAGCTGTGCTGAACCAGCATAGGTGGCTGGAGCTGAGGCTTCATCTTACCCTGCACTAGGTACAAGACACATCTGTCTCCTGGTCATATGGCTGGGATAAATGTGAGCATACCATGGGAGTGGTAAAGGGTATAGCAGAGACAGGAATTCTAATATAATTGTGCAAATAATTTCCCCAGGTTTATCAAGCACTTCTTAAAATCAACATGTAGTTCAGGATTTAGCAATCATTTTGCCAGCTCTGGCATTTTGCCTGTATATATTTGTTAATGTTTTCTTCAGTTTTATTTATTTCTGCAGCAATCCTCTAGTATTTAATCATCTCTCTTCTCTCTATTTTTTTGTTTAGTGAAGCAGAGCTTCTCTATTGCAGTCCTGAATCCCCACGCTCAGGATGCTTGTGGTAACCCTGGCAACCCCATTGGCAGGGTGGGCTACAGCTCCAATACCTCTGACTGGGCAGAGCAGAGTGCTTTCCCCCAGCCCTGCAGGCTGAGATGGAGTGTCACCACTGCTGACATGTCACCCTCTCTTTTGGTATTGGGGGCAAGAAGGTGACATGGTTTAGTTCTTCATCAAGACAGGTGGCAGGGCTGAGCCTAAAGGTGCTTTGTCACCTTTTCAGATTTTGTCATTATTACTCATACTGGAAACTATAGGGCAAGATCTTCTAAATTCTTTTTTAATTCTCTAATTGAGCAAACAGTTCTGTGTTTGCTACAGATAAAAATTTTCTAAAAAGGAAGGAATTTTCTATTCTATTCTACAGAGTCCACACTCACTCTGTTAGCATAATCCATAACCTATTAACATAATCTATATTACATTCTCTAGTATCATCTATTAAATGATACATCCATAGGACATGTGAAATTAGTATGCATCCAAATCATCCAAATCTTAACTTTTTTTTTAGATATTTCCCATCAATTCTTTTTCCCATTTCTGGCATGTATACGTGATAAACTTTAGGAAGGAAATTTTGAACTGATAGGCTTAAAATATGGGCTGTTCCTCTCCTGAGAGATGTTGACAGTTGCTGTGGCTTCCCTTCAGAGGGAGCAGGCTACATGGTTAAAATTTGTTCAAACGGAACTGTTGCAAATTTTTAAATCATAAATTCTCACTGCACTCCTCTGATTCAGGCAATCCTGCTAAGTGTCCCATATCTTCTCTCCAATAGCTTTCTATTTTACAGGTTGCTTCTGTTTTGTTGCTTTTCAGGGTCCTAACTTTAGCGAGTTGATGTTTTTGAGAGACAATATAATAGTCTTTTTTATTTAGATCTGGTATTTCTTGGAAAAATGTCTTGTAGAAATTTCCAAAACAACTGAGCATTCAGAAGAATAAAAGTTGCTTATAGAATATCTTAAACTTTTGAAACAGATCACTTGATGTATGTTAGTGTCTTGATGTATTCTTCATTAAAATCCCAAGGGATGAAAGTTTGCTTTTATTTTTAGTCTTCAAAATTCAGAATATGAAATACATTGATTTGTTGATATAAGTTTAACCAAGCCGGGTACTGGAGCTTTCTGCAACAATTGAATTGAAACTGGTTTATGACAAATTATTAATATGAAATTTCTTTTTGATCCTTCGTTGTGTGTGGGAAAGGCTGAAGTGATAGACTTACTGTTCAAATGTCTTTGTTGTGCAAGTCTAGGACAAAACTGGAATGAGCAAGGGGCAAGAAGGATTAGAATCAAGGTTATAGTTTGAATTAGGGTTGAGAGTGGGACTTGGGCTTGGGTTGATATTTTTACCTTAATCCTCTGAGACTTTGTCCGTGTGGCTTTAAGAGCTTTGTGAGTGCTGCTGGTGTAGCAGTATCTGTAGGGTTGTGGATAGGGGGGTTATAAGTTTGTTAGGTTTGCTTAATGCTTGGATTCTACTTACCTTCTACAATGAGAATGAGGGCTGGGACACACAGGGTCCCACACTTAGCGGCCTGTTGAGGGTGGGGTTTTGCCATAATGCTGAAGGTGGGGTTGGTTATGGGTTAGTAATGGATAATCGTGGGAGCAAGAGTTAGTATGGACATGTGGAATATGCAAATCATAAAGTCATAGCGTCATAGAATGGTTTGGGATGGAAGGGACCTTAGAGATCATCTAGTTCCAACCCCCCTGCCATGGGCAGGGATGCCACCCACTAGACCAGGTTGCTCAGAGCCCCAGCCAACCTGTCCTTGGACACTTCTAGGGATGGGGCACCCACAGCTTCTCTGGGCAACCTCTTCCAGTGTTTCACCACCCTCAGAGTAAAGGATTTGCTCCTAATATCTAATCTAAATCTGTTTAAAACTGTTCCCTTTTGTCCTATCATTACCTGCCCATGTAAGTCTGACAATCTTCCTTATTGTTGTAGACTTTTTACAACTTATTATGAATTCATTCCATACCAAGGGTCAGCAGGCTGCAGTTCAAGCTGCCCGCACTCCAGGACCACTAGGAGACTATGCCACCAATGGCTTTGAAGGAGCCCTTCCAGGAAGGTCTGCAGAGGAGCCTCATGCATGAATCCCTTCCCAAGTTTATGATTAGGCACAATGCTGAGAGAACAGTGGATGGCTCGTGGCCATGTTGGGCCACATGAAGGCCAGTCTGACTGAGGATTCTGTATGGATTCTGTCTTATCACAAAAGAACACTTCAGTTTAGTGTTAAATGGTAGGTAAGTGGCTTGATACTGTTACTGATATTTGATACTGCACACAGAACTAGTAGAGGACTTAGGTGAAAATTGTGAAATGGTTTTTATTCCGTTCCATTCTGCAATAGGTAGCAGAGGCCAAGTGGAGTTAAATCACAGGCAGGCAGAGGACCAGCACATGTTGATTTTATTGCTCAGTGCCTGAAGGTCCTTGTTGAGGATCATAAACACTCTTTTCCAACTATGAAAATGCCTGATGCAAAACTGCAAGCTAGGACAGCTTCACTGACTGGCCGTGGATTTGGCAAGGTAGAGAAATAAACCAAGCACTTCAGACACTGCTCTCTCTGATATGTTTTTGCCAGCCTTTGTCTTATTGTTAACAATAATACTTAATAGTAGTTTAGACACCTTTCCCCTGGCCAAAATCAAATATAACTGGTTTTCCATTTCAATCGTCAGCCTGTTTTTCTGGCGTTAAATCTCATACAGTAGTAGTAAGAAAAAGGTCTGTTCCTGGTGTCTATGGCACTAATAAGACTTCATCATTAGAGCTAATACAAGCAAAGGATTAAAAAAAGTACTGCTTGCTCTGGCCCAGTCCTGTTTCTGTGTCCTTGTTCTTCCAAGATCATGCAGAAAAAGTAATAATTTATCATCTACATTTGTAAGTCTAATCAGAACCCTTACTAGCGCTAACCATTAACAAGACACAGTTAATGCAAACAGAAATTGTTCCCAAGCTGCAATTGATTTGAGCATCAAGCTGTATAAATAAGCATCTTTCTGTGACCATGACCCCAAATCAGTCCTAACCCTGAACTTAAAAATGGTCTGGGGCACCTCCCATATAAACTGTTTGTTTTCCTCCAAGGATAAGCCTTTCTCCTAGTTCTGTGGATCTTGAAGGAGCAATTCAGCTTCTTCTTTTGTAATCACAGCCCCAAACCCAAGATTAATTGTAGCAATTTTACCTTTACTGTTGAAGTACAATGCCGATCAAAGCAGTCCCTGCATCTTTAATAAACTCTCAGGCATTAACTGTCATGCTTTAGTCTTACTGCTTTTAAAATTCAGGTGGGTTTTTTTCTGTTTTATTCCCTTCTAGGCCCTAGTGCTCAAATGCTGCATAATGAAAAACTCTAATAGGGCTTTTTAAGGAGCCCACATATGTGATCTTAGGTGATGTTACATATAGTAGGGCAATAACTTGCCTAGACACAACAGTAGGATTACAGATAAATGTAGTCAGGGAATGTCTAAACTGTAGGGCATCTTACAGTCAGGAACTCCTAGAAACAAAACACTGACAGGGTAAAGCATAAATTAATAAATACAAATATTATTAACATTCTAGTATTATGAAATTCAGAATGATGGCACCCAGTAATATTTGTATTTATAATGAAGAGACCTGTCTTTTTGAGCCATTGAGCTGACAATTAATGGATAGGTGACTGCAGTGGGATGTGCGTGGCTGCAGTCAGCTCTGCACTCCTTAGTAGTCCAGCCAAAGAGATACAGAGAGCAGAGTAACAAAAAAACAGAAGGCAGAACAAACGATCTTTCATTATATATCTTTAAAAAAAAAATCACATTATTGAGAGTAATATAGAAAAATTTGATCTAGACCATTCTGTGCTTCTTTGCTCCAGTGTGTTTGATTTCCTTGCCAGGCTTTATGGCATGAGCTTTGTTCCAGGGTAAGCAGTTTAAGCCTGACTCAATGTGCAGTTTTCCTACTGTTTCTTTTGCCTTGGATGTTCAGCTTTTCAGAAACCTTCAACTCTCAGTGTTTCAGTAGGAGCATAGGAAAGTTCAGCTGACAGTACTACAACTGTAAAATTGTACCCAGATTCAGTTTCCCTAACAAAGATGACAGTCATTCCATCTTCAATCATTGGAGTATCAGGACACATTAGTATTAAGAGAGAAACTCCCTGCAGTATCCTATTTACAGGTAATTTGTCTTCTTAATAGTCTCTTGAAAAATTGGTGACAAAATTTGGTAACAGATTGTCATGCAGAGCATAATATACAATCTGTAGCTTGCAAGTTTTCACAAACACCAAACTGGGGAGATCCATTATACTGGTACATCACAAGGTCTTTCAAAACAGCAGTGCAAAACACACTGTACCAGATATATCTGTTCTCTGGCTGTAAAAACCTGCAGCACAGTCAGCCATGGAAAAAAATGGCAGAACTCTTAGATCCTGTGCGTATCAATGCGTAGGGAGTTCGTCATGAGGTGATACTTTTAGAACACAAACTGTGATATACAGTCATTGCTTTGAAATGTTAGAGAATAAGTTGGGAGGAAAAATATAAATATCCACTGTCTTGAGGTGCCAGAAGGCATGAAAAATCTCCACCTGATAAATCTTGTTGGGTTAAAAAATGAGTTGCTGGCACCTCTAGGACTGAATACATAGGATTACCTGATTTATGGGAGTTATGAAGTTACATGGTGCCACTTGAGAAGCCCAAGGCAGGGAGCTGTTCAGGTGGAAGGATAAATAGTGATTATACTTGATTTTCAGTACTGAGATAGAAAGGAAGGAAAAATTCCATCAAGCCTCAATCAGTCTTTGAGATCTTGTTCTGGAAATGTCTTTCTACCGGATACAGCAGCATTTGGGCAGCTTCCAGCATCACATCAGGGTGGTCCTTCACTGAAAAGGAGAAATAGCCAAAAACCATATCTTAGTGGAGATGTGGATTTTCAAGCAGGCAACTAGGGGAAGTCTTTTCTTCTGCAAGAATGGGATGTTTAGATCCTCATATAAGAGCAAACAAATTCTCCAAACACACAACTGGGCAGCTGGACAAGGGAAGAATCATTTTTTAGAGTTTGAATGTGGATACATGGGGCTGATAAAGAACGATTTCAGATTTGACCAAATCCTTGTATTACACTTAAGAAATAGTTGTAGTTTCTAATTAATGGAATAGTCTGGAAATGATAATCAGTGCAAGTAACTTGATCATCAAATGACAGTGTCCAAAAGGTGAGCACTTTTCTTACTTCCTGATTGGTTTTTTGGTACTGTTTGCCCACTTTCTTCAGTTTATTAAGACACCATTAGCATGAAGTAGCAAGTAGATCATCTGTTGGAGATGATTTAGGTGTATGTGCTTGTACCTCGAGACAGGGAATGGAGTGGAGGATCTCTGAAAGCATTGTTTTCAGTGGTTAGAAGTGCACTGGAAGTACAGCTTGGTTCTGCTGAACCTGTCAGTCTATTTTCAAAGCAGACATGCCTGGTATATCACTAATTGAGAGGAAAACTACGTAAGGATTAAGGTCTATTTACCAGAAAGAAACAGCATGATGGTCTGCTTGAACTTAGGAACCTGGATTGTAGATGTTGAGTGCCTTAACTCCAATGGGAATGCTGGAAATTACTCAGTAGGGGAGAACACAATCAGTTCTGTTTAGATTCCTAGCTTTAGGTAACAGGACTTGTTCTTTTCCTTTTTCCATTTTCCCATCTTGCAGAACTGAAATACTTTGAGAGTCTTTGATTGGAAATATGAATCATTTATGCAAAGCTATTGATAATAGCTCTATTTCAAGTTCTTTCTCATCAGTAAGAACTTATATTTTCAATTTCTCTAAAACTCCAGTTCTTTGTCAGACATAAATTGCATAATTTCCCTCAAAACATTTTCTCTTTCCTTCATTCCTTTCTTCTGTATTTTTCTTCCTCCCATCAGCAGATTTGCTTTCTTTCCTTCTTTCCTTCCTTTTCAATAAAAATATTTCACTTACTTCAGAGAACAATAAAGGAAATAAATTGTTACCCCAAATATAAAAAGCTAGTTATGGGGCTTTTTCACTGTAATTCTTCTGTAAAAACTTAAAATGTAAAACCATGTGTTAGCAAGGGCCAGTTGTTTTGATCTAAGCTTCCCAGATAACAGAAATTTTAACTTCACAAGATAATTTTTTTAGGTCACCACCAGCATTTTCTATCAAATTCTGCCTTACTGGAATATGCTGAGTGGGTGCACAAGTCCTGCGTGCTGGCCAAATACACACACCCACACCACCCTCCCTCCTCCCAGCCGGGTGACTGGCCTTACATTGCCTGGTGCTGTTGCCACTAAGGACTTCCCCTACAATAGTCCCCTCCCATGGTGGGGCAGCAGCTTGCCAGCAAATGTAAGACTAAATAGTTCTTGAGAAATGAGGGCTTCCGATGCTGTTACTTGTGCTAAATGTAGATTAATGAAGTGAGCTCAGCTTTGCAAAAGCTGAACAGGCTGAGACTGATCAGAAGCCACAGGGCAGATGCAAAGGTATATTTTATTTCACTTTCCTTTCTAAACTCTGAAACTGACTCCACATTTAGGAGAAAACCTTGTTTTAACTACTCAATGGCAGAATAACTTGAGGTTTTTTTAATCTGTTAGATGTCCACGTAGGAGATCACAATGAATACATGAGTTCAACCAGGAAAAGTCTGGGCTGCGAATATAAAATTCTGATCCTTGCTAAAGAACTATTTGGGGCCAGAATGATTTTCTGGCAGAACTCCCATTCTACCAGGCTGCATTTAAAGAATATGAATATGAAGAAATCACAGAAAAAAAAGAAAATTGAAGTGAATATTGTAGTTGCAAAATACGTCCTTTCACTGTGTTTTCACATACAATTTTATTCTAAAAAATTCTGTCTTATCCTGTCTGTGGTATACACTAGGTACATTTACTGGTTAGCTGTTATGTATTTTTTAAACCAAGCTAGAGAATTATTTTTTTCTACTAAGTAGAATTAAATTTTCCTTTCAAAAGGAATTAATTTGCTTTGCTTCTCGAAAACACAATTCAGGAACCAGGCCTCAGTCAAAACAGACATTAATGAAAAATGGAAAACCTCTTTTATTCCTGTAATTTTATGATTAAATTTAGTACTAAACTTTATTAAGCAATGTTTTGCTTTTATAATTTAATACAGTAACAATTTAGAAGTGTGCTCTACTTCCAGAAGTGGTTAAGAAATCTACTTGTGCATCTAATAAGTAATTCTGGCAGGTAAGAGCCCAAGTGCTGCTCTTTCTATGTGCACCTATGAATAATTTTGCAGTGGACCTTCACAGCAACAACACAGCATTATTGAAGATTTGTCTTGAAAGATTTATCTTATTCTGTTAAAACAAGTCATTAGATTTATCTCTTTCAGTATCATAGGTCTTCATTGAGTCAAATAAACCATATTTTGTTTACCGCCCTGGAAAGATATAAATGCTAAATACTCTTTAACTTTATTTTATGGGAGTGAATATTATATTCCTCTTTCCAGTGACCTTTTATTGCCTTGTGAATAAAAAAATAATTTACCAGACAGAAATAACAGCCAGAGGAAGGTGGGATTTATGAGTATGCCAACTCCACTAAAACCAAAGGATAAACATAGTAGTCTCAGAATAAAAATGGTGAATTATCTAGTGCTCTGGTCTCAGAACTTTAAAATAACTTTTCTCAGAAAATTAGAGGTTTTCTTATGTCATCATGGCAGAAGCAAAGGAGTGCAAACTCTGGGAGTTTTTGTCTTTTTTTTTCCCCTGTTACCCTTATCCTTTTTAATCTAAGAAAAAAGTAGATATTCTATTTGTAAGGAATTATAATATGAAAGAATTTTCTTTACAATCTATAATACATCATTATATATATGAGCTGCAGAACATTTCTAAATTCTGGGCATGGCAGATTTTTATACTATCCCAGCAGTGTTAAGAATCTTTTTGCTGCAAATAACTGTATAAAGTCTAGAACTTTTCAAAATGAGGCAAAAATCAAGTTTCCATGCTTGGATCTGTTTGCTCTATAGGATCTCTGTTTTTGAAACGCAGTCTTCTTTAAGAAGTAAAATGGAAACTTTGTTTTTCCAGAGATCAGTTCTCAGAACTTTGTTTTATGCTACACAGAAATATTATTGAAGTGACATCATGCTGAATTCCTTGCTGAAATCCAGACAGGCTAGTCCTTCTACACTTTAAAAATCAGTTAATCTTCTCAAAATATATGGTTATTCTAGTTCAGTAATCTCACTTTGCACTTTAACTCACTCTAGCTTATATCTGATTTTCCTTTCATTTCAAATTCTCACTGAAGTCTTGCATCCAGACAGGTTAGACTCACAGGTATAAAGGTCATTGTATAATGTCAAGTCTTCCCTCTTCTCTTAAATGAAAGAAGCTTGCAAATCTTAGTTTCATTATTTTTAAAGTCCTACAATGGTGCATCGGCATTAACAAATTAGTGAAAACACTTGGCATTAACTTCTGGGATTGGAAACAACTTGCTTTCCCAGCTTAGTTACATTTTGCACTTTGATTGTCTTTCCTGTTGGTATTTAGGAGCTTCCAATTCTCTATCCCCCGCAATTCTTTGAAGAAGAAAGGGAGAAGGAAGAAAGGTGGGGGCAGCAAGGCATCCCTTTGCAAGGTGCAGCACATCCCCTGTCACAGGGGGCTTCAGGTTACAGATGGGATGTGAGGGGAAAGAGTAAAAGGAGGGGTAAAAAGGAACCCATGCTAATTTGAGGAAATAGTTTCTGTGGACTCAGGAGAATAACAGACAGTAGAGTAGGGTCTGGCTAGACTAGGGCAGGAAGCAGTGGTCAAGTCCTTTGTTAAATGGGGTTCAGGATGAGCTGCTACATAGGGATGGGATGGCTGGTTTCTCCCAGGGAGTGAATGGTTGAAAGGGAAGCACATGGCAAAGCAGTCTTTGCACCTTGCACATTCCTTGTCAAATTTCACTCTCCAAGTTCCCGTCTGTCTCCTGTGGAAGCCTTTGGGACGGAATACAGGGATATTGCATGCCAATATGGTGAGTCAGGTGAGGACTTTTAATCTTTTTTCTAAGGTTTCTAGTTGATATTGTTTTCATTCTTATTTAAATTTTGTTCCTTATTTCATGTTTCAGATAGTTTTTCATATTACCATCAAAGTAACGCTTACTGATAAAATGTCACACTTGCATGTATTTCCTAAGCAACATGTTCCTCTGTAAAAAAAAAAATTAACTCATTCTTAGTTATCTCAAGTCTGGAGTGAGTCCTGATCCATAAATGATTGAGGAAATCAGCAAGCAAGGTTGCTGGAGTGGGTGATCCTCATTCCCTCATAATTTCAAGGGAGCTTGTAGGGACTCCCACTGCTGTCTCCTTGGTGGAAGACTGAAGTGAAAGAGCAGCTTTGCATATTACCTCTCCCCAAGCCAGGCACATGCACCTCTGAGCACTGCACAGAATTTGCTAGCTTTTCAGCTGCACAAAATAACAAAGTCAAAATCTGAAGTGAATTATGATTTGTCTTTTTGTTCATAAAATGAAATGAGTATTCTACTGTCCTAAGATTACATAGATTTCTATGCTAAATTAATGAAAAAAAAATTGTGCAGAAAATGTCCATTTTGCACCTGTAATAGAATTTTCTTGCATCAGCAGCAGCTCTGTCTGTTCCATGTAGGTGACAGGCTGACAAATGGAAAGATTATTTCTGTTCCTTCTTTCATTTGAGAGTCATAAATCTGAAAAATGCGGAATAGATTTTTTTCATGCATCTTATAAGATTTTATAGGGAGATCCAAGATGGCAGAGAGGGCACAGTTCCAGAATATAAATTAAGATTTGTACTGGTACCACAAGCAGTCACTCAACATGATTTGACAGTATCTTTGTCAAATCGATATACAATGCTTTGTTGAACTAGTGGAGAAAGTGGATATGTCTGATAAAATAAACATTGTGTTGTCCATGCCATTGACATGAATTCTTATTTAATAAGATCGTTTTGATTCAAAGTCAATTTTCATATTTATACTATTGCAAATCCTGCAGAAGCAGTTGTGTCAGTCATGTATATGACCTCATATTCCTTAGAGATGCAGATCTACTCAGCTTTGTCTTGATGTTTGTGCTACTGTATCGATAGCAAATACTGCGATAATTTATATTCACCCTGCATAGGCAGACATGAAGCTTTATTCCTTCTCAGTGGTGATACAAAGATCGAGCAAAGTGGATGTTGAGTTATTGGTCAGCTCAGGAGCTCTTTGTCACAAGGCATTTCACTCTGTACTGCTCTGGAGCCAGCTGATTTGGGGGCAGTAATTACACCATGGACCTACTCTTCCACAGGATTTTTTGTCTTGGTTTTTGATGCTGCAGTTCTAATAGCAAACTTCCATCAGACACAGAGCTATTATATATTAAGAAAAATATAGATCCTTCAGATCTTAAAGATTCACATATCTGTGACAATTCAAATGCAGTGGATTAAGTTGTATTTCTGCTTGTGAACAACTAGAGCCAGGGAAAATGTCACCCTTGACCACAATCATACAGTCTTCAGGGGACACTGGTGTCAGTAGAAACCGGTCTCTTACATCACTGACACAATTAGATCGCAAAATCCTTACTAAACCTGAAGTGACATACCTCATAAATAATTTTATTTATCTGTTCTGTTGACATCCTAAACCAATTTTTAATGATAAACCTTTGCATTCATTCTATCCTTTTCTTCTTTTGTTCTTTTTATTCCTGTACATATATACAAGCACAGGGGCTCTTTTGTCAATTTATATATGCAGATTATATAATCAGAGGGCACTTTAATATAACCTTTTAGTGCATGAAAGGACATATTACAATAAGAATTTATGGTTGTCTGATTACCCCAAGAAAGTCCTTTAGTTCATGGTGTAAAACTGAAAGCCTGGTGGTAGCAGGTTCTGTTCTTTAACTGTGTGCTGACCTCTTCATCACCATAAACCCTTTTTATTTCTGGTACTAAGAGATACTAGTTGCTGCCTGAGCTTGAGTGAGTCAAATATTTTTTGTATGGAATTTTTTAAATGGACAATTAAAAATTTTTTAGTGGATGCAACAGGACTGATATGTCTTTCTCACAGTTACTGCTTCCACAGAGCCAGGCATGTTTCTTTCTACCTCAAATATCCTGAAACCTTTACCTTTCCTTCTTTTCATCTTCACAGGCAACAAAAATTGCCTTTTAAAAATTGCCTATATAAAGACTGACCCCTCATGTCTGAGGCTTTGAGCAGGGTTCAGGGTTTGTGCTTAAGTTTTGCACACCGAGTGAGCCACAATGTGTTTGAAAATGTAAAACTATAAAATAACTGTTTTAACTTGAATGTAGAATGTCTGTTTCAGTATGGCTCCCTGATCTTCTTTAATATATGAAAGAGCAGCCTAAAGCACAGAGGGCAAGCCTGGGTGAGTGGGCTGGTGTCTTCAAATGTGATGAGTGGGAGGTACAAAACTCCCTGTGTGCCTCCCCTCTACCTCCTACTCCCTGTGTTCAACATCCATCTGCAGATGGAGTAAAACAGGGAAGAAGCAAAGAGGTCGCTCTGTTCCTCCTCCGTAGTGTGGCCGCCTTCATAGGATGATTCAGGAAATTATCCTTTTTCACACATTCCACCCTCTGGCAGGCATCTTTCCTATGGAGGATGTCAGCAGCATTTCTACCTCCAGGAGGAAGAAGATAAAAATTGTAAATAACATTTTAGAGTTAACTATTTTTGGCTGTGTGGCATAGGCTGAAAGTCCTATTTTCTCCTTCAGGAATTTGTTTTGTGTGATCTGACTGAGGCAAGTCATGGAAAGAGCACCAGACACAAAATCACAGACCAGTGTTTTTGGGCCATGTCTGTTCATGGTTCTCATCTTTGCACACTCCCAGTTCTGGATACTTCACTGATTGTGGGGTTTTTAAAGTAACTGTATCTCCACTGGCTGGTACCTCCAGTTGCAAAATTAGCTTCCCACTCAGAGACTCCAGTTGCTCCTGCATGTTCTCTCCAGTTAAGCCTAGCCTGCCGGGTAGCACTGCTGCACTGGTGTCTTGGCTTATACCATGCCACCCTCTGTTCCTGATAAAAAACCTAGGCACACAAACCAGTAAAAACAAATTTGTTTGAGGCTGATGCAAACTATAGACTGTGCTCAATTTTGTAGTCTACTTATAGTCTCTGAGTTGCTTCTTGGGCTCTCAGGGTCTTTGCTGAGAAGGAAGAATATGATAAACAATAATGGGCAAGAATGGCTTAGAAAGCTTTCACTCATTCATAACAGTTTTTGACAGAGCACTTCACTACACTTCTGTTTACAAAACTGGGAACAGCACTAAGGAGTTTCCCTCCTCCACCAAAGTGAATGTGAAGAGAGCAGCTCCTGTCACTTGGTGCTTCCTCTTGAGGCTGCAGCTTTGGTAGATAATGATAAACAACTTAGTACAAGCCCAAATGTCAGGGGCAAAGACTACTACATTAAAAAACACACCTCCAGAAACAGAAATTCTGAAAAATTCTTGGAGTTTGGAGCAGATGATCTGATGCTCAGTGCTGTAGCAAGAAACCACTAATGAAGATAAACAGGATGATCTCAAGCAGGATAGGAAAAGAGAATGGCAAATTCAAAAGAAAAGAAAAGAAAGAAAAGAAAAAATGGGTTTTTAAAAAATGCTCTGTGTATAAACTACTAAACTCATTGGCATACAATATTACTTTTCACAAGGGTATGTAGTGTTAGGACAAGGGATAGTGACTTTAAAGGGGATAGGTTAGGATGAGATATTGGGAAGATATCCTTTACTTGTGGGAGTGGTGAGATACTGTAATAGGTTGACCAGAGAAGCTGTGGATGTGTGGAAGTATTTAAGGCCAAGTTGGATGGGGGTCTGAGCAACTTGGTCTGGTAGTAGGTGTCCCTGCCCAGGACAGGAGTGTTGGAATAAGATGATCTTTAAGGTCCCTTCCAACCCAAACTTTTCTATGATTCCATGATTATTGAGACCAAAAGCTTATGTTAATGAGACAAATTCTTGTAAGTACCTTTCACAGAGCACTCCTGAGCACAGAGGTATCTGTATTGGTCATAAAGCTGAAGGCTGGTAGAGGAGTTCAGAAAATATCACTCACTTCTTTTCTTTTTTAAACTTTCCCTGAATCATCCACTGCACACCTCTGTCAAAGACAGGATATTTATCTAGATGGACCTTGGGACTGATCTAATACAGGTAGCCATATGTTGTTGTTCCTATTACTGATATATTTGCCATACTGATATATGATCAGATCTCTATTTCTGATGTTCACAGTCCAAGAAGGAAGCTGAAAATTTGAAGACTGTAAGAAATTTTTTTAGTATTAAGAAACAAGTTGAATACTAAGGGACCCTCTTTATTTCTCTTAACAAGGGCAGAGCTAAGGGACAGTTTGCTTATAGTCCAGAAGTATCTAACCAAGGAAGGCCAAACTCTCCAACAGAAAGAAGTCATGTGTGACAGTAGGATTCATCTGGCTAAATATAGATGTCTGTACCTGAGCTGGTCCATCTAGAAGCTCTGTGTGTCAATACAGATCTAAGCAATACTCTCAGTAGATTGTAAAGCCCAATTCATCTCAGTCTAAAGGAGATGTCTAAAACAGGTTAGATGAATCACTCCCTTAAAGTTTCTATTTGTTCTACTGTCTGTGAAAGGCACCTAGTGTGACTGGCACAGTTGCAGACCACTACTGAAGTTGCTCAAAGTTGGTTCAAGTTTTGCTCCTAATGTCTGTGAACTGATTGGTAGAGATTAGGAAGAGTAGTAGAGTACAGTACTCCTCAATGTGATTAGCAATTGGAATACATTATGAAGGACTGAGATGGTTCTTCTTTCAAAGACTTTTTAAAGAATAAGGCTGTACTTTATTTCCTAGAAAATATGCCCTAGAAACCTGGCTTGTGGCTTTGTGCCAGAGGACTCCTCTGACCTATGTTGTACAGAAGATCAGACTATCAAACCATAATGATTCCTCCCAGTCTTAAAAATCTGTGCATTCAATCATTGCTAATAAAAAGTGGCATGTTTTCAATTTCTTTCTAAGTGGGTGTTGATCAATACAGATGTGCCATTTACCTGCAGGGTTTTCCCCACAATTGTTTGCTGCTGTTGCTGTGTTCATGTCAAAGGATGTCATGTTACAAACCAGCTGATGAATCTCAGGCATTCTGGCATATTCCCACCAGCACCAAGGGGCATATATAGCAGTGGCTCAGAAGGTGGTAGGTTTCCCCCAAAGCACTCTGCTCCATGCTGTGCAGCCAGAAGTGAAGCTGAGGTGTACCACAGCCTTGTCTACCAATATCATGGCAACATCCAGCCCCATCCAGTAGCTAAGTTTATTCTTGTATCATTTAGTTCGCAGTGAAAATGGCTGAATTTAAAGCTGGCAGTTTAAGGAGGGTCTTTCCCTACTCAGTCTTTCCTGTCACTGACAGGTTTATCTATAGTACAGGATGCCTTTATATCCATCAATGTCAGACAGAAAGAAAAAAAAATGGTGTGAGCATAGCTATGACATGAGTGTGTTCTATGCTGCCCTTGTTTTCATTAACTACAATGGAAAGCAAACACATTAATTAATCTTAGTCTTCACAAATACAGTTTTATTTTGTATTGCTGACATTTAGGATGACTAACTAGGACTTGCACACAGTAGCTGTGTACTTGGGGTAGTGGGTGTGAAATCATGTTGTGAGTCAATACAACATCAAAACCACTTTTGACTGGCCTGGATACTTTACCATCTAAAAAGTACTCTACTAATTTTGTCAAATCTGTGGCATGCATTATAGTTCCTGATACTGTCTCTTCATTATTATTGCTGTTATAAGAAATTCTGCATTTTTAGTGTTTAATAAAGGACTGACCAAGGATGAAGTGGCAGAAGGGGTTGTTGAGGAATATTATAACACCAGAACAATCTGTTTTACATGGGCTGAACAGTGATCAGTATCACTGGTAATAATCACTGTTGTCTCATCTGATTTGTTTTCATCTCACAAATGAGCACAGCTGGAAAAGTTATACCTGAAATACTTCAATTCATGGTTCCTAAAGCTGGATCTTCAGTTGCAGGTGCTCAGGCATCTCTAAGGTACTATCAGCAAGCCCAGTCATAAATCACAGAGACTTGCTGTTTACCACTATGACTGATCTCCAAAAACAGGATCAATGCAGCTCATTCCTGAAACCTGAAAACAAGTGTGTATATATAAGCGAAAGTGTTGAGAAAGACAATTTTATAAAGAAGGTCAAACTTTAATTCACCTTGGTTCCCAGAAACATTCCTTTAAGCCTCCTGATGAGAATAACTTCACAGCCTGTGTGGATTGCATTACGCCTACTCTTAAACTGAGTCCTTTAAAGATAGTTACTGACTCATTTTTATTCTAAAAATCTTTACTGTGGTGACATCCCTTCTCATCCAATAAAGTAAGTGCAGATGAATTAAATGTGGTTTTCAATTGTATTTTTGCTGCTAGGAGGCTCACACCAGGTTTTGCCCCAATTTGGGGCAATGGAGGGGAATTTTTCGCACTGTTCCAGGACAGGCTTGGAGAAAAGGGAGCGTTTTGAGGCAGTGATGCATGGAGAAGTCTATATTTGCTAGGCCAGGGAACTGCCTTGTTGTGGGTAGAAGGCAAAATCAAAGCTTCTGCCAGTGTAATTCCTTTCTCTTTGCACAAAGTAAAGTCATTACTCTGCAAAGAAAGATCGCTCTCCCTCTCACAATCTGGTCTTTAACTCCAGCATCCAGTACTGAGGCACAGGAGGAATTTTCACAGCCTTTGGCTTCTCTTTTGCAGTGTGCCAGCTGAACCACAATTTGTTCCTTCCTGACTACATCCTGCAACTGAAGAAGCAGACTGTGCAATCATCATACTAATATAAGGTGAGTTTAAAGATCCTTCCAGCCCACTATCTGGTTTCTGAGAGTGGACAGCAGCGGTTGTTCTGGGAAGAAGTAAGATAAAGGCAAGCTACAGTGACACTTTCATGGTGTCTTTGCCTTGATTCGAGGGTTTTGTGCTTCACACATTTTCTCAGCTAGAGCCAAATTCTGCCCAACATTCTCTTCAGAAAACTTTTGCAAACAATACTGTATGTTGTTCTCTCTGCAGTTGATCCTCAAGGCAGTGATTCCACTGTAAATCCAAACTATGTTCCATTCATCTGTTGCATTACATTCTTCGCCAGTTGCAACAGAATAAGGCTTACTCCTGGCAGGTTGCCTCTTTTTCCCTGGCACGACTTGAAGCAGGAATCTCAATAAATGGGTAGGCAAACCCTTCTCTCTGACAGGACTCACCAACAGCATGTTTATAGAACTGCTGACTTCCCTGGAGGACAAATTTTTTAGTGGACTCTGTGTTATGTTTAAAAGCTGAGGTAGAACAAAAGTTTTTGCACCTGAGACAGTTTTAGAGTAGAGCTGTGCAGGCACGGCTGGGTAGGTGGGCAAAGGAAACATTTACACCATATTCTGGTGCCAATTTGAGCATTCAGCAGTCTTCCGTAGCCAAGAGAGAGAGAAGGCATGTAACTCAGCACTACAATTATCCCAGAGAGATCAGCAGCCTTGTCTAGTTGCTAAATTTGGAATACATGAAGAACCTTCCCATTACTCCAACATTTTCCAGTCACAAATTTAGTTTTAAAAATAAAACTAAGTGACTAGATCTCTGACAATCTGTAGTGGCCCAGCATCTTGCCCTGCAGCAGTTTCAAGTCTGACAACAACAACAGAACTTTTAGGAATAAAAGCTGTGACTGATTTTCTAGTTAACTTAATTTATTGTAATTAGCTTTACTTAATTATACATACAGCTGTTCTGCACCCTCAACATAGCCCAGGGGACTGTTTAAAGTGCTTAAGTCTAAATGTCATGTTTTAGCACTGTACAGAGCACAGTATTGTTCTTCTCAGGATCTGGTGGGAAGGAAGGGCATCCAGCAGCACATCTTTCTTTCTTTTCCCTTTCTCCATACACTCTCAGCACATTTTCCTCCCCTGCTCCTTTTTTTTCTTGCTGGAAGGAGATGTCTGCTCCTCTGCTGTACCTGACCTGCACTCACTCAGTGCATCAAAGGGTTGTGGAGCTCACCACCTTTGCCCCTCTGTGGGGCACACTCTTGCTGTCTTCAGTAAGTCTCACCTGGTCTTTCTGGGGGAGGAATATGCCTCAAAGACAATCTTAACCTTGAATTTTCTGCTGCCTTTACACCACTGGGATATAGAGATGTTCCTTTTTCCTTATCACAGATAAACAGTGGAAATATTTATGATATTGAATCCTGTGTTAGAAATCTCATGAGAAGACCTTCTTTAAAGTAAAGCTTCATAAGGACTTTTTCCACCCTGTTCACAAAGCATTCCTATGCCCCTAAAAGTGTTCAATAAATTCTTTTTCTAAATCACCTCAGCACAAAAGGCAGCACAATTTCAGCAAATCAAGCATTTCCTCACGTAAACAATCAGCTGGACTCTTCCACTAGGTTTGTATTGTTTATTGACGGTAGTAATGACAATAGTTGAGATAAATAGGAATTTTAATCTGCTTTTCTATCAGATGAGACTATGCAAGGTCACCTTCACTGTGGTTCAGATACTTGCATGTGCACATTTGCAACACAGACAACTAGAGCTGTCCAATTTTGTTTGTATTGTCATTCCACTTAAAATAATTTATTTTCTTTCTTTTCCCCTTATTAATCCAACAGTTTTATATCCTTATCTTTATCAGCTCCTTCCTGTTTTCTCGAACTTTTGCCAGCAAGATGTAGAAGGTGCTGGAGCATCTTGGGGATAATTACTCTTCAACTAATTTGAAGCAGTAATGATGATATTCTAGATTTTTATGGAGCAAATGTTTTATGTTTTATTAATTGCACTTGTTATTTCCTTTGGTATTTTTCCTGATGTCTAATAGCCTTCCAAGTTTACAGTCTAAACTCATCCTATGCTATACATCTTGTACCCCAAAAGATAGGCTTTATGATAGCACTCTGAAGTCCAGATGCTGCCCTTTGGAGAAGGAAAGTATTTATCAAGAAAACTTTAGTCAGAAGCATGTTCAGTTCTCATGATGGGGAACGTCTGGCAGATTGTGCCCTTTCACAGACTCAATGTATAGAATCTGTTTGTCTAAGACAATCACAGCTTGTACAACAATTCCATCCAGGTACCTCAGAAAGTCTAACAAGTATAATCAACAAAAATCCCTATACCTTTTCTCCATACCCTTCTGCCTCTCCCTCCCCCCTTTCCTTAACCTCCTCCTCACTGCCAAGAGCATGGGAGTTTTGACCAAACAATTGAGTAATATTCTTTTGGGTTGGAAACATCACATCAAAGGTTTGAGGCAGAGAGGGTGAGCTGGTGGTGAGCTGAGTGGTGTCCTGGCAGCTGTCTTGGGGTAGTGTAAGGGTGGGACTGGGGCAGAGCTGGTATCTCCCTCGGAAGGAAGCTGTCCCAAAATTCTGCAAATCCTTATAGGATTTTGCAGATAAAGACTGGGCAGTGTCTAAGGGGGAAACACCTAAATTTGATTATAAATTATTAGAGACTTTTGTAAAAATCATCGTCTGAACATGTTCTGAACATAAAAGCACTTGAATCTGCCTTTCCAAGCCTTCAAACCAATATTCAAAGGGGAACTTGATGCTGTATCCTATTTTTTATATAAATCATACCTGTTCTTCATGCACTGAAAGGCCCAGAATATGTCAGTGACTTTGGCTATGACATAACTCCTATAGCTTAGGGAAACACCATGTAAGAGGTGGGAATAAAACTCAGAGCCTGTAGGTTCCATGTGATCTTTCAAGATGCTTCTGGTGGTGCACAAACTGGGGGTTTTTTGTGACTATTTTGTCTTTTCAGTACTGCTGGTTGGTGAGGTTGGGGACCTCAAGCTTAGCTTCTCAGGCAAACTAAGGCACATTTAAAGTGAAGGTCAAATTGTGCTCTCCTAATGAAGTGTTAGTTGTTTCTTGTATACCTTGCAGAAAAAACCCATAACTCTGCACGACAGATGGAGGGCCAGTTGCCCTGCTGTGCCCCCATGAGTCCCTGTTTTGCAAACAAACAAAACACAGAGGCAGATACATTCCTGACCTCTAATCACAACACTTTCCTACTATTTAGAGAGGTTGAGGATGCAGGTGATACTATTGTCCATGAGTTTGATTGGTGTTTTGTCAAAGACAGGAGTCCTGGGGTCAAACAGGACCACCCTTACCTTCCAGAGGGTTTCTGGCACAGAAATTTTTGGTGAGATGGTGTGACTATTGTGATGATGCATGAATATTTATGGGCTTACTTTAGGGATATCTTTGTGCAATTCCTTCTTTAAAAAGCTGTTGAAGATTGATTTTATTTCTGACAATTATATGTGGGTTTTTTTCTGTCTCCCTTTGCTACTCATAGAAAACCAGAGGTTTGTGAAGCTTAGGGCATGGTATATGTCTCACAAGGTAGTGTTAAACACTGTGCTCCTCTCCTGTGGCTCTCAAAACCCCCACTAAACCTCTCAGTGTTCTTGTCATCATTTGCATGTGTGAAACACAGAGAGGTCTTTAATTGGAGGTATTGCCAAGTGATTAACTGGCAATCTGAAGATGGCACCCAGAAAGGCCTTGACCACCTCCTGTAAAGGGTGAAATGAAAAATTTGAAAGAACAGTTAAAATTTCACAGAAGTTAGAATCCCCTTCCTCCAAGTGTAATAATTCAAACACTGTGAGGTAAGTCTTGTCCCTGTTGCTTTAGCCAAATTTGTTCTGAACCCTCACACGTACTGGTGTCTGCACCAACTCTCAGGGAAGGATCTCCTCCTTTTCAATGTTCTTAAATATTCAAATATCCAGGACTGTGGCAAGAGAAGCCCAGAGTCACAAACAAAACAGAAGTAGGAGAGAAGATTTTCTCTGAAAGCAACAGCAGCTTGTTAACAATGTATTAACTCACACTTTGAAATTTACATCTGACATTTGACTGTCACCTCATTCTCCTGGACACCACTTTTGTATTTATTCATCATATGACATCTTCTGGTACTTTAAGAGTAAGGCTCAAATTCAGAAAGGCACTGAGGGACGGGTGGTGATACAAGAGATGGTTGCTGTTGCCTAAGATATCAGGATGCAACGGTGCAATTCCCAGAGTAAACTGGAGGTTAGGATTAAAGTCATGATGCCCAACATATCCAGCTGGTTGGTAGGGAGTTATGGAGAAATGCTGAGAGAACTGCTTTGGGATTTACAGTCCAGGAGCCCTCCCTGAACTAAGTTGTCCACTGGATATATGCAGCTTTCTTAGTATTTTCTTGGGAAAGATGATGATAGGGGGAGAAGAGGTGTGAGAGGTGGCCCAGACTTATTACCCATAGTGACTTACTGCACCTAAAGCAGGTCGTGCAATACTAGAGGTAATTTGGGCATTTTTATTTAATTTTTGGACATTTAGAAAGATATGTGTTCCAAATATTTACTGAGGATTCGCAATGCTTCCAAAATTGGAGGAAAAAAATCCCAGACAACACAATTCTCAACCCCCCATAGCCTCAACCCAAACAGTAAGATATAGAGCAAAGTTCCTTGGTATATTTTCAAATTGGATGTTACCAGAAGTGTAACACAGAAGTGTGTCACCCTGAAGTTGGAAAAAAAACAGTTATATAATTTTGCTACATTTTTTTCAAGCTTAAATGCCTAAATCTATGTTGGCTTCCTGTAACACTACAAAATGCAAATTTATTTTTAAATCACAGAATAGGCAGATACTGAAGGAAAACTCTAGATCCAATGCACAAGTATCTAGTGACTGTTTTCTTTTAGTGTACTTTACCAAACCTGTTGGGCAAACACAGTCCTAACTAAATAATGCTGATTCTACTTCTTCCCTAGAAGAAATAATTGAAAAGATTCAAATGATAAATGAAATGAATGGTGCCCCATCAAAGCAAATGGTGATAAATAGAAACACCTTAGTGTTGCCAGCACTCACACTAATGTGAACTGGTCAGTAGAATTTATAATTATTTTTTTTTTTACCTTTTGCAGGCTGGTTCTTTGTGCTGAATCTGATGTTACAGTGATAAATTAGAAAGAGAGAGGTTGTCTAATGAGCAAGTAGGCAGCAATATATCAAAGAACCCCAAACAAATCTAGGCTTCTACCAGTTTCTGGGGTTTTTTTGGTGTTCCTTTTAAGAGAGAAAAGCATGCTCATTCTGAAGCTGCAGCCAAAAACATTTAAGTATTTTATATGATTTGCCATATAGATGCATGAAAGGCACACAAATACGCATGTCATCTTCCAATATGTGTAAAAGTCTGCAAGACTGGGAGGATAATCTCTACTCATGATCAGTGGAAGAGTTTGAAGTTACTTGCCTATGAGTGTTTAAACATGCAATAATACCTCTGCATTTCTGAAAGTGAAGCCCTTCATGTTGTACTAGAAATATAAGTCACTTAAGTCAGTGGGAAAATGCTCATCTAATGCCATGAATATTTAATCAAATTAATAATTCCCTTACTTTTAAGGTTGGATGTAGCTCCTCTAAGGAATATATTTAATCACAGGCAAAGCACCCCTGTAAATGTCTTCATTATTCCGTTCAAAAAGTGTTAATGAATAAGGACGAGAAATTATATTTTTGTACTAAAAAGATTCAGAAATGTTGAAAATTTAAACCATACAAATATCAGAAATCAAAATATTGAGAATTTTCATGAAGCAATAACATGAGTGAAATTGTCTTTTCTGTAGTTTCAAATATTTCATTTTGCTTCCAACCTCTATGTTTTAAGTTACTTAAATGTCAGTATAGAAATAATTTCAAACTGAAAATCCAACATGTTCTTTTCCTAGAATAGTAACATTGGAAGTTTTGTACTGTTTATGTAAATATTCTTTTCTTTTAGTAGGCTAAAATATAGACCTTTTCCCATATTTTGCTTTAAACATTTTTCAGCAAGAAAGCTCTTTATCAGGAAATTAACTACTTATGTTCTAGCAAATTCCCCACAGCCAGGAAAACTAGCAGCATTTTCCCCTTTTTCTTCCTATTCATGGATGAATTTACTCCAATGTCTCTAATGTTGAATGATGTATCACATACAAGTCTGTGCATAATTTTCTCTGCCCGTTGTCTGCTGAAGGCAACCTGATGAAGATGATGATTTACCTCTCTGCTTTCAGCTCAGCATTTTGCTCACTATCAGAAAGAGATAAAGAGTTTTGATATCTAGGGGTTTTTTTCCAAGGTCTGTGAATATCTACATGAAAATCATTAAAAGCAAGAAAAAAATATTGTTAATTAAATTCTGACTCCCTGTGCTGCTCTTAGGTAAAGCCTGTCTTTGCTCTTTCAAAGTTGTATTTGGTTTTGTTGCTTTTCTTGATGGTGTTCCAGTATTTTCCTGCTTCTTTGCTCTGTTTGGCTATTGTGAGAGAACCCAGCTCTTTCTCCATTTTCAATCTCATCCTAGAGGACACATATGGCAGGCAACCTTCCTCAAGATAACTGCAAGGCTTCTTTTTGCCATCCCCTCAGCCTAGTGCAAGGCCACTTGGTAGTGTCTGAGAGCATTTCTGGCAGTGTGCAGCAGACAGCTGTGGAGGTAAACTTATGATGCAAACTTCAGAGAAGTGGAAGATAACCTCCTGTGGTTGCAATGTACCTTCTCCTCATATCTCACAGACTAAAAATAGGCTTTTGTGTTTGTCTACAATTTGTATTTTTATTTTCTGTGGGTTTTCTATTAATAATGGACAATAAACTAATTAAAATAAAAAAGCCTCTCTGTGTGCTTTGGCTCCCTTATAGCTGAGTTAGCAACTCTGGCAACATGCTGAGATGACTGGTAGAGCTACAGGCCCTTATTGCCAAGGTCTGCATTATATTTTTTCCATCACTAGCAGTGAGCAGCTTTTCCTACTTCTTTTAAAGTTTCTAGGTAATAGTTTTGTTATTCCAAATACATGGAAAGGGAAAGACATTCAAACAGACACCAACCAGATGATAGCCTCAGTGAATCCTGCATTTAAAAAAAATTCTGACTTTTTTCTTTTCAATTAAAAAAATCCCTTAAAATTTGTTTAAAACTTTAGTTACTGCATCCAAATTTCACTTTTACCTCCAACCTCACATTTTATGCTTCTCCTCAGCTACCAGAAGCACTGAGAGCCTTGCAGGACCTCTGGGAGTTTGAGAAATACTGCCGTTTTATCCACAAAAGCCTGAGTCTCATACATTAATAGTACCAGACTTTACCTGCTTTCAAAATTGGTTAAAATGCCTCTGATTTATTCGTGATCATACAGGAAATCTTTGGAGAAGCAGAGGGATAAACCTGGAGCATTTGGTGTAATGGTCTTGTGAATGGCTGAGTGCAGCTTATTGTCTGGCCAGATGACTTCAGATCTTAAAGATCAGCAACTCTTGTAAGGTTTTTTCTGGTTTTAGGAGGAGAGGGGCCAAGAATGTGAACTTATTCCTATCTGGAAGGGGAATATCCTACACTTGGGATAGCATGAGGGAACAGCCTACCACAAAGCAAGGACTGGGGAGTTCCCATAGAGTGCAATCAGTAAGAAAGTAATGAGCTTTTTGATTTCTTGGTACCAAAAATTGGTTTGTGCCATTGGGATACTTCAGTATTAGATGGAGTGGGTCTGAAAACTAAATATTAAATGTTTTTCAGTTTTTGAGAGAAATAAAACAACCTATGAGTGGTGCAGGATTATATATTAATCACTCTCGCCTATTTCAAATGTCTTCCTCATACTTGCAGTTTGCCCTATGTAAATCTAGCTTATTCACATGGTTCTCATTAGCATTTCATGTCTTCAGGAATCTACACATGATATTATTTCCTTTTCTCCAGCTGTACATGAGCAAAAGCTTGCATACAATTAGTGCTGGTTGCATTTGCCACTTAAAACTAAAGTGCTCTGTTTTGCTGAGTTGAGTCATCACTAAAGGGTATACAACATCCATCTTGTAACCAACTGTAGTCAGACCCTTTAATTAATGACTTGGGATTCTGCTTTGTCTTTTAAAAGGATAAAATCTAATTGCAGTTCAGTTAGGCTGTCTAATGAACATGACCACAAAGCAATTGATCAAAACTAATAGGGGGAATAGTTATGCCAACGTTAAGTAAACCTCTTGTTTATTTTGCATATGTAACCTAAAGAAGTATTGCAAACATTATTGATGCATTATTTGCTTCACTGGAATTTCAGCCAAATACTTTGTTGTGGTTCAAAGACAGAAGCTCTAAGCCCTATTTTTCTATTATTAGGAATATTGCTTTTTCATCTTCCATTTAGTGTAATATAACAAAGATGCTTTTTCTGAGAGTCTTGTGCCATAGCAAATCTAATTTTAGTTTACCACACATTGGGAGAGATGCTGGAACCGAGTAAGGCAGCCCAATCTGCTCCCTGTATAACAACCAGAGCAAGTCAAAAGAGGTGCAGTGGTAGTGGGAGATGACTCTCCTCTGAGAGTTAGTGAGCACTTGTTTGCTGACCTGATGCATGCTCCAGAGAGGTGTGACACTTTCCAGGTGTTTGTATCAGGGATGCCATCAAGAGACTACCAAGCCTCTTACAGTTCACTGGCTGTTACCTGCTACATGTAGGCACCAATGATACAGCCATGAGCAGCCTGAGGAGTATCAAGGATTACAAACCATTGGGAGGAGTGGGAAGGGACTCTGGAATGCAGGTAATTTTTCATCAATCCTCCTGTTCAAAGGGAAGGGGTCTGAAAGAGACTGCTGAATGTGACAAATCAACAAGTGGTTACAGGACTGGTGCCAGAGTCAAAGGTTTGACTACTTCAGACTGTGGGACTGTCACTGAGAAACCTGGTCAGCTGGGGGCTGATGGGGTCTGTCTGTCAGAGAAGGGGAAGAGCATCTTCAGCCATGGGCTTTAAACTGGGGAACCTCAATCCATTGCACTCCCACAAGTGTGGTGCCAGTGCCTGCAAGAGATGCCCAGAGCCTGCAGAGGGATCACACATCAGCAGGAGAGCAGCTGAAAAGCAGCACAAGGAATTCCAGCCACTCCAGCCAGTAAGTCAGCTTCATCAGGAGGGAGGGAGGAAGGGGAGGGCATGGGCAGGGTCAACTTAAATGCAAATGCACAAAGCATGGGGAATAACCAAGAGGAGTTAGAGCCATGCACATGCCTGCAGGGCCGTAGTCTTACTGGCATTGTGCAGACGTGGCATGGTGGCTCCTATGACCACAGTGTTGGAATAGATGGATACAGGCTCTTTAGGAAGGACAGGCAGGGAGACAAGGAGCGGGTCTCACCCTCTGTGTCAATTACCAGCTGGAGTGCATGAAGCTCTGCCTGGGATGGAGAGAAGTGGGCCAGGATTAAAGGGAGGGCAGGGACTGGTGACATTATAGTGGGAGTCTCCTACAGGCCACCTGACCAGGAAGACCAAGGAGATGAGACTGAGCAGATGAGACAGATTGGAGCAGCCTGGCATTCAGAAGCCTTGGTCCTCATGGGGGTCTTCTTCTTCCCCATTATTGAAAGAAATTCTTTACTGTGAGAGGAGTGAGAAACTGGAACAGGTTGTCTGGAACATGGCTATCCCATCCCTGGAAGTGTTCTAGGCCAGGTTGGATGGGGGTTTGAGGAATGTGGTCCAGAGAAAGTTGTCCCTGCCCACAACAGGGCGTTGGAACTAGATGGTCCCTCCCAACCCAAATCATTCTATGCTTCTATGATTTTAACTTTTTTGCAGGAGTATTCTAGAGGCTTAACTTTGGATATGAAAATAAAACAAACCCAAATTTTCTCCTATGGAATGTTTTGGTTTTATTATTGAAAACAAGTTTTTTGTCCTAATTAGAGAGAGTTGGAGATCAAAAGATTATCTTTACATATTTTTCAGTATGTTCATGGTATACTTGTAGGCAAAAATTAGGTCACAGCATGAAATTCATGCTCCAACTGCACAGTAAATTTTTCAAATTTACATAATATAGCAATATATCTTCAAAGTACTTTCCTCTTGATTTTTAGTTAGAGACAATTTCTGTTACCTGAGCAAGGGCTTCAAGATAAAGCACTGAACAAAGATCATAAAAGATTAACTTGTGTATTCATATACAAGATGCTCGTATTGAGATACATTAAGACTTGCAAAAAAAAGTCCAAGCTTCTTTTACATACTATTTTTTGTCACACGATGTAAATTTCTTAAATATTAGGCAATTTTCTCAGGTTCAATATTTATGAGTATTTTTATGGGAAGGTCAGTTTAAGAATATTGGAAAATCTTTGAAATTAGAAAAATTTCTTGAAATGTTATGCTAGAGGTGGCACATTTCTTAAGATTAAGGATAATCTATAAAAAGAAACAAAATATGGTATAAGAAAGTTTACTAGATTAAACATCGATGGAAAGAATTGGAATAATTTCTACAGAATCACAAAATTATGGGAAGGCACCTCTGGAAATGGACTGGTCCAACCTCCTGCTCAGAGCAAGGTCAATAACAGCAGATTGCTCAGGACCAGGTTCAGGCAAATTTTGAGTATCTCTAATGAGGATGACATACCAATCTGAGCAGACTGAGTGACCACCTGTGAAAATAAAAATTATTTTTTCTTATGTTTAAGCAGAATTTCTTGTATTTCTGTGTGTGCTTTTGCCCCTTGTCCTGTCACTGAGGGCCACTGGGAGGTCTGTAGCTCAGTCTTAACTTCTTTTACTCCTTCTCTTCAGCTGTTTATACACTAGGATAATATCCCCCCAGACCCTTGACTCCTCCAGGTTTCATGGCCCCAGCTCTCCCAAACTCTCCTCATGTGTCAGATGCTTCAACCTCTCCAACATTGCTGTGATCCTTCTCTGGGCTCTCTGTAGTGTGTCCATGTCTCTCTTGCCCTGGAAAGCCCAGGACCAGACATAGCTCAGTAGAGCTGTCTCACCAGGGCTGAGTAGAGAGGGAGGAGCATCTTCCTTTGCCTGCTTGCATTGCTTTTCCTGAACCAGCCTTGGACCCTGTGAGCAAATTTTGCCTAACTTCCGATATCTGCAAAGCAAATATTAGCATCTAACCTAGCTACCCAAGGATGTCTTTGTAATCAAGGGAGAGAAATAGGATCATTTATTGGAAGTAATATCCTTGGATTGTGTCTTTTTATTTATAGTAAAAGGAATTGAAATTACTCAAATTAGAGGTATAACACCAAATAAAAGACACTCAACCAATAAATCACAACTTAGAATTTATGACACTTAATCCAACAGGGAGGTTTGCTATGCCTAAGCACTTGGCATCTACTTCCACCCAATCATATTTGGGAGTTAAAATAAGTTTTCTGAGGTCACAATTTACAAAGGATTACTTTTGCTTGGAAACATGATGAGAGAAAAAGAAAGTACTCAACCTTTATAGAAGAAAGTATCCACCAGAGCATTCACCCAGAGGGTGGAAGAAAGGTTCAAAGCTCCAGTCCCCACTCACCATAAAAGTATTTGAATGACTACCCTACAACCTAGTAGAGCAGAGTATTTTGCAATGTGTTAAAGTCAAATGACAGTAAAGTAAAAAGAAGGAAAATTCACAAGGTCAGTTAGAGATCCTGACTTTCTAGCTTTTGCATAGGCATGAACAGGAAGTTTGTTGGCAAACAACACACTTGCATAGGGAATCAGATCCCTCAAACATGACTGCCAGTGGCTGTCAGGTCTGGTGGTGTCAGGAATCTCTGCTGGAGGAGTGTTTGCAGCAGTGTCTTTGGCTGGGCTGAGATTCCCAGAGCTGCTGCTCTGCTCAGTTCTAACCTGGTCGGCTCATGGTCCTCCATGACCACCTCCAGCACGTAATTAACTACATACAAAACAACTCTTAAATACCTTAACAACACATTAAAAATGGGTTATGTGAACATTTCTGTAGCTGCAGTAACAGTTTCAGCTATTAACAAGTGTCTTATCTATGCACACATATGAGTTCTATAGCACAAACAGCCTGGGCATCTCTGGGACATTCCAATCAGGATGCTAATCAACACATTTGAAGTACAAATCCTTGCCTGGGGAGAATCCCCATCACTGCCTGCAATTCCCATCTGGAGAGTTCCTGTCACAATCAGTCAAACACTTTGCTGTGGCAGGATAATGTTGAACATCCATTTCAAACCACTCTCAAAACAGCCCGTTATCTCACTGAGGGGTCCAGAGTTTCCAGTGTCCTCCCTGGGGCATGCGTTTCTGGAGCACAGTGACTCACCCCAGTAGGAGCAAGTGGGCAGCTCCCATTGTGCCTGACTCACAGCTTGCTTCCAGGGAAGTCTTCTACAAAGTAATGTATCTAGATTTGAGCATTAATGGACAATATAAATGTAAGACAAATCCATGGGAAATAACCTTTATTAGTCACTTTGCTTTTAAAGGATTTTTTTTTATAATTCTACAGCATTTTACAACCAGCTTTCAATCTTAATGTCTCCTTCACCCATACATACAGAAATGTGTTGCTCTGAAATGCAGAAATTTCCACAGAAATTCCAGAAATAGATACATGGCATGAAAACCTCCACACAGCTTACATCTAAAGTTCCAACAATGAGATAAATCAATATCTTTCTCAAAAATATTCCAATGGGAGAAAAAGGAAGGATTTCCTCTTATTTTGTGCACAAACCAATGTAGAAATACTATTTTTTAAAATTATGTAAAAGCTGCAATGAAATTGGAAAGAAAGTCAGAAAAAAAAATGTAGAAATCAATGTTTTAGTAGGGATTTCAAGGGTTTTTGCTTTCATAAATCACCATATCAAAATATGAAGCCAAACTGATTCATTGATGAGAGAGAAAAAATAATGTTAAAAACATAAGACTCTCTGCTGTATTGAGGAGGAGATGAGGGATGACGAGGTGCGATACAGATTTTTTTCATACATATATATGAAATACATACTTCATTAAAATCACTGCAGAAAGCCAACCTATGCAAAGGGAGTCAGAAAATAACATGTCTTCCTTTTATGCACAAAAATTCTAGTCTCCAAAATATAAGATCCTGAAATACAAGCAATGAATCAGCGTAATACAAATAGAATCACAGAATTGTTTAGTTTGGAAGAGACCTTTAAAATCATCACCTCCACCTGTTAACCCAGAACTGCCAGGCCCCCCACTGAACCGTGTCCCTCAGTGCCACATCTACAGGTCTTTAANAACTTTCTGTGAAAACAGTTTTCATAATATCTAATCTGAACCTCCCCTGGTGCAACTTAAGGCCATTTTCTCTCATCCTGTCACTTGTTACCCCTGAGAACAGACTGACACCCACCCGGCTACAAGTCCTTTCAGGACTGCAGCAGGTTGTAGTTGTAGAGAGCCATAAGGTCCCCCACTGAGACTCATTTTGCCCAGACTAAACACCCCCAGCTCCCTCAGCTGCTCCTCACAAGACTTGTGCTCCAGACCCTTCCCCAGCTCCATTGCCCTTCTCTGGACTCTCCAGCACCTCAATGTCTTTCCTGCAGTGAGGGGCCCAGAACTGGACACAGCACTTGAGGTGTGGCCTCACCAGTGCCCAATACCAAGGGACAATCACTGCCCTGGTCCTGCTGGCCACACTATTTCTCATACAGGCTAGGACTGGCCTTCTTGGCCACCTGGGCAGAACTGGCTCATGTTCAACTGCTGTTGACCAGCACCTCCAGGTCCTTTTCTGCTGGGCATCTTTCCAGACACTTCCTCCAGCCTGCAGTGCTGCCTCAGATTTTTGTGACCCAAGGGCAGGACGCAGCACTTGGTCTTGCTGAATTTCATACAACTGGCCTTGGCCCATCGATCCAGCCTGTCCAGATCCCTCTGCAGAGCCCTCCTGACCTCCAGCACATCAACACTCCTGCCCAATCAATTAGATGCAGGGCTGATTAGACTGTCTTTCCACCAGGCACAGTATTTTCACACTTTTGTGAGCACCTTCAAAAACACCAGCTGGATCCGTTCTGAAACAAATATACTGTGCATTCAGTTTAAAACTTTTCCACTAAAAGAACATGTCTTAGTGATTTCAGCTGAAAATCAGGAGTATTACCTTTAATATTACCACATTTGAAAGCAAACCTGCTTTCAGACTCCTTTGAAGGAATGAGTTCTGCTAACATTCACATGGCCCAACAGGCAGGTAACGTATTAAATGAATGATTTTGAACTCTGTAGGTGGTTTTATTTCAAATGTGTCATAAGCCTAAAATATTAAGCTTCCAACAATTAAAAAAAGTTCCCATATTCCAATTAACTTTCTAAACTTTACTTTCAGGAAAAATCTAGTTTAAAAACATTCTTATAAAGTAGTTTGCAAATACATACAAGGAATTTACAAGGAATTTCACTTTTCAGAATAATGCACAGCATGGCATGATAGAGTTGCGGTAGTTCTTAGGGCTGGGGGACTGGAGAAGTTAAAATCAGGATAGAGTGCATCATTTAGGGGCTAGAATTTCCCAGGTCTGTTCAGGTTGAGGTGGAGTCTGCCTGATGGATAATATATAGCTTTCCCTTCCCAAGTCTTAGCATCAGGAGTCATGATAACTCCTATAACTTCATAACAGAGATGGGTCTGGCACTCTGCTAGCTACTGAGATGTCCCCAGAACACTAGGAGACCATCAGTCTCTGACTAGTAATTTGCTGCTGTGACATCTGTGCACCTGGGAATGCATTGCTAAGTTTCCATAATTGTGAAATACCTTCTTGTTTTGTATATGGATCCATGTGCTCAACACAGCTACAATTCAGAATTTCAATGCTCCACAATTCACTATTGCTTTCTATGTATTCCATCCCCAACTCATACTAATAATTGTTGTAGGTATTAAAAAAATACATTGTTGTAACTTCCAGCAAACGATCAGAGTCAAACAAATCATTTTGCTGACAAAAAGTGATATTGCTTATATGAGGCTCTCAGATACTTGAAGGTGGAGTAAGAAGAATAAGATTAGGATCTAACAGAGATTTGATCGCTGTCATCTCAACAACAAGATGTTGACAGCTAGAATAAATAACTTCTCAGGAGCAACTTGTTAAACTGAGTTAAAAGAGGATCTGTAATGATGTGGCCTGCTTTAATACCTCCTGCCAATCAGATTATATTTTATTACTCAGCTGAACTGTACAGCATGATTCAGTTTGTGTGAAACTAGAGCGTGTCACAAGATACAGACACTCATATTTCCTGAAAGCAATTTGGCAGAAAATGTGGATAAAAACAACAGCATGCTGGTGTCAGAAGAAAAGACAAAAGGCTTCATGAGAGTTATTTAGGGCTAGCAGAGTGCTGGTCTAAGGCAAAGTGGCCACAATTTGCCATCTAAAAAATGTTCTCTGTCCTTCTGTGGCACATATCAGGAAAACCTCTGAAAGCAGTACATATACATCAGCTCATATTACCAGTAAATGTCCTTGAGAGTAACTTATAGGGCACCATCAGTCTCTTCGAGCAAGTAAAAATCCTTCCTGAATTATGAGTGGAAAAACTTCGACTGCCAAATTCAAAGCTACCCAAATGGTAAACAAGAAGTTAATAGTGCTGCTCAGAAAAGGGTTGTAGAGCAGAACAGGCATGACAATTTCACAGCAATACTAGAAATACTAGAAGTATTGGTGGTCCCCTGAAGCTGTGCCCCTGGCTTGCAAAAACCAGAGACTGGAAGGTGCAGAGGAGTGTTTGGATGAGACAGCCTGGGCAGCACAGTGAGTTACAGCCTTATCGGGAAGTCTCCTGTTCCCACATCTCCTTCAGCAGCTGGCTTTGTTTCACACACAAGGCTCTGTGTATTTTTTCATTAATTAAAGTATCTGTCTGTTCTGCTTCATTCCTATTTACCATTCCACAGGCATTTGTGTCAATGCTAGTGTTTTTAGCAATGGTTTTGTGTGTAATCATGGATGAAATCATTAAGTAGTTACTAGGCAATGATCCATGAGGAAGTTCTTGTAGAAGCACAACCCAGTCACTATGGCTAATAACCCATGTCCAAGCATTTTAAAACAGTCCTAAAAACTATTTAAAATGTGCTCCACTACTAGAGTGCTGTTTTAACCTTTTAAAAATGAATATTTTAGGATTTTATTGCATTTTTTGCTCTGTGGGCCCATCTGAAATATCTGCCTCCTGAAACAGCACAAGAAAACTTAAAATCTCTCAAAATAGCTTGATACCTCTAGTACTGTATGGAGCTGATGGTGAGTGAGTGGGTGAGGCAGATTAAAGAACTCATAATTTGACTTGATTTTTGCTGCTAGCAGAAAGACAAATCTTTACCAAATCTGGTGTTTGACAAGTAACATGCTTTTGTCAGATAGATCCTTTCAGTTACACTTCATGTCTTTCTTTCCCTCATGCTAACTCACCATTTTATTTTCTTTCCCTCATCTTAACCCATTCATGTCAGAGATATCTTATGCTCTCAGGAAAATGCACCATGTGTTTGAAGCAAAATTACAAAATTAATGAAAAATACCTTTTTGTGCTGTCCTTGTTGTTGTGCTGTGGGTTGAAGAAAAGGGAGGTGAAATGAGAGATAAGCAAAGAGCGGCTCTAGTGCCTTTTGTTTCAGATCAAAAAACAAGAAGATGGGCTAGGGAATGGTTGAAGGGTTTAAACACTGAGAGGCAAGCACCGAAAGTATTTTCTCCCATAAACCTGCAAGAAATGCCTTTGAAATCTTTTGGTTTGTTTCAGCTTGGAAAAAAACCTTGATTTGTGGTTGAGCTTAGCCTGTATTAACAGGCATGCTGGCATTAGCTTGGGGAAGAAAGACTGAGAATCCTTCTCTGTCTCAGGCAAGTTATTAAGATTCACAGTAGACCTTTGCAGGAAAAGAAAACAACTGTGAACAGCAGAGCTGAGTTTGCCAAAGGACTCTGGGCTGTGCCAGTGCCCTGGGGGCAGCACGTTCAGGGTGGATGTTCCTGTCTGTCACCAGTGAGCATCCTGAGGGACTCCTGGGGAGCAAATTTAGCACCAGGAGATGGAAAGAAAAAAACCTGTTTATATAGGGAGGCTATGCCAGGAAAGCAATCAGCCCTCACTCTCCAGCTCCAGGGTTCTCTACAGAGCTGCCTAAACCTATTTTCAGTGATGCCCCGCAGCTTTCCGATGCTCCCAGTCCACCAGGGCTCACACTGCAGCAGCTGCTCATAAACATGTGAAACCAACAGGAAAGGACAAGTAACTTCCAAGGACATAACATGGAATTTCTAAAGTTTTGGAACCTGCTTTGATTTTCTCCATGAAAAGTTGGAGAGATACTCCTTTGCTGAAAACATTTTGGTCAAATGCTCCTGCAGAACTGAAGGATAGCACAGAGTTGTGACCAGCCTGGGCAGAGTCAGAGTGATTTAAACTTCAGTGGCCTTACATAGGTAATCTAGTCTTCATGACACTCTGGGTTTTTAAAAACTTTTCTTTAAATTTAGAGCTAAATTCTTTAATATTTTCCTGTAAATAGCCAATCTCCTTCTACCTTTTCTAGTGCTACAATTTTATCCTTCACTGTACTCTTGTTAAATTTCAGTAAAGAATTACATTAACAGGCACTTTTTGACAAAGCAAACACTTCTACCTGCTACTGAGACATTTCATGTTTGTGTATGTGAAACTCAGTATGTCATCCTTATTCCTATGATCACAGATGTGCACTTTCTCTAGCACTTATTCTGTAAGCTGGCACAATTTCCACACTCATTTTACGGAGAGTCAACTGAGGAAACTCGGTCAAAGAGAAGCTATGCAATGCAGGAGATGCATAAATATGCTCCAGAGCCAGCTTGCCACTCAGATTGTCCTTCCTTTCCATCATCAAGTTTAAACTGGGACACACAGCTACTCCCTAACCTGTATATCTGCACGCACTCTCTACCCATACCCAGGCAGTAGGAAACACTGAGTAGGAAACTGATTTGAGCAGGAAAGGGTTGGATACACAGGCCACAAGCTGGAGCACACTTGCACAGCTGTGGAAACTTAGCACCACCCCTTAGAGATGTCAGGCTGTTACTGTTAATTACTAATTTGCAAGTCACAGATGGGCTGCATTTGAAAGAAGTATATCGAGTATCAAAAGTACAACCTCTGTGGCTATCCAGTAGCCTAAAGGAGGGGAAGGGTAATCAGATTAATTTTCTTCATAATTTTATGTGGAAAAGCCTTGGACTATTTATGAGAACCCTCAAAATTATTTGGACATTATATTGCTCTCATCCTGTTTGCAATTAGAAATTATAATGTTTAATTAATAAACAAAGTGAATGTTTATCCACATAGAAACAGGAGAAAAGGGTTGGAAGTGTCTTCTTTATGACTGCTGCTGTCTCAGTCAGTCATGTAATGAAATGATTTTTATAAAATTGTCTCTTTTCATCTTAGAATGACTTCAAAGTTTTTTCTGTTCCCAGTCTTTCCGCAGGAAGACAATTCAAGAACATAATTTTTCTTATGGTAGGAGACTGCACTGGTTCCCAGCCTAAGTTTGTCCTCAGCTCAGTCTTCTTCATTGATTAATAATACATCATTGACTTAAGCAGCTCTTTTTCCCAAATCCTTCCTTCCACATGGCATCCATAGAGAGTGATCATCCCAGTCTGCATGTTGAGAGACTTTTCAAATCACATGTTTCAAGTCTCAGTTTTTACTCCCTAGCTGCCTCCCCAGCAGCCTCTCCATATCTGCCTTGTGTTTGGTCACTGCTCCTGCACAGAAATCACTGCCACCTGCCATAGCATTCCACATAATGTCTTGTCAGAGCCTCTATGGACATTGATGACTCTCTGATTCTCCTGAATACATTTTAAGCTATTCATCCCCCTTTTCCACATATCCCTCACCAAGACACTTCTGTGGACGCTGTGATCATCTGCAATACTCACATTTTCCCAAACAATCCCACAATTTAAAAAATTATGTTCTAGGAAGAAATGGAAAAGTTTGCTTGTAAGTCCAAGATTTTGCCATTTCTGTTATTAATTTCATGACAGTGCTTAAACTGTACTGTTCATCCTTACCCACCCTGCCCTGATAATTCTTTTTAATTCCATGTCATTGCAAAATGTTAGAAAATACCCTTGTTTTTCATATCAGGGTCATTAAGAAAATACTAAGCAATATCCATGCTGCAGATGATCCTTAAGATCCTTCAAGTATCATGTCTCTTTCTTCAAGGTTAACTTTTGCCATTTGGTTCATTTGGACCCATTTGGTTCATTTCCTACATTTCTAAAAGTACAGTGAAAAGCAACATTGCTGTATGTAACTGCTTCTGTGATGCTTTAGTTAATATTAGGCTGCCTGCATGTCTTTTGCATGGAAAAACAAATTATCAAGGAAAGATACAGAGTTATTCTGACAGTATCTTCTTCTAGCATATCAGGAAAAACACTGGAATCTTATGCTGAATTTTATCCTGTCTTTTTCCTACAGGACTGGAAACAGCAGTGCCCTGAATGGTGCCTTTTCACAGCTGCATGAGAGCCCTTCCACCACTGCCCACCACCCTTCCAGCAGCTGCACCTCCTATGTAACACCAACCAGTGCTGCAGGAAGGGAGGACACAGAGCCCCTTAATTTCTCTTTCCTGCTGAATCCTTACCTGTTTACCTCTGAGTCTTTGACATCACCATTTTCATATTTGTTCTCAAAACCCCCAGACATCATGTTTTGGGATGACCACAAACTACAGTGTAGCTGCTGGGATTACGTTTCTTCTGTCCTCCTTTTAAAACTAGATACCGTATTTGCTGGTCTGCAGTCCTCTGATATAACCCTGATTTCATGAGCTTCCAAAAAGCCTTTGTCTAAAATTTATTTTTTTGAAATGTTAGAAAGGCTTCTAGTTTATCATTATAGAAAATTGAGGACTTGCATTCATCAATCTTTAGGCTATCTTTAATCTTTCTCTCCACTCTGAATCCATAGAAGCTAATTCCTTCTAATTTTTTGTTATATGAATCCTTATTTTTTTATTTTCTCCTATTTTCTTTGAGAGGTCTGACTCAGTGTGGGAGATGGTCAGAGCTGTACAGTGTTGCTTTAAGTCATTGAAGAATTGATGATGCTAGTTGGGAAAAGCATGAGCTGGGCACCTGATTCCCTGGCCCAAGCAAGGCTTAGCAACAGAAGGATGGGTGGAGTGAGGTGCAGGTCTCACAGCACCCACAGCTCTGTACTCCCCCTTCACCCTGAAAACAAGCCTTGGTGTAAAACTTGTCCATTAAGGAATAAGTCTGTGTGCAAAGACTCTCTGGCAAAGGTCAGACAGCCTTCACTGCTGCCTATAGCATGCCATGGTTCCATCCCTTATATCGTGTAGTTTTATACTGTAAGGGTGGCTTCAGGACAGAAAGAAGGAAAACACCTCTGCCTGCCCAGGATCAGTTCGTGGACTGTGTCTCTCCTCCTATCCTGAAAAATGCCTTTAAGTGAACTTTCCACTTCCAACTTAGTTGGACCAGACCTGGGAATATTAATTTCAAATATATATCTGTGTCTGTGTACACACATATACAGCACTGACAGCTGTCTGTTGCTGTACTTTCTGCAGTGACTTGCATTAACACTCTCTAATTGATTCAATTATCACCAGCAGTCCTGAACCTTCTTTGCTATTGCTTCGATGAACTGTGCTATTCAGGAACCCAGGTCATGCCAGGCCTTACTGAACACAACCAGACCTGAATTGGTAAACAGCATTATTTGTGAACCTGTACTTGTGAAAGCTCTTATTGGACTTAACTAGACATCCCATGCTGACTTAACTATGATTAGAAGTTAAACCCAGTCACACCCAGCCCCTCTGATCTTTAAGGACCAGCTGCAACCAAAGCTGGTTTATTTTCTGCTAAATTTCTGTACCTTTAATGCAACATTCATTTTTTGGAGAGTCTTGTTCTATTTCAATACTTTACAACACCTTAGTTTTCTGCATTGATCACTTCTTTCTTTGCTTATAACCTTATTTCTTAGCCCTACTATTTCCCTTCAGGTCTGCAGCTGATCTTTCTGAGGTTTTTATCTCTAGGCTGGTATACATGTTTTGAACATTTCTGCCTCTGAGGTACAGCAAAATCTAAACTCTCTCTTACGTGCCAGTTCTGGCGCTTTCAGTTATTCTGACATCTTTAGCCGGTTCCCTCAGTTAAAATAATCCCTTTTAAAACTGAGAATCTTAAATAGGGAAGGTTTTTATTATTGATACTTCTAAAGTGGGCTACTGAACTTGAGACATCCCACTAAATGATGTTGGTTTGGGAGGTGATACTAATTAGCTGCAAACCCCATGGAAGAGAGGAAAAGCAAGGCTAAAGCAGTGCCCTGTCTCAGGTCTGCCACTGTCCACCCCTGAATTCCCCATTTCCCTCACACAAGAAGAATCACCAAAGTGGTAAAGCAACAGACATTTTGTGTTTTTTAATGGTTTTCTTCTTAGCTTACCATGTAGGAACAAAGGCAAATGATGTTCTGAATTTTTAAGGAAATGAGGCATTTAGAGGACAAGCAATTTTCTCCAGAGAAGGGACTTGGTTTACCATAATGTTAGATATATCTCAGGTCTTCAGAGACAAAAGCCCTGACTGAACCAGCCTCACCACCATGCCCTGCACTTCAGATAAATGCATCCCCAAGAGCAGGTTCAAGCTAATGCTAGACATGGATCACAAGCTTAGTGTCAAGCATGATCAAACTCCAGTGAAACTGATGTATGAGGCAAGAACAAATGAACAAAGATTGTCTAAACCAGACAATAAGAGAATTAATGATAACAGTCCTTACCAAAACTGTAGTGAGTATGGAATAAATAGGAAAAAAATAATGGGCTTGAATTGCTGCAAGAAAGTCTTAAATAATGTTAAAATATAACTTTCATATGTGTTTACTAAAAAATGGGTAAGAATTGATTGGCAAGGAAATCTGCAACACATCCACTACTGAGTTCTCTAAAAACAGATTAAATAGATTAAAATAGCTTTTCTCAGGAGAGTTGTGGTTATCATTGATTTTGCCTTGAGGATGATAAACAGACTACATGAGCCCCAGGGAACCTTCCAGACCCATGACCCTGTGGCAAACACTGGGAAGTCTAGGAAAGGTCTGGCCTTTCTTGTATTTTCTCATTCATCCTTTCTCTAGATACAAACTCTTCACCAAGAAAGTATATAAGTGAAATAAATTCAACTTTAGCAAATGTAACAGTTGAGGTCTTGATACTTTCTGCTTTGATGAAAAAACATAGCTTGGTGAAGGCCAAAACAAAGTTGCAGGGGCAACTCCTTGTGGTACATAGTGGCATAAATAGTTTTCTTTCACTGTGTGTGGTACCAGCTGTAGATAATTTTGTTTCCTAAAAATTACAGGACTTATTTTTATTTTGGCAGGTTACCATTTTGATGTTGCTCCTTGATTCCCCTCCCTCAATATTATTAAGATAAAAGACCAGACTTCTTTTTTTTCCTGATAAATTCCCCATCAATGCCTCTATTCTTCCTCTGTCAATTCATTTTCTTGATAATTTTAGCTGGCCCTTCTAAAATAGCCTTCATTGCTATAAATCTAAGTCTTCTACAATATCTAATTACATATGGCTATCATACACACGAGTTTGTATGAAAGCCTTTTATATTTAAACTCTATAACCCAGCTCTATAATTAGATCCATCAGATGATTTTTAATCTCTGTCTGCCATTAATTTTACCACTGCCATTTCACCAACCTGCAGCAGCCTGTGGCTGTTCCCTTTCTGGGCTACAGAGGGATGGGGCTGGAGAGGTCCTGCCTGTATCATCCTGCTCATCTCATCCAAAAAGGACAAAAGGACAAGGAAAATGCAGCTTGGCCTCCACACAGCAAAAAAAGTGGACCAGAACAGATGCATTTTCTTCACAGGACTCTCCATGCTGAGGTATATTTGTGCCCTGTTCCCATTCAGAGCCTTTACACTTTAATGTTTTACAAAAACATGGCCATTTCTACATTTATGCTTAGGGAGATGATGATATAGATAGTGGTTTTGGGATAGTAAAATGTTTTAATTTAAGGCCATTTTCTATAAAAGAGTGGAAAATTACTTTTTGTGGAAAAGGTTCATAATTTTCCTTTTTCTTTTTTTATGACAAACATTTCAGTATACTTTAAATTAGTTTTGTTTTTCAGCTGTGAACAAGATGAAAAAATCAGTCATGGGTACCCTGGTAATCTGGGGAGAGCACAAACCTCACTGAGGACAGAGGAACAAGAATGGAAAGAAACTTAGAAAATTTAAGCTTTTAATAAGACACTAATTTAATACACAGAAAATGACGTTTCAGGTAGGGAAACATTAAAAGTCTTACAGAATATGGATGCTAAAAGAGTAAGTAATCAATTGTTCAGCATGGGGAAGGATGAGATGACATTGGCTTAATTTGCAGCAAAGGAGACTTAGGTTTGACTTTAGGAAAACCTTGCTAATTCTAACAATAGAAAAGTACTGTTAGAGGCTACTCAGAGAGATGGCAGAATTCCCAATGGAAAGTTTCAAGAACATATTTCCAGAATGGCTTTGGTATGTTTGGTTCTGCCTCATTATGGAAAGATAACCTGACCCAGCCTTGTATTGCTCTGAGCTCCCTTCCCTGTCTTGTTTCAAGGAGACAAAAGGGAACCTGAGAAAAAACTTTCTCAAACTTCAGTTTCAGGTCAAACTGAAATTTTTCCTGCATTTCTGATTAAAAGTAAAAGTCTTGGAGAGTTTTTATCAAAAACAGATCAGATTTTTTTCTCAAAGTGTTAATGATTATCTTTCAAAACCTCAAATTCTTTAATACATTTCCAAGAGGACAAGAAAACCATCTCTTTCTATTTCAGCATGAGAGACTTTTTACCTGGGCTGTAAGTGGGGGTGAACTTCTCTTTCTGGGTTTGGCTGCCATGTGAGCCTGGGAATGCAGCACAGATTTTGGCTGATCAGCGAGACAAAGTGCTTTTCTCATAGTCCTAAGACTTATACTGCAGGAAGAAAGTCTTGAGCAAATTGGATGTAGATAGCAACATCTCTTCCAACTTGTCATCACCTCAGCCTGTTCAGAAGAGACCATGAAGCCCATCACCATAAGGAAAAAGGCAATTAGCTGGCTACCTAAAATGAACAGAGAGCAACCCCCTTCACAGCTGGAGGCATGCTCCACTGCTGTGTTGGAGATGGTGTTGGGTACCATAGAGGGAGAGGTGAGAAAAATAATACCAAATTAGATCAATTCATGATTTATTCTGCTCCCTGCAGAATAATTCCCAGGAACTGTAAACAGCTGCCCCTGGGTGCAGGTTTCCAGATGCTGTGTGTGCTGCATCTTGCCCCTCGGCAAGTGTATTCTTCCTCCCAGTGCCTGCTGACAGGTCTGGCCCTGCAACCATCTGGCTTGCAAACTAATAAGACCAAATGAAATGGAGCTTGAAGAATTAACATTCTTTCCTTAATCTATTAATAACTGAACAGTGTTGATTTTGGTGACAGCTAGATGCTTTATTGTGAAGCAGACTGGTTAATTAGCTGCATTGTAGTGAAGGTTATATTGGATATGTGTATCCCTTCAGAAACACATATTTTTAATAAGGAGAGGTTGGTTTTGCTCACTGAATTAAACAGTCACAGAAAATGTCATGTGTTAAAAAGACAACAAAATAAAAAAAAGTCAATTTTCTCCAACTCCCTGTTATTGCTTTTTTACTATTCAAAAGATCTCTCTCTTTGTGATGTGGCTACCAGATAAAAGCTATCAGTATACAAAAGGAGTCATCAGACACATGCAGGTCTCTGCACCAGTACCAAGCCACCTCATTTTCAGGGCCTAGAGGGCCATCTTCCTAACCTGAATAAGCACACAGACAGGCACCTTTCTTAATAAGCAAAAGCATTCCCATTTTCCTAACTTAACTCTGGTCAAGAGCATCTCATAGGTTCTTTTATCTGCTCCTGCCACTGGCAGACACAAAATGCAACTGACCTACAGGCATTTCTTAACTGTATTTAAAGAAGATTCATATGGTTTCAAAACAGTTCAGATTAAGTCTATAGGACCTCTGTATAAATTGGATAAAATAGAGGTTTTGCTTGATTTAATTAAATTTATTTTAAGCTGATCTAAAGCCACATTGGTACAATTTTGAATTTAGCCATCACCTTCTGGTAATTTGTTATTCTGGGAGTAGCTTGTTCACATGTCAAGGCTTTCAGATTGAGGAGCTGGCTGTTAAAAATACCTCTATTTTTCTAGCACAGTTATTAACTGGTACAAGTCAATGCTTGTAAAACTGGTGGTTGTTATTTTAAATATCAGCCTTTAAGTAAATGTCTTGTCATTACCACGTTCCAAGTGAGTAAGGTACTGAGAATGAAGGCACAACTGAGTGGTTCCAGTGTTCCCTGTGGACTCCTGGCACTGCCACCTCTGATATTTTCATCCTCTCTCAAGCCTTGAAGACTGCACAGCAGTGTCAGTTGCCCAGGTTAACTTATTACCTGTGTAAAATGACAAATTTTTTGCTCTTGATCCTTAAACTTATGCTACTGTAATAACTGTAAGTTCTTGTTAATAATCACTGTTGTTCACCACGAGAGACACGCAGGCACTCAGACCACTGCTTTCCTTTTCTCCTCCATCTCTCCACTGTAATGCTTCATCCCCTCCAACTCCACCTCTCTACAGGCTTTGCTCTGATTTCTGCTCCTGTTGATGCTCCTCATCATCTGCTATCACTGCTTTCTCTCCACCTCTCACTTCTTCCCTCTCTTCCCAGCTGCTGCTTTTTCACCTCTCAGCTCTGGCACAGAATGGGTCCAGCAGTACTAATCAGAGGAATATATCTGCACAGTCCCCATTGGCTGCTCTGATCAGGTCCAAGCATCTCTGGTGGGCCAGTGGGTCCCAAAGAGAACAACTTTGGGATTTTTGTGACATTTACCACACAAGCATCTGTTTCTTTTCTCAAATAGCTGCTTGCATCAGTAAATTTGGGGTTAGTATTCCTAAATACTGTTTGGTTTAGGAAGGTAACAAAGTGCTCTTCAGATTTGCAGCTGTAGATCTGCTGACTTGTGCCAAATGGCTGTAGTTTTCCTTGGGATTCTTCTTCCACTCCCACAGGGCCAGTGACACCTGAGTTTATGGCCTCGTGGCCCCAGGGCTCCCTGCTGATATTAGGAGTTCCTTTTGATGTAGAACAGACAACAAAATGTATTTGTGATATAATCATGATATCAACAGGTAGGGAAAGACAATGACGGCATCACCAGAGTGAGAGAAAAATGTGCATTTCTCTTTCCCATCCTCTGAGTATCCCCATTTCAGCCTCCACATCTCCTTAACTTCTGGAGAAAAATGTGGGGCAAGTACTACCAACTGGATGCATCTAAAGTTAGGATCCTTTTATAGTTTTTAGATATCTAAATAAAGAACTGGCCTGATATCCAGAAAGGTCCAAACCTGCTTTTTTACCTCTGCTGTCCTGGAAATTACATATCCCGTATAGGTGTCCTAAAATGAATTTAGTGGTTTAATTTTTGTTTAAATACATTGTCCCAGGAATATCTCACTTTGATTAAAAAAATCTATTATCACAGTGTCTAAATAGCAGCAACAGAATGAAAACCTAGAGTATTTTACTCCAAGTGGAGGAGGTGCTCAAGGATGTATCAGGGGAGTATGCTATCTGGATGAGACAAGCAGATTTCAACAGAGCACGTGTGGAAGTAGACATCAGAGTTCAGCAGAACAAAACTGGAGAGAAAAGACTTGAAGTTTTGCAAATATTTTCTTACTGTTCAGGAGACTTTACAGCTCCATCAGTGACCTCTGAAGGATACTTCTTGTCCATAGGTGGAATTTAATTTGTATATTTGAAGACCACACTTTCGTTTTGAGCCTGAGGAAATGGAACCAGAGAACCTACCAAGTTCTAGTGAAAAGTGGAGAAAAGCAACCAGTTTACAACTCTATCCAGGGTTTTTTTTTTTGTGTACTATGGTCTTCAGGAGACATAGAGTTGCCAGAAAACGTCTGTGGGAGGAATCATCCGCTTCCAACCTCTGTTTTTTTTTTCTCAGAACTGCAATTAAAATACTATAAAACTGTCATTTGTTTTGGATAGTTTTCCCTGATCCTGTTTCTGGCTGTGATTTACTACTGCTGTCTTGGTAGATGATGTTCCTTGTGATGTACAGTAGTGTTAAAACTAAGCAAAGCCCACCACAGGATCTCAGTGTAGTTCCAGAGCACTTCCTCTCAGCTTTTCCACAACTGTACTGTTTGTGTAATTTTGTGTAAGTAATACTTAATCCTGCAAGTGATACTCAAGGGAGTAATGCCACTGACAACAAGCATCTAAGTTTAGCACCAGATTTGAAGGCTGGCACACAGTCAGTAATACAGTCCAAAACTGCTGCCCAGCACTTCTACAACAACAGTCACAGCTGAAGACTATTGCACATCCACCACACATTCTACAATAACATGACTGGGAGGTGTTTCTGCAGTAGTCTTGACAGTCAGTGAAAAAGCAGAGTGGAAAAAAGCCCCCAGCATGTAGATAAAAAATATTTTGAGACTTCATTCAAGCTATTATAGCTGTGCTAAAACTAGCGTTGAAAATTTTAGACATGCTTCTAATGGGCATGAAAAATCATTGTGTCACATACAAAATTGAGTATTGTTGATACATTCACAAATGGCCATGCAAAATTAGATAATTTAATGACAAAAGAAAAAAAGTTATAGAACACTGCTGAAGAATTACATACAGTACCATCTGCTGGCTTTTTTCTTCTTCCCTCGAATCTTTGCACGTCCATTGAAGGTTACTCTTACCATTTGAGTTGCATAAACTCAGCATGAGTAAACAGAAATGATTTATTTTGTGAATTTCCAAGTTCAGAACTTGTGAACTGCAGCATTTAGCCTTGTCACTGATTAAACTGTTTTATAAAGAATTTCATTAATCTTACTTTATTGTATAAGTTATTAATTTTAGAGGATTTTTTGCTACGTGTTTTCATAGTTCAGTAAAAAATGATCAAGTTAAAGTGGAGACGGATATGGAGCAGAAGGTCTGTGCCTTTAGGGACTGACACCAGTTATTAGACACATATCTTAAAGAATCTGAAATTCCTCCTGGCAGGTGTATCATAAACAAGAAGCTGTAACTTATGGTCTGATGGTGCTGAGCTACTTGGCCATTATAATTAAACTTACATTAAAAGAACCCTCCTGCTGTTTCCCTCTCCTTCTGGAAAGGCTAGCAGTTTTCTTCAAACAATTATGACAGTATTTCTAACACCTCTGCATTAGTTTTCAGGATATAAAAAGCCACATGCTCCTTTACATGGCCAGACTGCAAATCTAGCAGAGGGGAAAGGAAGCACAGGAACAGGGAGCAGCATTCCCCATCAGAGATGGGGATTGCTGGGAAGAGTAGGGCATCAGCAAGAGTGATCTCTTCTTCCAGTTCTGTTTTTAAGATAAAGTGAAACAGCTACAGAACTCTCTAGCTAAAAGAAAAAAGAAAATCCAAACAAGAAAATGATGTCAGTAAGAAGCCATTGCTTTCCTGTGTTGGCCAAAGACCCACATGCTGTATATTTAGCTCACAACATGAGGGATGGCAAAGACAAAGGTGAAGCTTCCCAGGTAGTATGATCACTTTGGTCTCTTCCTCCAGACAATCCCAGTCTTCATTTTCAGGCTCTCTCCTAGGTTGGTTTCTGGCCTGGAGTTCAGTCTTCCACACACCTGCTGACTCTGGATCTGTTTGGGATCTGGTTCACACCTCATCGGTAAATTGCTCCCTTTCCCATTCAGTTTCATTTTTGTTCCTTCACCTCTTCCCTTCATCTCAGTTTTCTGCTACCTGCCAGCTCCCAGTTTACTCACAGATAGCAGAGTTTGCATATTATGAAACTGTAAGGGCACTTAAAAACTAAATTTAAATCAACCTCAACTGATCTTATGCCAAGTGAATTTTCAAATTTTAATTTGGGTGAAAGTTTGACACACATGAACAGAGCCTTCTAGCTCCCTCATGCTCCTGCTTGGGGCACTAGAAGTTTTCAGACCCTAAAATGCATTAACTTGTGTGAGAGTGCCAACTTTTCCGCAAACAGTTTTTGGCTGAGCTCTCCAAAAACAAATTTATTCTCCAAATAGAAATTCATAGACACAGCACTTGCAGCTTTGCAAAGTTATAAGCAACCAAAAGACAGACTAAAATGGGAATCAATACTAAATCTTATCTACAGCCTATGCTGGGATCTTGTTTGCAATATGAACACATTGCTGAATAGTATCTATATAACATCCTGTCCACCTGCTGATTCAAGAGGTATCCAGACTATGTTATAAAATGCCAGCAATTCCAATTCTTCTCCAGCCAAGCCTTCCAACTGTAGATTTCCAAAGTGCACAGAAATATTTATAACTAGCATTCATGTTGCTAATTGAAATATTAGTAGGAGATACCAGCTGCTTCATGTACCAAAATACTGACATTCATCATTATTGGTTGGCAGAGACTTCAGGGATTTTTAAAATTTTTATACAAATTTGAGTGTTAATGAAAGCATAGTAGTGGAGTTGAGTGAGACCCAAACATGGACTCTAACCCTTTGCTCTACCCCTGCCTTTGTAAGAGCTTTAACTGTAGAGCCAAAGCCTGGGCTGGGTTCCCTGGAAAGCAAAGGACTAGCATAAAAATTTGACTTTTTCCAATTTCTTATTCTCAGCTGTGCAGGAAGAGCACACCAGATATTTGAAAAGGTTTATGCTATCCGTATGGCTTGGTGTGCAGTTATATTAGCAAGAAGAATGAGAGAAATGGAAAAAGAAATTCTTGGGCAGCCTTGAAAGATGTTGCTTTAAGGAAGCTTAAGCCAGTCCCTTCAGGGCAAAGACGTGTTTTATCCCACGCATTGCCAGTTTGTAATTGCATGCCATTTTCTTAATTGCATATTTAAATGATTAAGAAGCACAGTTGCTACCATTATGATCACAAGTGAAATTAATATAGACTTTCACTGGTTTTGGAATGATTTGGAAAATTATTACATGTGTAACATTACATGTATATTAAATAAGAAAATAATGACCTTTTAGACATTTTACACAATCTAGGAACAGCAGGTGCGATTTCATGATTCTCTTCATGCAGCCTGGTAACTCTTATAATCCTGCTTCTTGGAAAGACTGACTATATAATTGTTATCAATCTTGTGGTAGCAATCTTGCCTAACTAGGACACATTACAATTTAGACGTCCCTGTCCTAGGCATTGTACAACCAGAAAGAAAAAATGGATCCATGACAAACAGAAATCACAATCTTAGTCTAAGACTAAAGTCAGTAGGTGGCAAGGTAAAGAAAAAGTATTGTTTTTGTTATAGTGTATATTAGAAGCTGAATTGCCCATTGCCATGACATACCATGCTACGATTCCAGGATTGATTTTACCTGAGCAGTTTGTTAATTTTCCATTATATCAATCCAGACATTTATGCTATGTACTCATCATAGTGGTGGCCAAGAGAGTTGGAGGCTCATGACAGCTTTAGTAGCCAGCCTTTGGATAAATACATGGAGGAGCACTACACAGTGAAAAAGCAGAGATTTCATTCTCAACATCCTATTAGTGTAACTCTTAAATGGTGATAGACTCTTGCTCAAGTGTGACTTTAGAGGGACTATAAGACACTCATGGCTCAGAATCCCTTAGAAAGAGGTGGAGGATTACTGGCTAATCCTCCTTTACTGGTTACCTAATAAAAAATCCAGTAGATTATATAAAATAATCTAGTTATTTTGTGTCTTTGACTGAAGTATCTATTTTGATGTATTAGGATAAGGCACACACTGAACACAGTGACTCTGATCCTGACTTTCCTCCTGTTTTGCTGCCTTAGATCTTTGTGCTTTGTTTTTAGCATCACTTTCAATGAAATAACACAAGTGAGAAAGCAAAGAGGTCCCAAAGCTCCAGAGACACTGGAGTGAACTCTGCTGCTGGTGGGACTCCCCTCCTGGGCTCCTTTCCAGGAATCCGTGTAGGTGGGCTCTGTTGCACACCAGTTGAGTGCTAGAGCTGACTGGAATGTTTCAGCCACACAATTTTGTCTGAAAACTCACATTTGTCAAAAAAAAGCACTCAGAGGGAAAGCATAGTTTCACTGAAAAAGATCTTCCTGGTTTTAGATAGAACTTTTAACTGGAAAAAAAGGCTTTTCTCCCCAAACTGGTCATCCAAGGCATAGAAACCCTTCCCTGCTCTACCTGAAGTACATGGAGTATTTCAGCCTTCATTTCCCACTCTCTTCTTTAGCACCCTCAATGCTAGTAATGAAATATTTCAGACTGGATAATTTTACTGTTCTTCAGTGTATGGAGTGTTTCTTGTCATGTCCTGCAATGAAAGGGTCTCTTTTGTGCAGCCAGAATATCTATCTGCTGCCAAGCCTTACTGAGACTGTCAAGACTGTATAATCAGATTTTATCTTCACAGCACACAGGAAGGCTTTAGGAAAAAATACTGGGTTTCTAAGGTGGAGAGGGCACAGAATCTTGCTAGTTATGTCTGTCCAAAGCCAGAGAGGATGTCTAATTGAAGTACTATTTCCTATTTTCTCCAGCTATGAGGCCATTGTAAGCCACAAAATTTACACAGAGGTGTACAGAGACCTTCAGCAACTCTAGATCCATTCATTTCAAATGAACTTAAGAACTCAATAGCCCTGGCTCAAGCACTTGAGCTGGACAACCCATTGCTGAGTGTAAATGACTTGAAATCAAGAGCTACTTTATCTCCACTTGCAGACTTCTGCAAGTAGTTCCTGAAATCATGAAGGCAATAATGATTGTTCTTTCTGACAACACAGAAGCTTTGGTTGTCTTGTTACTTTATTCCCTCTCATCTTTTCTAGTTGCCCTTAAGTTAGTTAAAGTTAATTAAAAATCTGATTTGAAGATCAGAGACAAAATTCAGTAATCTTTTAAGTGCTGTTGAAACATCTGCATAGGCATTTCCACTTGCACTTAAGCTGGCTTCATTTTTAATAAAATCTTGTCTGGAGAATGAGGTTAACAGACACTTTGTTAGAAAAACAGCAGCTTATCAGCTGGGGAAGGTGGATCATCAGCTGTATGTTGCTATAGAGTCTGTCTCTGGGTGTTTTGCTGTTCAAGTATCATGCCTTCATATTATGCCTTTTAGGAATATTTCTAAGACAAGCTTGCATCATACTGGATTAAATCAAACCCTGACTGTTTTTTCTGACTCTATGTAAACCCCCTATTATTAATTAACTATAAGGTGTGAGAACTCTGACAATTTCTGAAATGGAAGAGAGCAAGTTCCTTAGGGCTAGAGGCTAAGAATTTCAATCTGCAAAGACATTAATTTCAGTGTAGTGCTGTGCTTTTGTACTTTTTGTTTCATTTTGCAATATCAAATAATGTAGCTGAGTTGTATAATCCAGTTCATGCTACTGGACCAAATAACTATACAGACATAGGATGCTGCTAAAGTTTAAATGCAGCATCTAGATGAGATGGACATACAAAATGGCAATGCAACGCAGAACACAGAACAAGAAAATAACAGATATGGAAAAATAAGACTAGGAACAGTCTTGGCATATGATCTGCTTCCCTCCTTCTCCTTCACTGCAGAATCGGCTCTGCCTTTGCTGTTTGCAGCAACTGGGCTCAGAGCTCTGCAGCTCCAGAGATGTTCTGGCTGCATCCCCTCATCCTGCTGTCTTATTGGGTCATTGTCATTATGGAATTTAACCCACTGTCTCACCTGGGATTCTTTTGCCATGTGTTAAACTCACTGCTCTGTTCTTCTTCAGACAATAATTTACTACTGTGTGATACTTCACTTGCTGCTGGAAGAAACTGTCAGAAATCAAAGATTTTAGGCTCATAACTCATCAGTCCAGACACATGGTGGTCTCCCTATAGCTGTAAAGTGGGATTACATATTCTGCCACAGGTTAGGCAAGGATGCTGCTTTTACTAGGTTTGCAATGGCTCTTGTAGCAGCGTCACTGTTGGTAGATGGTGCCAGTGCTGTGTTTTGCAATCATGGGTAGCTATTTTCGAACACATCACTCCAACATTGATAATGCATCACCAATTAGTCTGAACAGAAGCTCACACTCCCAGCTGCACTGATTCAGTACTGTACCACTGTGCATTTCAGAGCCATGGTTTTTGCTGTTGCCTTTGTTGTGTTCTTTTTCATCCAGGCATTCTTGAGTTGTTGCAGTTAAATTTTCGCTCAGATTGTGGCAATTCCAGCCACTAACAAAAAATCCTTTAAAAACAATCCACAGGGCTTGTACATCTTGTGAGAATATGTGGATCCTGAAAGACCAAAGGAAATCTTTACCTTAGGAAAAGATAAGATTTATTTCAAGAGCATTAACATTATATTAAATTTTGAACATATTTTAAAATATCACACTCACTGAACTCTTAATCACATTTGAACATGTAATGATGATGCCAATATTTTGTAAGCTATTATAAAAATAAATTTCTTCAGAGATCTACAGAGTAACCATTGACAACCAAAGTTTCATCCTGTTGAGTTCATTGCATCAGTTTGGGAACAAAATTTTTCCAGGCAATCATGTCTCAAATGCACTCGCTAATTAATCTATTAATATTAAAGGCAAACAGTTGCAAATCCTGCAGGATAATTTTACCCCTTGTGCATTCTCTCTAGAGTAGATCCATTATTCTGATGCAATTAATATCTCTGAGTTTTTGCAATGATTTATTAATAGTAATTTATAATGCAGCAGTCGGTGCCTCAATGAAATGTACATAGAGTAAAGATATTGCTGGGTTTCAGAAGTTTTATTCCAAGATTAATGAAAGAGAGAGCTTGTGGCAGACAGAACCAGGATACTGTAATCATGTGTTATTAGTTGCACCTTTAAAAATACAGTGTGTTTAAGGTACAAATGATTTATGGGAGGAGCAGCATTGAAGTTTGTATGTGTGACACTTCATACACCAGAATATGGCCAGTAGTCTTTTAAACATGCTTCTGTCAAAGACAGGAACTCCTACATGTTCCTATTACATCCCAGGTTGGAAGGTAATTTATAAATGTTTAGACAATGTAGAACATGCAAGAAATCCATTAAGTCATCCTTCAATAGATACACAGAGAGAGGAGTTTCCATCTGGTGCAGCCCACTGGTTCCCACTGCAAGGAACTGATAGTGCATATGGTTTCTTTGGGCAAACATCTCACTTTTTAGAACTTTTCCTTCCAAGCATGGGGGGAAAAACCCATGACAAAAAAATAGGAATGTCTGCCTGCTTCATCTATGTATTTATTATATCACTGACTCCATGAGAGTCCTGTATTTTAATTTCACACTAAGAAGCTATTGTTAATATGTTTTTCCTTCTGGTCTTTACTAAATTGAATGACTGATGCATCTGCATCATCTGTACTCTTCTTGTAACCACATATTCACTGGCAGAATTAGAAGTATGTATTTTGTGGTTGAATTTGGACAAAGTAAATTCCTAACTAGCTGAAAATAGTGATAAGAAATATCTCACTTCAATTCTGGTGGTACATGAGACAGTCAAAATCTGTTTTTTGTTACAGTTCCTCTCTCAGAGTGTGATGTTACCTGTTTTCATCACTGGCCTTTTTTGCCATCCCAGTACTCTGCAGGGTATATGCCTGTATCAGTGCTTTATAAGGTACCAGAGCTTCAACATGATTTAAGAGAATGTTGAAAACTTATTTTATTTAAAATTAAATTAAATAATATTATTAAAAATAACTTAAAGGCCTAAAAATTGGTTTACCTAGAGTTAAAATGACAGATTAAGGAGCCATACCCAGCAAGATCACTCCCAAAACTTTTATTAATCTTTATTCTTTCTTTTACACTTTGCTCCATTGATAGTTGCTATGATTACCTGTACATGCCATTAATTTCATTACTGTATCAAAGTACACAAACCAAATGAACATCAACATACACTAAGCTTTTCAGAGGTTTTAAATTTTGTTTGAAACCTACATTCCCACATAATTCTAAGCTGTTTTATGCAATAGAATTAAGGACAAGATAGATTTTTCTTGTGATGATATTCTGAACCAAAGCTTTAGAGAACGCTATCTGTTCCAGGAGACATGAAAAAGATGTGATAGTTGGCAACACTGGTTTTGTTTCATTACCATCACATCCGAATGCAGGGAAGCTGCTCCCAGCACTGCTAACATTTACTCCTCTGGAAATCACCCAGACCACCATCCTTCTCCAGGCTGCAAAGAAGGGAGAAAGTATCTGGAAGCAGTGATGAAAGCTGGCTGTTAAAAAGCCTGCTCTGAGCAGAGATTTGTTTTGAGTCAGGTGGCAAAATATCTGTCTGCGAGCGAGACGGGCTTGTGCGGCGTCTGTGGGCAGAGCTCACTCAGGTGCTGGCAGGTTGCAGATTCTCCACCAGCTGGTCTGAAGGCTCTCCCGAGCCCGTGGAGGAGACAAGCTCCTCCTCTCCAACCAGCAGCTTTCAGTTTTACAGGGAACGAGTAACAAGAGTGCACCTCCTGCTTTTCGACACAGAATATCAGAAACCTCTTCTTCTCCTGGCTTAGACAGAGCAAGTCTCTCCAAGGCTCTCACGCTTCCTGTAGTGCATGGCTCAGATCTTCCCACTGATCTGGTTTTACAGCACTGTGATGTAATGTCACTGTTGTCTGGCAGTTTGTCTGGCCCTCTAAGCCACTCAAGATGCTGTTGTACAAGACAACTGTAACACATTTCCACATCAGACCTGTGGTCTGGCTTGAAAATGCAAACACCTCAGCCCTCAATGCACTATGTGATATACAGCAGAGGTATTCCCCAGCAACAAAGTTCAAGGAAAAATCTTCTTATTTGGAGTTTAGAGTAGGAAAACACAGACAACAAAAAACCATACACAGGCTGTGGAATAAGTGTTCATTATAAAATTAAATATAATTGAACTTTTTAAGCTTCTGTATGTTTATAGCCATCTCACCAGAGGAAGGCAATTTTGGAGAGGTAGCTGGAGGCTGTACCACTGGGGATTTACTCCTGTAGTAGTGATGACTGGACCATGTATGGGTCTATTTCAGGGACTACACATTGATTTAGCAGAGCTTTAGGTTCCTTGGGGAGTAATCAGTGGTGAGGGTGCATATGAATGTGATTATGGGGACCTCAACATACCATATGTTCTACAGGCTCAAAATATGGGAAAATGATTTCCTAATTGGTAACACATAACTGAAACAGCTGCTGTTTTAGAAGGAGCAAATCCATCACCTAGGATTCCCAAGAGGAGTTAAATCATCACTTGATACATCAAAGTGTTGCATTAACTTTTCCCTGTGAGGCAGACTTTAACTGCTGCTGTATTTGATCCAGATACTTGATGGTCTTTGTAAATTGAACAAAGTCCCTGCATGCCAAAATTAAATGGTGATTCAATCTAAAGAAAATAGGGATTTTCCAACTATCTCGAAGGAGGCTTTGTGAAAGGTAGAAACCTTTCAAGAGGAAATACACTTGAAATGTGTTGAAAGATAACTGTTTGGATATGTGGGACATGCAAACTAGTTGTCCAGGTTAAAAGAAAGCTTTCTTGAAATAAGAGTACAAAACTGTCACTTTCAACAGAGGAAACCACTACTATTTCTAAAATACCAAAAAACTTATCGAAGATTACCTCTGGCTTAATTTTGCTTAAGGTATGCAAGATGCATACTAGTCAAAAACCCAGCAATGTCTTTGAAGTATTCCTCAGATTCTATTTCTGTCTTCCACAACATTCAGCCTTCTACAGTGGTCAGTGGATGTCCTCAGACTTTGGTCACACACTCCAAACTCAGATAAGCAAGTAACAGAGAATCAGTTTGCAGAACACCCTTTTCCCCATTCACTTTCTAGGAAACCTTGATCATTTTCGAAATTGAAGACAAGTCCAAAGTAATCAATCCACCTTTGTAAGAAATTAAAATACCTAAAGCTGGAATTAAGGGCAGCTTATAATACATCACAACAGCTTTATTGCTTAAGACAGTAATTAACTTAAGATTTCTTTTGCACACTCGTCAAGAGGATCTAATTTTGGAGCTCTGGATTCTTTAATATTCCTGAAAAAGTCTTCTTTGCCAAAGAAGATTTCCATTCAAGTAACCTTTTCACTTTCAGGCCTCATTCCTAAAAAAGAGAAAACAACCCAAAAATTAACAAAACCTAGGCAAAATTCTGGTTGAAGATGCTCCTCATTTTATTGGGAACTTTGCTATAGGTTTATATGTAATCTGTTTCTATATGGTAGTGATGGAAAATTATTTAAAAGCAACAGACTACAACTTCAATGGGTAACTTTTAAGAAGGGGACTCTAGGCATCAAGAGATTAAAGATATTCTTCTTTAGGACAATTATCTTGTTTTCCCAGTTTTGGATGGCTGGGTGCCAAGCAAGTCTACAACTGTCACAAGAAGGAGAGAACGAGATGCTGATTAATAACTCTCTCAACTGCTACCACTCTGGATTTAAGAAAGTTTTAGAGAATCTAGGGGGTACTAGAGAGATCATAAAGGAGAGAAACTGGAGGCAGCGAAATTAGAGTTGAGGGACCCTGAGATTCACTGTAATAGACACAAATATGTATTATATAATATACCTCTAGATATCAAATTCAAATTTTACGGTCCAGAATTGATGCACTGGAAGGAAAGGAAAAGGATCTGAGATTTTGTCTTACAGTGACTGAGAGGGAAACAGGGAGCAGGGAGCCCATACAGCCCAGAGTATTGATTGATCAAGTGCTAGGGACATTAATTGGAAGAACAGAAAGCCACAGAGGCAAAATACTTCTGGAACTAAAGAAGAAAGCTAATTTTTGGTCCAGAAAAAAGAAAGATGTTCAAGGGGATGCAAATAGCAGCTCTGAGACTGGTTCAGACATAGGTTTCTGGAAGCAAGAGAGGAAAAACCTACGCACGAGAATGAAGAGACCAAAACGGAGATGAAAAGGAGATCTCAGAACAAATTAATTTTAAGGATTTCAAGAAGCTCAGAGACAAAGTGGAAAAGGGATACAAAATGATGATTGGAAAAAGCATGCTTTGTATTTACTTGGAGCAGTGGTGCTAAAAGCTGAACTGACAGGCAGGAGGTGAGGAACTAAACAGAAGGAAGGGATTTTATGGCTTACAGGAACAAGCAGCCAGAGGGGAAAATAAGTCTTAATTGATGCAAGGTCTTCTAGTTTGCTCAGAAAAAAAATTACAATATTTTTCCTGTTAATTACTAGGGACAATTCTTGAAATGCAACAGCTTGTTTTAAAGAGCATATGGTAGGGGGTGCTAGGCAAATGCAGCAGACAATGTGTTACCAAAAGAAGAAAATCTCTTTTACATAAGAAGACATATGTAATCCAAATTTATCCACACCATACCATCAGAAAGGGTATTTTAAATCATGCTGCCTATAACACTAATATTCAGACCGCAATTACTCGCTAAGGTATGTGCCATCAGTACTTTCAGACATTACTCTAAGGGGCAGCTTGAATCTTAGATGTATAGAAAAAATATAATGGAACGGTAGCTAGGAGTTTGTAGGGTAAGTGATGAGCTAACCTGGCTGTGATAAGTGATGTGCTAACCCAGCCTGATCACATGCTGAGGCCAATAAATGATCCTGTTGTCTGGAAGCTTCTTGAAACTCTGCAACCACAGGATTTACCTCTTTTACATAAATATAATTTTCCTGCCTTCCTCAAGCACTCTTTGAATATGTGCTTATAACTTAAATTTATTTTTCAGCAATATTCTCTTTATGGCATTAGATTTTTATACCTCTGCAACAACATGGTTCTCTTACTATCTCATTGCCACCTTTTGTCAGCTGCCTTCCAGTTTTATATTCTCTAGCACAGTGTGAAGAAGTTTCTGATCTACCTTCTCTTATATCCATGAAAATACTTCTGTAGATGAGAAAACTGGAAGCACTCTGCACTTCATCATAAAATTATCTTTGTTTAAAATAAAATTTTCTGTTCCTATGATAAAGTCACAAACAAACCATGTCACAGAATGGATCTTATTAAAAACAGAAACTAATTATGAAAGCCCATCTTTGCAGCATCAGTGCACAGGGTAGAGACCTGAAGGAGGAGATGGGGGACAGTGCGTGGCAGCAGGGATTCTGTGGGAGGACAGGGTCCCACAGTGGGATCTGCCCTAGGAACAGACATTTGGACTGCCAGCTCTGGGGGTTGGGGAAGGTGTGGTGTCCCTATGAGCCCTGGGTTGGTTGGGACAATTGAAGGATGCCAGGAGTCTGAGGGATTGGGTGAGTGGGCTGGCACAGCCTGCAGCTCAGGGGGCTCTGTGCTGGCAACAGGTGCTGGCAGTGCCACCTCTGAGGAAAAGGGGCTTCCATGGCAGCCTCTGTGCTCAAGTGACCATCTGGATTCATGCTACATGTGACCTCCTCAACTATTTGTGCAGGTTTCCAGGGTGGATTTGGGATGAAGAGCACAGTCCCAACTTCATGCTTTGGTTCTGATGGAGAACCAAAAACCTGTGAGGAGCTCTCTGCAGCCATCTGGGAAACCAGCCCACAGGTTGCATGGCAAAGACAGTGCCATGCACTTAAACCTGAAGTGGATTTTGATGAACATTTTGGGTTCTGTAGAATGAGAATGGATGAGTAGTATTTCCTGGTTTAAGATAAGATCAAAACAGGACCCACAATAACTTCAAAATGAGAGTAAATCCTCTGTAACCTAAAGAAAATATGCCCTTCCCAGTTTTGAAATTCTCCTTCAGTCGTAGCAGATACTGTGATGTCTCACCAAGAGAGTGAGCACTGATGTTGCCAATTCGGCCATCATGTCCTCCTGATTGCACTGTTTCTGCCAAAGGAGCTATCAGTACATACAGCTGCTTGTAAAGAACAACAGATTAAAACAATGCAAAGCTTTCATGAAGGTGAAACACATGTACTAAGTTAGCAGTTCAATATCTATCCACTCTTGACTTAACTGAGTGGTTCCCAACAGGTCTTTATTTTATACAAAGGCTAATTTGTATAGCAATATTTACTGGCAGAGTAAGACCAACTCTGGAGATGCCCATAACCACAAACAAAAAAAATCATTCACTTCCTGACACATCTTCTTCCTGCAGGATCTTGCGGTACGAAGTTCTTTTCCTGTGTGAGTGGCAGTTTCCATACCAACCTTGCTCTCTGAAGCACACTTACAAAGAGCTGAGATGAAAAGACTGGAGTTGAAGCTGGCAGCTGCTACACCCTGTGCTCACTACGATTGTAGGTCTGCAGCCCCCGCCTGTGGAGGTGCTCACAGAGAGCACTGCATCAGGGGCACCACGCCTCCCGAAACCCAGTGCCAGGTTAGGTATCTGCATGAGTCACAGGGAGAACTAGATATGGAGAAATGGAAATCACTACTGAATGAGGGGACACCTTATAATAGTCAATAGGAAGTGCTAAAAAGGGAAGAGTGTTTCTTCCAGACTTAGACATCTGTTCCTTCTCTGGCCCCAGACTTGAAAAACATATGTGAGATTCACAGACCAACACTCTGTCACTTAAATCATCCCTTTGGGCACAGACGACCAGCTCCCTTTGTTTCTTTAAAAAACATAGTCAGTGGCAACATAATTTTATCAGCTAGTCTGGTGTTCAGATCTGAGTCTTTTCCAGCATGAGGCAGACCAAGCTCATTTCCCAGCAGACAGATCTGTGTGGCACACTGGGATGAGCCTCCTGCCTGGTACACGTTCCTACTGTGCAAAAACAGTGGGAACAGTTTTAGGGTCAGAAGGAGTGACGGCAGGAGAAACCATGATGTTGTAAAGCTGAAAAGATAGTATTCAGCTAAGAGAGAGGGTCTTACTTCAAGCCTTGCCCAAACAAATGAGTAAAAACATACATTAAACAGTATTAAACATTTGCCATAAAAATCACACAGCATGAAAGAAACGATACGGTGATCAAGAACTAAACCCCAGCTCTCTTCATGAAAGCAAATGCTATAAAAATCTAGTACCTCTACATCCCTGTTTCTGAGCAGAAGACCTCTCACTGAAGCTTCTTCTATTTTTGGTTTCTATTCCCTCTCTTACCTCTGACCATGCCTCACATCAAAGCCAACTTTGCAGTTTTGCCTTTGCAGCCCATTTCTAGCCCCTCTCCAGGTAAAGCTCTATGTTTTCTCTGTCTTTCAGCTTCACCTTTTGTTCATTTGTGGGTGATTAAGCTCCTTTCCACATCTGCACCTTGTTCTTAGTGATAGTTAGTTTGAATTTTAGCTTTGGCATCAATACTCTGGAAAGATGTTTTCTCACTGTCTTGCTGCTAATTAAAGCTAGCTTGCTGAAGGCTCTCATCCACAGTCCCAGGAGATTCCTGACCCTTTCATTTGGCACACAGTTATTTTCCAGGTGATCAGTTAGGGTATTTTTAAGTGGTTTTCAAAAATTATGTTTGCTAGGTACATTGCATTAAATTCTCCCATCAAAGTCATTCTCTTTATATTTTTAAGAGGAAGTAATTATTAATCAAGCAAGTTGAATTATTCATTGTAATTTTGAATTTGTCTGCCACTTAGAAAATAAACAGCTTGTTTTGCTATTACATATGTTTTAGAACTGCATTACTTAACACCCAGCTGTAAGCCTGAGTAAAAATCACAGAAACAGAAATCTATGGGCAGATGTTGCATTTCAACATCCATTCTCACACTCAGCTCAGAAAATCTTGTGTGCAGATTTCACTTTCCTTGAGGTGATCCAGTTCCTAACCACTGACTTGGTATCAGCAATCACATCAGGGCAGCCTGGCATGCTTTGAACTGACTCTATGGGTCATTGATCCCAAAAGTCACTGAAGGCAACAGGTGGTTAGACAGTATTAAAGGAATAGGTTTATTGATTCGATTCCTTAAATAAAACATTATGAAGAAAAGACTATGGCAAAAGATCTGCAGATATCCAGCAGGTTTGTGGTGTGCATCCCACTCCTGGTATAAAATATGCATGGTACAAATGCCCTGGGAGTCTGCTGCTTGTCATTGGGATTGTGTCACATGAGTGCAGCAAGCTGAGCAAAGGAAGGATGTGTGTGAACAGCATGTTTACATGGATAGGTGACTGAGCATAAGTGCTGAGTTCATTCACTTTATGCCTGTTAAAAATCAAACCTTTCATCTGTATTTGACATTTAGTACAGGCTAAATCTTTCTATATATTCACACTGATTTTGTTTTTCCAGCCATCTCAGCTCTCACTGACTATGCAGTCTCTCCCACGCCATTTCAGAGCAAAATTTCACAGGTCAGTCACGATTTAAAGCTGATTTTGCTCAGGAAAGAAAACTCATAAAATTAGGGACAGCCACAAGGTGATTTTAGAACTGTCATCTGCACACAGCTGGGCTGGGCTCACAGGCTGTGTGATGTTGGAGCCCAGTTGTTTGGCTTGGGAGGATCTGGAGGCACATGGGTGATGTGGTCACCTGTTCAGCTCTTCTTCACAGCTGCAACACCTGGCCTGTTGTCTCTCTTTTACATTCCAAAGGCCAGGATAAGTGTTGAGGCTTAGTGCTGGTGTGCCTTTCACCACAGTCTGCCCACCCTGGCCAGAGTGCAATGCCTCTGTGGGACTGCACCGCTCCCCAAGGTAGCCAGGAGCTCCCCAAGGTAGCCAGGAGCTCCCCAAACCCCCAGTGCTGCTCACATCCCAGTTGTGTCAGGAATCACACGTTGACACAGGTTGTGGAAATGATTCCCTCAACTTGGTGGCCCCACTTGCAAAAATATTTTTGGGATTGGTACTGACTGATAAAAATATGCACTATAGTCTATGCCAAGGCAGTGGTAAATTTGCTATAGCAACATAGTATGTCTGATGGGTGTGTTATTCTGAAGCCTCAGCTGTGGGCCAGGACTCCTTCACACTAGATACTGTACAAGCCCAGACTGAAAACTGTCACTGCGAATTTGCTTTTTAAAGTAAGTGATTTGATGAATGATGATAGGCTCAGTTGTCAAAAGTACTGGTTTCAGAGTACAAATGCTGCTATTTTTGTCTTCAGTTGTTTGCTAAATGTCCAACTTTCAAGTTTCAGAGTAACATGCTTTCTTACAAAATGTTTTGAGTAATTTCTAGCTTTCCTTTTAACTCTGCCCTAGAGGTACCCTAACAAAGTCCTGGCATAAAAGAACTTCAGGATGTTGTAGAAACCCTTAGTCATTGCAGAATATTGATATTGGCAAAGATGTTTCACATGGAATAAAACACATTCACATTTACAAAATAGTTGTTATTTCCAGCCTATTCATACATTACACTGTGCTTACTCTCCTATAGTGGAAGAGCCCAAACATAACTTCATGTATGATCATGTAGGCTGACAGAAAAAGTGCAGTGAGACACAAGCGGGTGCAAAACAACCCCATGGGGGCTGCAGCTGCATCCTGCTGTGACAAAATGTCTCCAGAGACACCAAAGGAAACTATTTCATAAATGGGCCCTCCAGGAACAATAAAATCTAAAAGCATCACACTGGCACAAAAAAGTGTCATTCTAAAGGAAAGGGTAGTTTTCTTATCATATAGTTAAATCATTATGTGCACTCTGTTTATTAGTGCTCTAAATAGTTTTCTTATTAAGGTTACTTGTTTCAGATTAAATCCTGTTTCCAGCTGGCAGTGTCAGTAAACACCTGTAAGCTGAGGTTCTCTTCCTGGTGCTGGGATGTAGGAAGGACTCCAGACTTGCAGTGTGCAGCTTCTAGTTAATGCAGAGTAGATGCAGTTCCATTTTGCATCATTTTAAAATACCAAATTAATCCTGATTATGTAACTTTAACTTTGATGCTTACCTAAGGAACCTCAGCATGATATGTACACTTTAGACAGCTTTTTACAGATGGGCTGAATCTTGTCTTTAAAAGGCCTAGTAATGTGAAAATAATTGGTACAACAAATTTTCATCCAATTTGATAAATACACCTCTCTGTGTCAATTCTATTTTAGATAGAATGTAAATGGTTATATGAATAAATGTACCTGACTCCGATGGATTTTGTTTCATTATGTTCACATGTTTTGTTTAGCATTTTTATGAAACCATATGAAAAATGAATGAATGCTCAAACTAGTTTACATCACTCCTTAGTGATTAATTACAGCATAAATACCATGATTCTTCTATGCTGAAATAGAAAAAAAATACCTCAGAGACATGTTTAATCATTTGGCTCTAATAGTGCTGTGTTTATTCGTTCCTTTTTGGTCCATTAGAGAGTAAATTAGTTTTGATTCACTTGCTTTGATTGGCTTAATTGTACCAGTTACAGATGAAGTACAAATAAAACTGTAATAAATCCAGGAGATGTTTAACCTGCTCAACTAAGATCTTTAACAGTCAATTCCAATAGCAATTTACACTCAGCAGTTTAACCAGACCCTTAGGAAGTTGATCTGATTTTTCTGAAAACCAGATACTTTATCTGTGTTGCTGAAACAAGACTGGTGTATCATATTTTAAAGTCTGGATTATTTTACAAATATTTTTGTGATCTTGTTCTTCTCTGTGCTGGGCATTCCTCCCTGCCAAGAGGATTTTAGGAGCTGGTATAAAAGTGAATACTATGGCTTCTGCCCAAGGTAAAAACACTAAAGGTCACTACCAGAGAAAACAACAATTTCCAAATTAAATTATAAAATAATGATTTTTAATGTCTTTGATTTAAAAATCTGAAAATACTTACATCTAATGCATAATGCACTAAACCACAAGGTTCATCAGATCACAATTTAAATTGCTATGACCTTTAAATATGCTATTTAATATGTGCATGAGAAATTCTAATACTAAATACCATATATTAGTCAAATTGGACTTTTGCGTGGCATTGCGAATCCTTCTGTATCTATAGAACTAAAAAGGACAATGTACATTATGAACCAGTCCATGCTGGAGTTCGTTATGCCCCAACAAGCCCCACCAAGAAATAAAGAAGCTTATTAACATAGAAAAATGTCAGTTATTTTAATTATAACAGGAGGTGAAAGGAATCTTCTCTGAGTGTGAAATTACTGTGAAGCCATCCATTGATCCCTCTATTTAATCAGTCTCTTGAGAGCACCAGAAAGATGGAAGAGTATCTGATTAGTGTGGAAGTGTCAGCCTGGGATCAGCTTTAGGCACCCAGCTTTCATGTCGAGGGCTTTCCCCTCTCCACTCACAAACTTGGACCCCTGGCTGGATTTACCACTTGCCCCACTGGAGCAGTGCTCCCCTCACTGCACAATGCCAATGGAAAAAAGCAGAGGATACCCAAACCTTTTGGTTAAGTTTCCTGACAAAAGACTCAGCAAATGACACACCAGGTCCCAGTGAAGAGAACAAAACCAAAGCACCCAAATCAGTTACTCCAAAGTCATCCAAGGAGGTCAAGCAGACCCCTGTCCCTGGTATGAAACCCACTGAAGTAGGTCAAGGAAAGATCCTTCCCTCCCCAGCCAGCTCCAGCAGCATGGGCTGACTGCGTGCAGGGGCATGGGACTTATTTTGGACTGTACGGGGGAAGAACTGTGCAAAACTTATGGGACATTTTAAAGGGATTTATGTGAAATGTCCTATGGGACTTTTAGGGAAAGAACCGAAGTTGGGAAAGGTGTCCGGGTGGCTCCGGGTTCTCAGTGAAGCAGGGAAGAGGCCCACAGATACCAGGTGCTTCCATCAGTTCTCTGCAAGAAAATCACAACTTGACCATGTAGGCAGGGCCTGCTGCTCATGCAGGTGCCTATTAGTGTGAGGAAGTTAGATTTCTCTTTCCTCTGTTGTAAAATCTTTTACCTCTCCAACCAGCAGCAGATGATGATGCTCAGCAAACCATTGAATTCACACCCAAACTGAAAACAAACAATTTGCAAACAAGATATAACCTGGAACAGGTTCTGAGTACTTTGAATATTGAACAGATCTGTCAAAATCAAATTCTGTTCATAGACAATTTGTGAATAGCAGAAAAAGCTAAAACAGCAAAATAAATGTTTGATCTGCATAGTTTATGCTGTTCTGTCAACATCTGAATTATCAACCAGAACACCTACTCAGATTCTTCAATGTCAGATCCAAATTTACTGCCCCCAAGACAAGTTTGATCTGCTCAGAGGAGGCTGAGGTGAGCTGATCAGTGCTAAGCATGTATATGCCTTCTATTAGCACTACAATGGGCATCTCTAGGAAAAATCTCTTCCCTACATTTTAGCTTTCTATTTAAAACCAAACTAAGCTATGCAACATACCTGATTTTTCTTCAGACATGAAATCATGTGTATGTGTGCATTACATTGATCTTGGTTGTTGTGAAGTGAAGATTTTCAAAGCATTTGGATTATTCACCATCCACATTATTTTGTATTTTATTCAGTTTACCATGAAAATTGCCTGTGAATTAAACCAGTCTCTAATAATGTCCACTTCGTATTATTGATTTTTAAAAACTGTTTGCAAATAAAGTCTATAGTTGGAACATAAAACTTCTCAGTAGAGCCCTGAATCTGTTGATATTGAACTAGACATCTTACTCTCAGACTTCATCCTTGCTGCAGACCCTATCACTTTAAAAAGAAGGAGCCCTTTATTAAAAGGGTATTCCTACACCAGCAGAGCACTACGGGAAGCTGTGATCGGATCTGACAGTTGGTTTACTCTTAACATTTGATCACAAAATTTCCGTGCCATCTGCGGGAAGCCACACAGGCAAATGTGTCATCACATCTAATAATGAAAAGAAGAAACAGACAGAACGTGCTGTAGAAACAGACTGCTTTAATTAACCTCCCAACAATGCTTTGCAGAATTTGCACTGGAAGTCCTGCGTGTGGACAGGCTGCAAAGGAGAATGTCACAACAGCAAAAGAGGATACACCATAGATTTATTAAGAAAACTTTTTAAGTGAAGAATTAGAGGATTGCATGCCTTGAAGGCCTCTGAATTTAGTGAAGGCAGGCCATGCTGGTAGCAACTGACTGCTTTGGGCAGTGCCCAGCTGTGCTCACAGACTGCCTGCCCAGGGCCACTGACCACATGAGCTAAGGGTGCAAGAGACTCAAGAAGTTTAATAGTTATGCTTAGGAGATAAAAAATCTGTGTCTGATTTTTACTCTGGATGAGGATCTCCAGCCACAAAGAAATGAATGGAAATAGGTGCACAGCAGCATCCCCTGGTGCCATTTGGGGTAAGGTATAGTGTAGGGAAAGTATTGGGGGATGAAATCCCAGGGTGATTTAAGCACGTGAAGCTGCTCTGAAGGCCTGGGCTGTGCTGATGGATAGAATATAGGTGCACTTTAGGGGACAGGTTGCTCCTGCACAGGCCGTGACACTCCTATGTGGTTTATGTCTTAACAAAGAAATGATGCTATGCTGTTTTATCCTGACTGCATGCTCTGCTTCCTGGTTATTCTGGGCTGAGGACCAAGATGATGGCCTGCCATGTTGTTTCAAAGAGATGTAAATCTCTCATTATTGAGGGCAGCCTGAGCATCAGGACATGGTTGCAGCGTGAGTTGTGCCAAATGCCACCCGACAACTGGGCAGGAGGGAAATCCCATAGTGGCAGGGTGGGTATTCATGCACGTACAGTGGGGCCCACTTGGACAGTGTTTGGATGTCTGGGATAAACAAGTCATATAGGATGGTTCTTTGCAAGCCAGCACCCTGTTTCAGCAAACACTTGAGGTCCCAGACTGTCTCTGAGCCTTCCCAGCTGCTTCCTCATTTACATCTAGTCTCAAGTTCTGCTACACCAATGTTTGGAGAAAAGAATGTTATGATACTACTATTACTTCCTTTACATTTTTCAAATACTATTTTTTCTCTGCCTTTGGCAAGCTGGTCATCCTCCCCAGGTATGATCTAAAGAGGAGACACCCAGTGGTCCCTCACAGAGACTCCAGGCTGTGGGTTGTCAGGATTTGATCTCCCACAGGAAATAAAGTTTGCTTGGGATTTTATTTGCAGTCCAGATCCATCTGGAACAGCATAGCCAGGGTTGGCTTTGGGCACTTTGTGGAAACACCCATGAGTTGTCTGCTCAATGTCAGCTCAGCACAGCCCTGCCAGCAACTTCCAGGTTTGGCAGCAGGAGCTCACACTGTGCTGGGACCTTCCCCTCCCAGCAGCAGCATGGACATGGCTCAGGTTGTCCGTGAGCAGGCATGCTTGGCTGGAGCTCAGGCCAGGACCCATTGCTACCCAGCCCATTTAGCAATTCAGCAGCTAAAGTAGAAAATGAGGGTCTGTAGTGTGGCACAGAACTTTGTGGGGAAAGGCATTTGATAACTCTCAGAGCCGTGGCAGGGCAAGCACATTTTCCATTCTGTCCAGCCTGTACCACTGAGAATGACACTGCAACACTCACAGCTTATGAAAAAATTAGCACATTCATAGCATTCCTGTGTGACCAAGAGTGGCAGCACTATACCTGTGTGCAAAATTGGAGTAATCTGCTATCCTTGAATGCCACCTATAGGTTAATGTTTTCTGAAATAATCCTGATAAAACCCATGGAAGATAGAGGTCAAAGTGTAGATTTAGATCAAAGTGCCAAATTTTTGTGTGCTTACTTTGATTTTTGTAAGGTCACTACTTGTCCTCAAGACAGTTGCATCCACTGCCTGATCACAGTTCCTCTCTGTATGATTTTACAGATCTGCTCACTCATGGTCTTAATGGCTCATTTATGAAATTATCATTCAAAGGCTAGTTTTTTCAGGAACACAACCCTATGGATTTATTCCTCATTGCACAGAACCCTTTAGTAACTGCACAATACTGACATACTGACACACAGCATCCTTTGGAAAGATGTCACAGGGTACTTTGCAGCAAGTTTCAGATCATTAACAGGGAAGTCAGTAATTTATAGCAGCTGTGAGTCCGGCCCTGCATTCTGGTAAGAGATTTTTGAGCAGCGTGTGTTTGACCTTCACTTTACACTGTGTCCTTTTTATTTATTTTTATTTTCCTCATCAGAGCAGACACCATTTCTCAACTCTGTAAAAACAGGAACCAGTTTGGGAACTGGTTTATTTGGGAAGTTTTTGATAAAATCAATGAAACCATCTGGAGATGGTAAATTCATTTCAAAGAGGATTTATCCTTCAAGCTGCTGGGCATGACCTGCACTGTGCTCATGGCCTTCCCCTATGTACCATCTTTTGAGGAGGCACCCAGTACACTGCAGGACCTCCTTGCCTCCCAGCTCTAGTGCAGTGATTCAGCTACAACAAAAGAACATTTTTTGTCCCACTCCTAATATAGGCCAGCACATATTTGGTAGCATATTTGGACAATGTGGCTGTTTTAGCATTATGAGACAACCTAATGTAATTTCAATTACAATGAATTCTTGGGAAAAGAGGAATACAGATTTGGTGTTTTGTTTTTTTTTTTTTTAAGAGCTTCTAAAAGGTGTGGATGGATAAGATATTACTACAAATATTTTCTTGCTCTTCACACCTGTATATATGGAATATATGGGAGTATAATTTAATAAAGAATGTTTTTTTTATTCACCCATAATATCTTCAAGACACAATGATATCAGTGAGGAAGGTGTTTGATGTGAGCCATTGCATCTCTAGCTTTATATCAACTTAAATCAGCAATGCAATAATGGAAACATAATGCAGATTATGAAATTCTGTTGATGCAGGAGGTCTTGGGGTCTAAGATGTCTTCTAAAAATGTTTCCAGAAGTACATGGTAATTCATTACAACACTAAACTTCACTGATATGTGTAGCACCATTAAAAACCAGCTTTCTCATATAAATGTCAGTTTCTTATTTTCAAAAATTTAAAGTGCAATTAATTATTGCAATACTTCCTCAAATCTTAGATTACTTAACACCTGAAAATGAATATGCAAACAGCCTGAGATCCCTTTGTTGTTATAATGAACTCTTAAAATCCATAAGCAAAGGTGCATTATTCTGTCTCTTCAACCTTTGTTACTAAAGTAAATTGTCAATGGATCATTGTGAACACATCCTTACCACATAAGCTGATAGGATCCTAAAACTCCTGTTGTATTCAAATTTTCCTTAAAAGACTTGAAAAGGTCTTTAATATTTTCACTTTTTGAATATCAGTGATGAAATGAAGTAACAAAGGCAGATGAAATCAGCTGAAATTAGAAAGTTCTCTTTAGATAGACTGATATTTCTTGTATTATTAACATTGCTTTTTTTATTTCTCAGCTTTAAGCTATTTGCCTATCAGTTCCAAATGTCTTTTAACTGTGCTATTGTATATAACAAATGCCTTTGTTTGAATAGAAGTTTGGGCTGCTGAATTGCTGCAGTATTTCATTTTTTATCACATGTGCTAAAGGTACTGTACAAGCATCTGTCCACATTAGCAGGCTCAGCTGCACATTTGCTCTCATGGAGTCAAGAGAAGGCAGTATTTTCCTGATGACATTCCTAGAGACATCTAATTGTTTTTCCTCTGTAAGAATCTCTCCCAGGAGGTATAAACAACTTGCATAGAGGAAAAAAAAGCACTCAAGGCACCTCCCAAGATGACAAAGCACAAAAAGTTAGGAGAGACATGACTTTTCCTTCTCTTTTACTTATTTCAGTATTTGCAGTGTTTCTTAGTAAAGGACTCAGAAGCAATGAGTCAGGAAGTAAAATTCTTAAAATAATCTAGAAATGTTCAGAAGAAATCTGTGTTTTGCAAAATCCTAGGTTGTGCCATCTCCAGCAATTTCTCTAATGACTGTTCTACCAGAGAAGAGAGCAATACTTTCCATCAGCCTCCTCCTTGAAAGTATTGCTCCCCAAAATTCCCATCCACAGCAACAGAGAGTTTGGGCAGGCCTGACCTCTTCTGTGTTTCTCACCTGATGTGCTTTTTGATGTGGCAACCCATTTATTTAGGGACTTCACTGAGGGGACCAGTGTAAGGCTGGTGAGCAGCCAAGGAGGTCCCTGCTGTCTCCAGGTATCATCCCCTTCACAACAGAGCCTTCCCAGAAGTGGACAAAGGAGAGAACAAAGCAGTATCATAGAAGGGCTTCCCTGCAAGGGCTGCCTGTTGCCTCATTTTCAAACACATACATATAGAGGAGCTTCTCCTGAGCCAGGAACAAGCTTGGCTTTGTCACCTCTGCGAGATCATGGATGCAATTAGGACTCTGCCAGTGTGTGACCTGGTAAACTAGATGTTGAGATAAGGTAACGCTCTCTCATCCATTTCTGTCAACAAAGGCAGGTGTTGGCATGGCTAATGACAAAATTCTTCCCTTTGAACAAAACAGTGCATTTTTATGATTCTGGTACTGGCTGTGATTCAGCCTTTTTGTATGTCAGTTGCCAGCAGCTTCCTCAGATGAATCAGTTTCTGTTCCCTAAACTGAGGCAGACAGATGTGAGCAAAATATCTGTGCAGTACTTAATTCCAAATACTATAAAGAGAACTTTCTTGGATTTACATTCTGTCTAGAGGACTGGTTGAGGCTGTGCAAAAAAAAATTGCCTTGGAAACAAAAGGATCAGAAGGCATCCCCTTGTTCCAGCTTGGACAGAAGTTTTTGGCACATTCACATAAACTGTATTTCACATGTTCTTCAGTATCTGTGGGATTTCAATTTTTTTCCCTACATGATTCTGAAAATGTTAACATTCCAAATGCTCTTTGCACAGAAAGCTCTAGCATTGCCTTTTGGCCAGAAGGTGATCATAGAGCTTTTTGACTCACTTCTAGCACAAATAATAAACAAAGCTTATTCAGCATTGAGCATCTGTTTATGTTGTCAGATTTTGCAAGAATACTAGCAAGAGTGGAATCCTACCAAAATAAGACTGTGCCAAGGTAACTGAGTGCATTGCAGAGGCCAGCATCTGCAAGTCCTCTTCCTATTACTGTCGGATATGGAAAGTCTTTGGTGCAAGGTATTACATTTGGAAAAGTGTCTTGTGTTTTCCACATAAACATACTGCTCTGGAACAGATCGCTGGGCCGAAGAAGGAAATATGCATTGATATTATTTTGATTAACCTTCCAGGGAATCATTCATGAGAAAGCATAAATAATTCTATAGGAGAAATGTGAAAAAATTGACAGCAGTGTTAAATTGCACTCTACCTCAGGCATTGTTCTTCCCTATCATTAGCCTGAAATGGAAATATTCTGGGAATGATTACCTGATCCCCTAGATTTGCTTTTAATGACAAAGACAGCTTAAGCCCAAGAAAAGCAATGCCATTTTTAGGAAAAGGAAAAACATACACAGAAATATTTGCTGTATCTCAAATACATGCCCATTTATAACAATAAGCTAGAATGCATGGATTGTACTTTATCTGTCCTTAAAAAGAGTTCAGTGACTACTAAGGAAGCAATTATCCTTCAAATATCTTAAAGGACCAAAGGGCAAACAGATGGGTGATTCCAAGCAGGGTAGACAAGAAGCTCCTGTGGTGCAGCTGGTGTTTGCAGTGCAACCACCTCCAGCTGAACTGCTCACTCCAGCTCCCTGCAGGGTCAGTGGAGAGGAAGGCGTGATGCCCAAAACATGCTTATGGTGCGACTCATCCAACCTTTTACAGTCAAAACTGGAGCATCGAAATTCAAGCATTGAAACAAGCTGCCATGGGGAAGTCACTGAGACACCATCCCTGAAGGTATTTAAAAGATGTGGCACTTAAGGACATGGTTTAGTGGTGAACTTGTCAGTGTTATGTTTATGGTTGGACAAGATGATCTTAGAAGTTTTTGCCATCCTAAATGATTCTCTTACTCTAATCTGAATTTTTCTTGCTGCAACATGGGAAGGTTTCCTTTCACTTCCCACCTCTGTGAGGAGTCACTGCCCTCTCTCTAACCCCTGGCAGGTAGCTGAGGACAGCAATTACATCCCACTTCCATGTCTCTCCTCCAGCTGATTAAGGCCAGGTTTTAAACACCTATAGGAGGCCGGGGTGCAGCTCCCATTCCACTCTTTGGCCAGCACTGCCTGCATCTCCCTGGAGCAAGGTGAGAAGCTCAGACTCAGGTAGTGATGGCTAGTAGGTTTAACAGTGTCACGTGTCAACCATCCATCTGTAACTAAAGCTAAACATGTGCCTTACCCTGTGCGATGAGCAGGGCAGTCTCTTCTCCCACACAGGACAAGTAAGGGCAGTGACCACTGTGCTTGGGTACAGTCCAAGCATCCCTGTTCAGATATTAGGCAGGTACCAGTGATAGTCTCAAAAATTAACTTGCCACTGAACTGATATTTTGAAAATATCCAGAAGTGTATCTATCGGGAGAAGTTTCAAAGAGAAAAAGGCAAATGAGGTGTCATGGCAAAACACTGCTTCTAGTGGGACTTGAGTCAAAGCTCAGCTGTCTTTGCCAGCAGTATGACTACGTGCGCAAGGTAGGTAGTTTCAAAAATAAAATGATTTCACCAGAGTAGATAAGTGTTGTTTTAAAAATGGCAGATACCATTTTAGCATTCATATGAGAAATGTCATAAATAGGTAGTTTTGAATATAAAGCATCCAAGCTACAAGAGAAGACAGACGCTGCTTTATGCTGCTGCCACCGGGTTTATCAGTGCTGTGGCTTTGCCCAGAAGGAATCAGCCTTATCAAGGTTCTCTGAGCTCAAAGAAGAAGAGAAACAATGTTGAGGATGATATAAGAATTGTCCATGGGACCTGCCTTCTCAGGGTCTCTTTAAACCATGATGGGTGATTCTCCCTTTTTTGTGTGTCTATTACATCAGGTTTTCCATGAAGGGCTGTAGGTGCTCATCAGAGAAGACACGGAGGAGGAGACACAGGAATGGGAACAGACTGGGATGTTGTTCTGCACCTGGGCCAGCATTATTTCCTTGGATGGGACAGAGAGATCCAGGCTTTCCTCAGCAACTCAGAAGAGTATAGGTAGAGCTGTTTCTATACCTTTGTGCTTTCACTCTGTCTAAAAAGTTTTCTATTTGATGTGTTCCTTTTTTAGCATTACAGATTCCTCCCTTCCCTGTGAGGAATTTTATCTCAAAGCCTTCATCCATTTGGGGCATGTCACAAGAGTAGTCTATCCTTGTTACCATGCTAAAGAATCCATTGATTGACCTGTACATGAAACCATCCCATATATTTAGCAAAAATATATGGAAATTTATACAGTATAAAAACAATCATAGGAAAGTTGGCATATGCTGGGCATCTCATGAGGGATTTCATTTTACCAAGCAATTTAAAATTTTTTTTCATTTGAGTACTGCAAGAAAGATGAGCTCCAGGGATAAAATTAAATGAAAGAAGGCAGTAGCTTGGCACCCTGGGACATAGGGGACAAGAGGTGTTGCACATGGGAAAACACATGATGAGAGATTCATGGTGTGCTGGAGCTTTGCAAAGCTTACCTGGCACAGCCAAGAAAATTCAGATGAGAGGGAATGGGCAACAAGGAGTCAGTGGCATGAATCTCAAGGGTGTAATGACTCAGGAACCAAGTTCATATTAACCAACTGGATAGAGTGAATGGGAGCAAAGCAAATCTCAGGGAGGCCAGATTCAATGACAGCACAATGTGAGCTCGTGATTTGTAATTTTAATAATGCAAAATTCAGTAAATAAAATGTTAAAATAAGCAACTTTAATAATTCATTGCAACATTTACTATTTTAGTACTGTTATTTTATAGCATATTTGATTCAATTGTTCAGTGTCATTGTATGTCCTTTCCTTGTAACCATGTCACAACTTAGGCATTTCAGTGTTTCATAATGGTCAGCTAATTGTTAGGTGTTTCTGGGTTTTTCAATAAAGCAGAATCCTATCTGTCACACTAGAACATCAGCTTTGAGCTACACTCTTGCTCACTGAGGTTTTATATCACCTCAGGTGGCATGTACTTCTAATCCTTGTCCTAAAGCAGTAAGTTTATGTAGGTTTGAATACCATTTAGGACTTCAACAGTTTGTGTCTTCAAAGCACTGTGTAAATATCAACCAATGTACACATATGGTAAATTCACCCAACAATACTTGTGTTAACTGCAGGAGTTAGAGCCAGAGGCTGCATCAAAATTTAGAGGTTATGCTGTGATTATCTTTGCTATATCTTTAAAAGCACTTGTAGGTGCTTTTGGTAGACCTGACATTTTTGCATACAGAATATATGTAACCTACATCAAAAATCTATCTTTTTTAAAACAGTTGTCTGTGTTTGATGCTGCACAGTGGCTGATGCAGGCATAAGAACAGGTAAAGTGTTAATGGTGGGCAAACTGCAGGGCTGACTGCAGGCTTGTTAGCTTAGCACTCACCACAAGCAAAATTGTGGGAAAGACAGAATGACATAAATATAATTGTTAAAGACTGGTTTAAGTACAATGTAGGATGCAAATACAAGGAACACTGACAACATACTTTATTGAAAACAATAGCATCCCATTTAAATGTAAATTTAAATGCTAGCATTTAACACTGAAATATTGCTAGCATTTTTGACAAGTTTAGTTAATAAAAAGTGACAGCTGACATAATACACTTAGATTTCCAAAGGTTCTTTCCCTTGATACAGTATGACATCCTGATTAAAAACATTTAACTGAACCACTGAAGCACAAACTAAAAAAGATTTTAAACTGTCTATTTGGTTGATCTCAGGAAGAAATCATAGGTGGGGTCTCTTTTTAGGCTCAAATATGTTCATTCTCTTTACTGAGGAGCAGAAGGCATCAGATTACACCTACAACCCAGAAAGACCAAAGTTTAGGAGAAGACTAGCTAACTCAGTTTCTCACTAGCACAGAAAGCATCTCATGAAGCCCCTTACATTTTTAGTAACATATTCACATTTGCTCTCTTGCTTTTCTTACTATGGCATTTCTCCCATCTGACCTATTCAGGTTTCAAAGTGTTTGGAGCAAAGTCTTCACTCCTGATCTGGAACAAAATCTTGTAGCCAGTACCAGGTTTTCTGTCAGGTTCAGTTGACTTTGGCTAAGGTCCTCAGTGAGATATTCAAACAAACAAAATTCCACCAATTACTTGTACCTAAACAGTGGTGAAAGCCAACTCCCTGATGCCCCTGAGCACCTCTACAAAGGAAAACACAAGTCACAAAAATTTGGGTGAAAACAAAACTCCATGCATTACTCCAGCCCAGGGGTAGCTTCCAGACATAAAAGACTACAGTAGAACAGGTACATACACCTTGCACTGCACAGCAAAGTAGTCTGCAAACTCTGTGTGAAAACAGAAGATTTTGGTATTGCTATCTGCATAAAATTGCAGAACCAGGCCTTGTGCACATCTGAGTAAACTGATCTCCATAGCCCTGACAATGTCTTAATAGCCTCACAGCAAGTGCACAAACTGAGGTGACAGATGTGATGGACACAGAGAATTAAAATGTAATTAACATTACATCCATGATATATGTTTACATTAACTGCCAGTCTGATTGTTCCACTGTATAACCAATAAGAAAAGTTGAGGGAGCCTGAGCATAAACAGAGATATTTTTATGTGGACACCAGTAGGCATGAAAAGTAAATCAGAAATCAGTGGTGATCACACAGTGCTCTCTGAGCCTGTGGCACAGAAGCAAGAGGCTTGCAATTTATCATGCAGTTAAGAAGGCAGCAGGAACCCTACAATTCCTATTGTGAAGCTGCAGAATTGTCCTGTAGTCAGCAATTTAGTCTGGACCATTTTATTAAAATATCTTCTAGTGCTTTGCAACATAACTTCTGTTTGAGACAATAAGCTTGAATTTAAAGTGAGAAGAGTCTCCAGGCTGCAGTGGAGAGCTCTGCAAGCTCAAGAGGACAGATTGCTATTAGCACTCCAGCAGCTCCTCGCTGTGGGTAATCACATTATAATATGCTTTCTTCTCCTGTAGAGGCTGATGAATATATGCATATATAACAGGTCCAAGATGCATCTTTCTACCATTTTTAAAGTCTGACTTCTTACTGTGGCAATAACTTGTTTTCTGTTTAACACTGGCAAGTAAAAAAAAAAAGAGCTAGAACATGGGCATCTTTCCCAGTCTCTTTAAACATACTGCCTATATAGGAGGCATGAGGCTTTAGCTGCTCCCACTACAAACAGCATAAGGAGCTCACTCTGTCCTTTGTTGTATCAAGCTTGTTATGGCTTTCATTTGACAAGATTGCATATATGCAAACCTCAGAAAATGCAAATTGGTTTAGCTTGATCTGACATTTGTAACACGCCTCTATCTTGTTGGTTTGGAGTGTAGGGACGAAGGATCATACAAATGGATACTCCAGTTCAAAACTCATGTGAATATCATGAGATTTTTATTTAAAACAGTCCTAGGGAAACTATGAGGTCCCTCATCGGCTGTTACTAACTCTTTGAAAAGATCTTAGGGTTTCAATGAAGATAAATAGAATGAATACATTGTAGTCTAGATCCATAACTTCTTATGGCATAAAATACTACTTCAATGACAGATGTTACCAAATTAACATCAAGAGATGGGTCTCAGAAGAGGCCCTCCAGCCCTTTGTCATTCTCAGTTATAATGGGTCTTTACAGTAGTTTTGAGAACCAGTCCAATAATGCAGCACAACACCAGAGCACAAGACTGGTGTTACTTAGGCAGACCATGGGTTTGTTGATCATTGCATCCTGTTCCTGTCTGGGGTCAACAGTGGAGGAATATTAATGCAAGGGAAGCAGGAACTTCTATTTCCTCCAAGTTCAGTTCCTGACTCCAAAAAAACATTGTAGCTCACTGACTTTCTGAACAAGAGCTGTTGCCTTTTCAATTAATGGATACTGATGATTTCTTTACAATTAATTTTATTTACTCATGTTTTTAAAGCCATTCAAATTCTTAGTATTCCCAGCATCCAAAATCAAGGGGCCTCAGAGATTACCTGTGTAGTATGCAAAAACCATTGCCTTTGTTTGTTTTGAACTTTCTGCCTGCTGTTAAAATTAGATGTCCCTTAGATCTTTTAACTGGATATGTCAGAGCCCCCATTCATTGCCCATTAACCTTTTCTTAGCTGCTCCTTCTTTTATAGATCTCACATGCCCTGAAATTGTCATATCTTCAAGCATTTAGATCTTCTTTGAAATAAATGAGCTTGCAAACAGAAAACATTGTAAGTGTTAGCCTTCTAACAGGATAGGAGGAAATGATCACTATCTTCAGACATCAAAAAAAAATGCAAATTGGCCATAAAACACCTCAGCATTTTTTCTGTCCCCCTCCAAGACAAAACTTTTATTCCAAAAGACCATATCTTAAGTGATGCAACATCATTCTTTGTCCAAACTGTGTTCTGCAGCCATATGCAAACAGGTCAGTCATCAGAGGGTATCATCCCATCTTACTGTCCTGTACACAATGTCCAGAGTAGAAATGGTCTACACAGATCCTTATGTATTACAATAATATGGAATTGCACAACATACTTTTCATGTTGAGACAATGCTTTACAGGTTTCTCTGAGTCTGTGCTTGTACAAATCAGTTGTGTTTGCTGGGATGGTGAAATAACTATCACATTTCACATTTCACACAGCAGCAAATAGTATGAGAACTTCCAAGAGAAATCAAGTCTTAAATCTCACAAATCTTCGATTCATATTGACTCAGAACTATCTTCCATTTCCATAATTTACAGGAAAAGGATAATTAGGAAGTTTCTAAGCCTGCTCATTTATTTTGAGCCTATTTCAAAATTATTGCTGTCTTTTCAAGCCTGTCTCCTTTGAGTAACACATGACTGTGATGTACAATAACCACGTATAACTTGAGAACAAATCAGTACAGCAATGAGTGCCATAGCTCAGGAGTTTCTCTCCAAACTGTCTGCAAGGCCTTCAACCACCAATCTTTTCTTCTTCCCTGACCACAGCAACATCAGAGATGGATTTTCTGTTCAGTTCCCAATAGTCGGGAGGTGGAGTCATGAGGCTTCAGCACGGCCCAGCCTAGCTCATAGCCCACAGGCCTCTCCAGATGATCACTCTATTAGAGATCTATCTTCTGAAAAAAAAAAATGCAAAAACATAAAATTTTTAATGGATCACAGAGATGACAAAGCCCCTGAGCCATCACATGCTTCTGATTTTGCTGCACAGACATATTTTGTGTGATTAGCAGAAGCCAGTACTTCTTGGGGGAAAACATTGTTGGGTAAATGGTTCAGAGAAAGGAAAACAATTTGAAATTGTCTGCAGCCAGCCTTGCTCAGACAATATGGATCTGAATTTCAATTCTCTGTAAACAAGCAGCCCATCTCTGAGTGTGTCAGCAGTTTTAATGTCATGTCATCCAATCAACACAGGTTGTGTTCTGGGAATCAGAAAAGAATACTTTTGCATTCATGGGAGAGAAGACATTTTTTCCCATTTTACTAATTCCTTCTACTAAATTGTACCTCATTTAGTGTCTTGCTGATGATAAAGACCAGCATTCACTTTCTGGCACTGTCGAATTCCTCTTTCAACAACATAACGAGTTCACACATGCTTCCAGACTGCTGTACAGAAAGAAGTAGCAAATCACTCTGCAGAGAGTGACATTTCTTCTTCTGTGATGCAGTCTGAGTGTACCACTGCTGAACACACTTTTTAAGGTGAACTGTCTATTTGCAATCACAATTTGCTTGAAAATACTGAGTTAGTTCTTCAGCTGCTGAAATCTGTCAGTGATCCGTTTAATTCAATGGAGACATGCTAATTTGAACTAAAGAGCTGACCCTCTGTGCCTACCCATATTAAATTATTATTCTATTAGACAGATCACAGAAAATTATAATCCTGCATGCTTCTGTTTATTGACAGCATGTCTCTGGGAATACTCTCTTAAAGGAATTCAGCTATAGTCATCTGCCATTCATTTCAATTACAGAAACATAAACACAGACTCCCAGATGAAACCCAAAAAAACCCCAACCCCGAAATAAAAGACATATAACCACAGCAACTTCCAGAGAAATTATAGACTAGTCTAATATTTGGTCTGCTTTCAACTCATTGTAAAAATGTTGCCGACCAAGCTGGAGACATTTGAATGACTTCTTAACAGGTAATTAATGATCTTTGTGATGCAGGATCAATCTGCATGCATAAACCCCATCTCATTCAGTTCTGGACCAGGACTGATTCCAACACTCTTCAGTCCATAAGGTTTACTCTTATTTTAATTTTTCAAGAACAGATGTCTCCTGCCTGACTGTATACCACTGCCTTGGAGCAGTGGAGAGCCACAGACTTGTCCCCTGCCACCCAGTGACCTTGGCACAGAGCCTTGCCAGTGTGGCACAGAGGGCCCATCATTGTCACAGAGATGCTGCCCCACTGCTGTGATGGTGATGCTGCCTCACTGCTGCCTTGTGCCATATTCTGCTCTGTGATGGAGAATAACAGAGGTAAAGTTACCTTCTCTCTTCATATTCTCATGAAAAGCAGAAAGGAAACTTTGTAGTCCATGTGATCCCTACTTTCTGTTTGCCTTTTTCCCCACCATATGTTCATTTCTCTGGTAAAAGACTGTGAACCTGGTTTAACAGATAAACCTAAATGCTCTCCAAGATGTAGTTAATTCTTGTCTGTCTTAGTAAAACAAGCTTTCATTTCATCCTAAATCACCAAATAGAAAGTTTTTAAGTACAGTGCACATCTCATCGTGTTTGGTGGGAGAGGTACTACAAACACCTTGTATGCCATTTACGCAAACAAATTTAACCACCTCAAATTCTACTCATAAGGCAGATCATTCCCTCTCTGGTACCTCAGCTACCTCACAAATCACTCTATTGCCATACATCTGGGTTGAAATAACCCCCCGCAATGGCACAGGCCAGGGCCAGCTGTGGGTAATGGTTGAGTGGCAGCTGAACTCAGGTCTGCATTGGGCTCTTGGGGCTGGGAAGAGCAGCCCTGTGCTGGGCTGCCTGTGAACAGCACATCCAGCAGATTGAGGGATGTGTTTATTTCCCTCTTTCTGGAACTTGTGAGGCCAAATCTGATGTGCTGCGTCTAGGTTTGGGTTCCCCAGTACAGTAAAAACATTACAAATTGAAGATTCCACTGGAGGAACAATAGGAAGATAACAGGGTGGAAGCACAAATTAGGAGTATAAATTTGTAAAGAGAGTGAAGAACTGGATTTGTTCAGTTTGAAGATGATCAGGCTAAGGAAAGATCTTACTGTCTTCTTCAACCAACTCATGGGAGCATATGGAGAACATGGAGCCTGATTCTTTTCAGTGATGAGCTGTGGAATGGATGCAACTTGCAGCAAGAGAAATTTGACTTTGAAAAGTATCTTAACAGAGAAACTAAACAAATTCTGGAACAAGCAACTCATCAAGCTTTTGGAATTTCCATCCTTGAAGATGCTCAAAATGCAACTGGGCAGTCAAGCAACCTGGTTTGAAGTTAATCCTGCTCTAAGCCAGGAACTGGAGCATGTGACCTCCAGGGTCTCCTCCAACCTAAACCATTCTGTGATGTTGTAGTGGAAGAAACAGATATTTGGGGGGATGTAAGGTGGTGCAAGTCCTTTGGAGGCCAATGGATTCATCAGGTCTAGATGCTACTTCTGAATCTGCCCCACACATCCTGTGTGACCAACCACCCTGAGGCATCACATCTCCAGGTGAACCTGGAGGCAACAGGAACACCTCCATTGTCTGAGCAATTACCCGCTGCCAACAGCAAGACATTTAGCCTTGTATAGGATCATGCCATCATCTTTCCCAGCTGAAAACTAGGCACACACAGAGTGAGACAGATTAGCTGTATTAGAAGGCTACAGGTTCCATAACCATGGAGGCCATCAGACAATAAAGGAAAACATCTACAAATAGCACAATCTAACATCCAGTACTGGGGAAACCCATCAATTTTTCTGCTAACTTACCTGGAATGGAAATCAGCTGTCAGGGATTGCAGTTAAGTAGTGAATGTGAAAACATGATTTTAAGTGTTTGGTAAGTACTTTTCAGGGCATTATTAGCATTAAATATTCCTGCTGGTATTTGGACCTCCGTTGTCACCCACTCACTTTGGCATCATATCATATAATAAAACTTTTGCCATTTGAGATAATTAGTAACATTCTTCAATATTGACACTAGCACTTAACTTCCAATTTGTCATCATTTAGCATTCCCAGGTAATTTGTCAGTACAGTTTTTTAAACTTCTTCTTTCACATAGTCAGAATCATTTACAGGTGTGAAGGCCCAAATTTTGCTAGACAGCCGTGTCCATGAACCTGAACTGTAGTACCATCTCTGGGTACTGGGATCTGGGAGCTCTTTCTCATTTAGAAGTAGGAGCCACCCACCAGCCTTTGGATGTGTGGAAACTGCTGCTGAAACCAGCAGGCCTGTGAGCATGGGAGGGATCATAAGTGTGCATTCTTACTGTGGTCATCCTGTGGTGCATAATCATGGCATGGATGTATACAGGGCACCACAGTGCCACATAAAGATATCCCAATCAGCTGAAATACCAACAATTTAGCTCAGAGATCCATCAGGATGGTTTATCTATTTCTCACCTTACCAATAGGCTATACAGTATCTTCTTGCAATCATGAGAGATGCTGATTACCTTGGTCTTGGCAAGAAAAACTGCTGGCAGGCAATTCAACAAGGTGAGACTGACCTCAAACGCATTTGGATTTGTTCTCATGCCGTGGCATGAGAGATGTCTTTAGGGGATCACTGGCCAATATAAGGAACATGATGAGGCAGCTATATGTAATGTAAAAGTAATAATATTTCCAATAAGCACCTAGCTTTTCATTGCTACAAGATTTTATTTTCTTGTAAGAACTCTACTGCAACTCTAGGTCAGGAGTGACCATCTCCCTACATAGCCAGCATTAAGAATTAAAATGAACACCAGTCAAAAGCCATAAGCTTTTAAAGAGCACTAGATTTCATATTTTGCTGATATATTTTACCATTATCACTATTACAAGAAAATTGCAGAAAAGAAGTTAAATACATTTTTTTTTCTTAAGGGTATACATTCAGTGAGAAGCTACAATTTAAAGTCTATTATTGAGTGGCAACCAGCAGTCTGCAAAAATTATCAACTGGGTGATCTCACAGACCAGCTTATGGCAAATACAGGAGGGCCAAATCTGATTATTAGCAACAAGACAGCCATGGGCAGAAAATAGTTACAGAAAATGCCAGTCACCAGAACAAAAGAAAATTCTCTTTAGGTCTCACTCCCACAAACACTATATTCAATACAAAGCAGGAAAAGATTAAAAAACCAAAATGTTATTATTTCAAACAAAATAAAATTCTCAGCTCTAGTCTAAAAAAAGACAGTACTGATGTGGGCATACAGAAGATGCTACTTTTCAGGGAAGCATTTGCCTTGCTAACACCCTGTCTATCTGTGAGACAAAAATGACACAAACATATGAAGATGATAAAATGGGGTTATCCACAGGGGTAAGCACATTCACAAGAGGGGGAGGCTGAAAGCCTGCATTTGCCAGTTACCCAGCACACTACTACTTGGTCTCTCCAAAAGGACAGCCTCTGCTCCTCTTCTTAAGCCTTTGTTGCTGCAGAGCTTGTTCTTCTCTGCTGAGACCCTGCCTGGCTGCAGCCAACCCAGGTGTGCGCGGCCCTGGGGTGTCACTGCTGCTCAGGGCACGCCAGCTCTCCCCTTCCTGAGCACTCCCCTGTGTGTGCAGTGGAATAACACCTCCTTCAGTCAGCCCCTGAGGTGGCAGATGTGGGGGGCTACAGGGGTGGCTTCTGTGAGAAGCTGCCAGAAGCTTTCCCCATGTCTGGCAGAGCCAACTCCAGCTGGATCCAGGACGGACCCGTCACTGGCCAGGGCTGAGTCCACCAGATGCTGGTAGCACCTCTGGGATACCACAGGTAAGAAAGGGAAAAAATGCCCTGAATTGAATCTGCAGGCAGAGAGAGGAGTGAGAATATGTGAGAAAAAACTGAAGACACAAACATCAGTGCTGAAGGAGGGGAGGAGGTTTTCCAGGCACTGGAGCAGAGTATCCCCTGCAGCCCCTTGAGGTCCACACAGAAGCCCTTGGAGGACCCCACACCAGACATGTGGATGACAAAAGGCAAAGGCATATGTGACCCCATGGAAAACCCACGTTGGAGCAGGCTCCTAGCAGGATCTGTGACGCCATGGAGAGAGGAGTCCACAATGGAGCAAGTTTGCTGGCAGGACTTGTGACCCCATGAGGGACCCATGCTGGAATAGCCTGTTCCTGAAGGGCTGAACCCCATGGAAGAATCCCTCACTTGAACAGTTCTTGAAGACTGTGAGGAGGACTCATGCTGGAGAGGTACACAGAGGACTGTCTCTGATGGAAGGAACCCCACACTGGAGCAGGAGTAGAGTGCAAGGAATCCAATCAACCCACCACTGCAGGAAAAAGTGCACCAAGTTTTTCACCTAAATAAGAAAGGTGAAAAACACCAAAGGAAGTCTCATACCGAAATCTTTAACAGGACACAAAGGAAAAGAAAAATGATATCACTCTTTTCATGACCAGAGAAGAAATCTACAGTAATATTCAAAAGCCGTCCCCTCATGAATCTTCACCATAGGTCCCTCACCTAGTGCAATCTAAACCTGACTAGCCCTTCACCCAACCTCAAAGAGTCTTCCTGGAAAATTCTTGTGGTCCACTCTTGTGGCAATGCAGACAGTAGGACAGTAAGTGCTATACCATGGAAATAGTTGCAATTTCAGCAGCACCAGTCAGGAGAAGTGGAAGGGTGCTGCCAAACCCTTTAGAGTCTAGATGGAAAATAAAACACTTTGGTCTATAAGGAAATGGGCTTCTTCCTCTTCTCAGGCTATGAACTAGTTCTCTTATTGGTAATTCCAGATTTGGAAGATTTTTAGAAACAGACATCAATAAGCTTATCTTCAGCTGGAGCAGGTCTCTCTAGTTTATTGTTAACCACTTGTGCTCCCTAAATCTGTATGTTGAATTGTTTGTCTCTTTCCAGATCTCTGTTCAGAACTGTGAAAATTAATTCCTAGGATATATGCTAGGGAAATTTTGTCCCAGTAGACTCTGTTCCCATATAGCCTCTACTAGATTATTTCAGTCAACTGAACAAAGTTTTCCATCCCTTTCAATTATTCATTTTTTTCCCAGAGATGTTATTTATACAGCAGTGTACACAGTGCTTTGCAGTAAGTAGGTATGTCAGGCAAAGAACAATGTCCTCTTGACAGCCTTTGCAGCATAAAGAAATTAATAAGGTACAGACCAAAACAGTAAGAGTAAGGAGGCAAGGTGACTGCAGTTCAAATATTTCATGGAACAAAAGCAATGGTATGAATGTTTGAAAAAGAAAAAATACTTGTCACATTGAGAAGGGCTTGTTCACTTAACTTCACACATCTATAATGCAAGGATCCGTGTCTGAGCTAGTCACTGGAGGTTCCTTTCTGGTGAGAAACAAGTGTTTTAAGCTCTGAGATTCATCTAATTTGGACACCTTTAGGAAGAAAGGAATGATGCTTTATGCTCTACTTATCATATCAAGCATTCCTCCATTGACTGTAGCTTAGTCAAGCTGACCAACTCAGATGTAGATAGCTATATTTAGTTAGATTATTCTAACCTACTATTCTAGCCACATGACAATATCTCTTTTTAGTCCTTTGTAGATGAAATTTCTGCTTGACAAAACTTCAGGCAGTAGTTCCCCATTCTTTTTCACTGTGGGAAGCTTTTTTAAAATCTCCTATCCACAAACACTTTTTTTTTTCCTGGAGGTAATTGCTAGATTAACTCAATTAAGTCAGCTGTCTCGTAGGCTGCATTCTAAATCAGATTTGGTTATAGAAGCCTGGTTTTTGAACACTGTCTGCAGATATTTTTTCTTTTTGTTGTAAATAGATGCTGTTAAAGCCCTGCCATGGAACAAGCTGAATCAGAGCAAACTGGAGGTGACCTGACTTAATCTTTTACATGACTGGTCACAAGCTGGGATGGAGTAACTAGGGGGAGGCATAAACCTTTTAGCTATGTCTGTGACCTGCAGATTACTCCATGTACCCATGTCTTCAGCCTCCCCTGTTCCCACTCCCGTTCAACGTGGCCACCCACTGGGCAGGGACAAAGCAGGCAGGAATCCAGTGGGGTTTTGCCTGACAGCCTGTGACTGCTGGAACTCCAGCTGGAAACTCGCACCTTTGAGGAAGAAAGTGGAGGGCAGCACAGAGAGCACAACTGCAGCCCATGCCGAGCACCTTCAGGTCCCTGCACCAGCAAGGAAAGCTGAGGTTGCTCAGTGCTTGGTCTCACATTTGAGGCTATAAATGTCACTGGAAAAATAGTGGAAAAGAATTTTTTTTTTCTTCTGCAGATAGAAGTGTATTAAGCCACCTGTGCTGTGGCACTGAGCAGCAATGAGATTGCAATGATTTGGTGGCTGTTGTCACCGAAGCCATTGATTTGGAATGGAAAGTCCTGCTTCCCTTTAGCACTGCTAAACCTCAATCAGTCTCCTATATGAGACATCTTTTGTTTTTCTATTTAATAATTTCAGTAACTCTGCAATATGAAACTTTCTCAATCCAGTCCCTGTGTGTGGGAGGGTGTGAATATTTCCAGCTCATAGTAATGAACGCTTTGGCACAGGCAGTTGCAGCAGACAGAGGCCTGCGAGCTCTGCTTTCCAAGCCCAGCTCCAATATGCTGCTTGCTGCACCCCAGTGCTAATGCAATTAGCTTTGCTTTCCGTGTGCACCATGGTGAGACGGCACAGGCAGAGCAACAGAAGAGTGCTCAAAAGAGCCTGGCATTTATCTGTGCTTTTTTTACATACTAAAAAGCAAATCACGTTTCCTACATTAGGCTCTTCAGTCTGGAAAAGGTGTCTAAAAGTCTGAGACACCCATGAAAACAGAATGTCCCTCTGCAGTGGCTTGGTGGCACAGAAGAATGCACTCAGATCAGCTCAAAACTGGTCCCACGGCAGAACATGGGGAAGAAGGAGGCAGGTATGGATGCTCCCTGCTTTCTTCCCCAGGAAACAAATTCTCTCTCAGATGCATTCAGGATAAGTTTGAATTAAATGTCTTGTTTTTAACGTGCATATTGCCCTCCTTGTCAGTCCTGAAGCCAGGCTCCAGCGAAGACCTGGAGCAGCACAGACAGTACAAAACACTTCTGATTTGCCTTTTCTGTCACTACCCCATGAATGCATTAACATTTTAGCATTTTTGCTGCATTATGGCAACACAGAACTGTTGATGCCATTTAAAATTGGTCCCAAGTAACTAATGAAGTGATTAGATGCTGCCATGGTATTTTAATTAGATGTGCAGCACAAAACCTATCTACTTAGCCAATCATGCTGTATCTTCTAAAATGAAGCCATACATTTCAAACTTTAAATAAATAGAATGAAAAATATAAATTAAGGGGAGAAAAAACCAAAATATCACCTAATGAAAGGAGTCGATAATAGATTATTATGCATAGTTTTATCATGAAAAGCACATTGTTTTAAATAATACAGTACATACTAAAACCAAGTAGATGTAGATGCTAATTGTCTTCTCCATTACAGAGAGAGCGCTAATGCCAGGGATTTGAGACAAATGGCACTTAACCTCCTGAACCCCAGATGAAGAGGGAGATAGATGTTTGCTTTTGATCATTCTGGTCTTTTCATGATCTGAATCAATAAGTACCCCTTATAGCTTTGAGTCATGTTTCTAATTAGTCAGCCTCTTGGGCCTGGTTTACAAAATAAAATATAAATCAATGCACATTTGTAAATTCCAACAAGCATGCTGGGCCAATGCCATCTCAATAAAATAATTAAAATGCCATCAGCCTGTTAACTTGCTCTCAGCTCTGCCAAAATATATATACTGTCAAATGCCAACTCATATTTGGAATGCTAAGAAGAAAGGTATTTTGAAGATACAATAGATGCAATAAATATAAGAGATAAAATACTTAAGCCTTAATATAACCAATTTAAACTTTACTTTTCTTTGTTAGTGCAAAGAATTGCAGAGGGAGAACTAGCAATTAATGCTCTTGACTATGAAGATCATAGGATGATGAAATAGTTTGGGTTGGAAGGGACTTTTAAAGGTCATTAGTCCAACAGTCCCTGCAATGAGCAGGGGTACCTTCAAACAGATCAGGTTGCTCAGAACCCTGTCTGGTGTAACCTTGAATGTTTCTAGGGCTGGGGTACCCACCACCTCTCTGGGCAGCCTGTTTCAGGGTCCCTCCACCCTCGCTGTTAAAATGTCAACCTTAGATCTAATTAAAATCGACCCTCTTTTACTTTAAAACCATTATACCTTGTCCTATCACAACAGGATCTGCTAAGAAGTTTGTCATCATCTGTCTTACAAGTTGTCTTTAGGTACATGGAGACTGCTAGGAGGTCTTCTCAAAGTGTTCTCTTCCCCAGGCTGAACAGCCCAAATTCTCTCAGCCTTTTCTCACAAGTGAGGTGCTCCATCCCTCTGATAATTTTTGTGGCTCTCATCTGGGTCTGCTCCAACCCATCCATGTCCTTCCTGTGCTGGCACCCCAGAGCTGGATGCAGGGCTCCAGGTGGGGTCTCTCTCACCAGAGCAGAGCAAGGGGCAGAATCCCTTCCCTCCCCTGCTGCCCATGCTGCTTTTGGCAAAGCACACCTTTGGCTTTTTGGGCTGTGAGTGCCCATGGCTGGGTCATGTCCAGCCTCTCATCCACCAGCACCCCCAAGTCCTTCTGGGCAGGGCTGCTCCACATGCCTTCATCCCCCAGCCTGTGTTGATACCAGACAGTTGCTCCAGCCCAGGTATGTCAGATATCTCTGATCTAGAAAATATTCAATAAAGCTCACAGTTAGCTTCTCTAAAAAGAAATGCAGCATGTAAATTCTGCATTACAGAGTGAAATACATGCAGTGACACACAGGGCTTGAGTTCTACAAAAGCAATAGCCTGTAAGAGACCTCCCCTCATTAGGGAGCATCTGGGAGACAAATTGTCCATTAGCAAGATTATTAATTTTCCCTTCTTTTGCTTACTGTTATGCCTGGTGTGTACTAGGACAAATGTGTAAGGACAAATTATCAAAAACAGCCTCTGAAATCCCATCTGCCCCTCTCTGAATTCCCAGCTTTGTGTACACGCTGTCGCTTGCTGCTTCCAACAAAAGGCCAGATTCAATTCTCACTGGCACCAGTGAAGGAAGGGAGATAGAAAATAGCACATTTAAAGTGGAAGCCAAATCCCTACAGCTCCAAATATGCAAAAGAAGGGACTGAAATTTCCCCATGAAATCTCCAGTGCACTAGTCAAACAAGTGATGTGCCATACATCAGACATCAATTAATTGAATATCTGTAATTATCATGCTCATCAACAGGACGCAAGACTTGAGAAAGAATTCTTAAGGAAAGAAAAATGGAATTTATGGAAACATAGAGGGAATAAGATAGAAGTACTTTTTTTTCCAAAATAGATAAAGCCAAACTGTCTTGATATTTGGGGGGTTGTATGGTAATTGCTGATGAAAGGTCCTAAATTTAATTTACCTAAATTTAAGAGACTCTACATAGGGTGCCATATGAGGAACAGTTAAACTGGAAGAGATCGTCCTTAGTGTAAGAATCATAGTTTTGCTCAGAAACTGACTGTGATAGCAATGAGAAAAGGAACAGGAAAGTTACTAGTGGAAATCCCAAAACACAAGTCTTAGAATGTAGCATGCTTAAAATTTTTGCTAATGGCACAGACTCAAACCAGGATGCACAAAATGATCTGGGTGCTTCTGACACCCAACTGGGAAGTACCATCATGATCAGGATTCAAAACAGCACAAAGGAAAATGACTTAGGGATGACTTAGAGACACAGAGGAGAGGAAAAGTATAGTAACACAATTGGCTCAAAAGCTTTATCAGGATTTAGTAGGAAGGGGCAAAAAAAATTTTTTTAGCTACTCCAAGATAGCAGTCTGAACTCTGTAGTAAATTTTTAGCAATCATCATCCACAGCTTATCTCAGCACTATTAATTTTAAATCAAAGTGATAAAAAATTCTCAGTAGAGATGTCTTGTTCTGTCCTGAGTTTCATCAGGATCAGAAGCTGACAGTTGGCTCCTTTCTGGTTTGGGGCAGCTTCCCTATTCTAAGGCCAGGCTGCAGGAGCTGTAGGAAGCACTGGGAGGGGAGAAGGCACTGGCGCTCCCATGGCGAGCAGGTCTGCATGGGCTACTGAGCTGCTTCCAGTGAGAACTGAAGGTTCATAGTTCTTAAACACACCCTAAATGTTCACTGAGCTTTCTTTTTGGCAGATTTTCCTTTCTTTTTTTTGGCAAACCGTTCTGCTCTCTGCAGGAATGCTTCAGCTTTGATCTGAAAGCCCTAGGGCCCGAGAGCTGGGAGGAAGGATTCGGGCACTGCTAACATCAAAAGCCCATTCCCTCTCAGAGCACTTTCGGCACCAGTCCCCAGGGGGATTTACTGGGTCCCCTCCCCAACACGCACTGCAGTGGGGAATGAAGGAGATACAGAGGGATGTGGTCCTGCTGGATGTCATGCTTGCTTTGACAGTGCTTTGTAATTCTGAACGGGTGGTTTTGGACACAGAAGTTCACAAACGGTTTCAGTCAGATTCTGGTTTGCAATCAGCTTTTAAAAAGAGTGGAAGTTGTGCCTACCAGTGAAATGACCAAGGAATCAGAGACTGCATGGTTGTATTTTTTCACTCCAGCATAAAGGTCTATGGAATGCAATATAACAATTGCTGTTTGGAAGACACATAGGTGAGGATGTGCTTGAAAAGTAGCATCCCTTATTTGAACAGCCCCAACCTGAGCAACACCCCAACCTGGAAGTCCCTCTACTAATATGTTATGTATATAAACTTAGTTTACACAGATCATTTCACATGTCCTTCCACTTTAAGAAGCTTAAGAGTTTCTAACCATTTACTTCTTTGCAGAAAACATTGTTTTGTAAGCACACTAAGAGCAAGAGCACAGTAATGGGTTTCTAGGTCCTTGGCCTTTCACAGACTGTTTGTGATGAACACCTCAATACCTCAGGAACTGACGGTATAATCATCTTTATAAATAACAGAAAGGACTCTGCTTTGCTGTTCTTCTTGGTCTTAAGGAAAGACCAAGAGAAGCAGAGGAGTGCAAATTACATTGTTTCCAACTCTGTGGCCTTATAACACTTCATAAACAGACAAAGCTGAGATGTCACCCACTCATTACAGGAAAGGAAAGGCTTGTATTGCTTAATAGCAATAGAGTAATTATTAAATAAAAGAATATTTAAT